>JAREYC010000012.1:4190000-4272500 GCA_030015325.1 Cryptoblepharus egeriae | reverse complement strand
TTTTATTTTGGGGTGTGTGCCCCCAAGATATGGAAACCAAACTGCAAATAGAAATAGACATTCTACATCTTAGTGACTTGTAAAAGTGGACCTTCTGAAAGATGATGGGTGCAATTTGTTATATCTGAGTTACATTATATTGATTTACTAGCAAAAACGTACCGTGTTTTGGGAGTAAAATTCCCCCTGTACGCCATTACCCCACTGTGCAACAACCCCCATGCGCATTACCCCCATGCACAAGAATCCCCCATGCACAACACCACCCCATGCACACTGTCCCCCCATGCGCACCAAACCCGCCATGCGCTTCAACCTGCCATGTGCAACATCCCTTCATGTGCAATGTCCCTCCATGTGCACTACCCCCCATGCCCATCCTCCTTCCCAGTGCATCAGGCACCAAACACCAAACTGTTAATGTTAATCAATCTTCCATGTTAAGTATAGGACAAAAACACTTTGCACCCCTTTTCAGCCTCTTAAGGGTTAAATTTCTCCACATTGGTTCTTGGTGGGTGTTGATGTCATGGAAGGAACACCCTTCCCAAATTTTACACTTCTAGGCCTGGCGGTTTTGGCTGGGCATTGATGAATGAGTGTCAGTCAGTGAGTCAGTCAGTCAGTCAGAGTTGGTGACTTTTCAGTTTACTATACATAGATTAAAAAATTATCCTCCTCTTAAACAAATATTATTGTTTCCCCAAATGATTTGGCAACTGTGACAAACAAAAGGAGCACTGCCTTTGCCTTCTAGGCTTGTAATCTAAAAATATGAAAATAATCAGAGTAAAAAAGGCAGATCAGTTTGATAAAACCAGAAGACGTGAGTTGTAAATGGAGATCTTTAGGACTGGGGGGAGTGCAGTGGCAGCACTTCCAGCAAAGTAGTGAACAGCTGTGGGTGGCGCAAGTGGCTAAGACTCTGTGCTCGTTAACCAGCAGGCCAGGGTTCGAGACCCGGGTCGGCCCCTCCAGATAGGGTGAGCTCCTGTCCTTAGCCCAGCTCTGCGACGCCAGCTGGATCCAATCGTATCAGCTCTGCCTTTCCATTGGACTAATTCAGTGGCATGGAGAGGGGGGATTTGCTGCTTGGGTCACAGCCTATCCTCCATAACAATCCAACCCAGGCTTTTGTGCTTCACATGAAGCATATGCAGCGCCGAGCACGATACCATAGTCTTCCAAGACTGACGGAGGCCTGCTTTAAAGTGAGCAGCACTATTAGTGCTCTTAAAATAAAATAGTGAGCATTATTATATATTTTAATATAAAATAGTGAGCACTATAATATTTTTTAATATTATAAAATATTATACTATTTAATATTAATTTTAATATTTAATATTATACTATTATATTTTCTAATAACAGCAGGGCCCAAGCAGATTTTCTAGGGTCAAATCTTACTCCAGCAGTATCTGGATTTGTTAGGAGAAGGAAGTGTCAGCTAATAGGATTTCCATGAAATAAACCAGGATTTCTTGCAAGAGTTGTGAAGTGTACAGGATGTTGACAGAATTAGCTTAATCTTTAGATTGCTCATTTTAACCCATTTATGCCTAGTGTTCCAGTGCGTTCTGTTTGTGTTCTTTACCTGGCAAGTATGAATTTCCCCTTTGGGTGATATTGGGGCAGCTCTTGGGATTAGGATAGTCTTCTATGAGCAAAATCCAGAGCAGTTACAGGTCCACGCAGTTACGTCACCCTCTAGTGTTATGGAAAGTCACCTTAACTGCTCTGGAGCAAAGGGCTTAATTTGACTTTAGGATATGGGCCTATATGCACAATCCTGACCATATCTACTCAGAAGTAAGCCCCATTGTGGGGTTCTTAGTTCCAGAAAAGTATGTTTTGGATTGTAGCCATAGTTAAACAAGGTGCCATGAGATTAGGAAATGAATTTAGGGCATTGTAATTTCAGATCAGTCACACTTGTGTGATAGAACTCCAACTAGCCTTTCTGTTAAGAAATCAATAGGTTGGAATTCAGATAGGATTGGGGCCGGGCTTTTGATGACGTGAATAAGCCAAGAGGCTTCTGAATGGTGGAGTAGCCAGCTAACACTGTACCCCTAAATCTTCACATTTGGGACAGTGGGACACAAGCACCCAACTATATGAAGTCATGCACTAAGAGCACAATCCTAACGATGTCTACTCAAAAGTAAGCCCCATAGTGTTCAATGGGTCTTTCTCACAGGAAAGTGTCTTTAGGATTTTAGCCTAAGTCAGACCAATGGTCCATCTTGCTTAGTGTTACCTTTAGTCTACTGTGAGCGCTGGTGGGCAGATGCCGGTTTGGGCCTATTCGCCTGAACCAGATCTTCCCACCTGGCAGCCACTGGTGAGCCAGTCTCAGCGGCGGCTGGCAAGAACCGCGGGGACCGGTTCGCCAGCGGCCGCCAGACGCACGCTTGCATCGAGCTGGAAGCAAGTGCACTGAGTCTCCTGAAGCCAAGCTTCAGGAGATGTAGTGCACTTGCATCCAGCTCAACGCAAGCGCACTGCGTCTCCTGAAGCTCGGCTTCAGGAGACGCACTGCACATGCGCCAAGCCTGGTGCATGCGCAGTGCGGTGGGGTTGGGGCCCGTCCCTCGCCCCACCCCACCTCCCCTGACCCAAGCCCTGCCCCTGACCCTAGCCCCGCCCCAACTTCCGGCAAACCGGATCTTGGGGCAGGCTGGGCCCATCTCTGACTGTGAGGATGCGTCTACTACTACTACTACTCCTCTCCCATCCTTATCTGAAGATGCCACAAAGTGATCCAGGAGTCTTCTGCTTGCTTGCAATGGCAATGCTGGTTGATGTTCTATCACTGATCAAGGACCAGATGTGGTGTGTGTGTGTGTGTGTGTGTCTGTTTGTCCGTGTCTGTGTTTTTCCACCTGCATGAATACTGATAAGATCAGGTTTAGGGCAACGGTTAAGAAACTGAGTCGTGAAATCAGGACTTGCACAGTTTGAGTCTTCCGTGTGACGTTAGTTTATTAGGTGGCCTTCGGCAAGCCTCAGCCTCAGTTGTCTTCATCTTAAAATACGTGGTTATTACTTATTCACCTGACAGCCGGGATGCTATCAGGTTGCATAATGGCCAAGGTCCTGTACTTACTGGAAGTCCTATCTGATCTGGTTGACTCCTTAATTTTCAGCATGGGGTGGGAGGAAAGTAGCAGACTGCAGATGAACCTAGTTCAGGGCTTTGCGCTAATTCCCTGCTGCCAGTACTTCCTTACAAGGTTGTTGTACGGACTGTAACAAGATAAACAGAAAGCCAGAATGGTGTAGTGTAGTACAATGGTTTTCCACCTTTTTCATCTCTTGGCACATTGACATAGCACTAAAATTGTCAGACACACCATCAATTTTGACAGTTGGCAAGGCGCACCACACTGATAACAGGGGCTCACATCCCCCGGGTGGCCCTATGAGCTTCCCCAAACCCCCAAAGCACACCTGCAGCCATGTCCATGGCACACTAGTGTGCTCTCACTCTCAGCCTTACCTACCTCACAGGGTTGTTGTGAGGACAGCAAGAAAGAAGGAACTAGAGCTTTGTAAGCTGTCTTGACTATTTGCCTTGACATCAGAAAGCCAGAGTATGTATGTATGTACTGTATGTATGGAGAAAGAAAGGGCAAAATCCAGAGTAACTACGGGGAGTCCTTGCTCTGGTGTAAGAACAACTTACTCTGGATTCCAATAAGAATTTCCATAGGTTTTCACTAGGTGGTACAGTAACTACGGGTGCATGTAAAGTCTCTTACGTGCTCCTGTAGTTACTCTGGATTTGGGGGTAAGTCCATATGGGACTTCTTGTATGCTCAGAAAATTCTATAGAATTGCTCAGTACAGTATTGACTTTAATAATACCTTTCTTTAGAGGACTTCTTTGAAAGTCCACTTTTGTGCAGTACTCCTATGTAGTCCTATCCAGTTGTTGGTTAATTGAACTTAGGGCGCAATCCAGAGTAACTATGGGGAGTCCTTCCTCCGGTGTAAGAACAATTTACTCTGGATTGCAATATGAATTTCCCATAGGTTTTCACGAGGTGGTGCAGTAACTCTGGGTACACATAATGTCTCTTACGTGCTCCCGTAGTTACTCTGGATTGTAGGGTTAATGTGACTTAAAGCCTGATCTAATGCAGAATGAACTCTGCCTAACTCCTCGATAACAATAAAGAGATATATGGTATATTTCCCCACTTCTGACGTAAAAGGTCTGCAAGGTGACGTAAAATCAATTAATACGTATGATTCGTATTATATATTACGAATCATATTATATTCGTATTATATATATACGTCCTATTGGCCAGAGACCGTAACAGAAACTCAACATGCGATGCGTAAAACAAAATCCATATTATACCGATTGAAGAAGTCAGAAAGTAGGCCAACTGGAATGAATTATCGCTAGGGCAATCTAAGTAGCAAACATCCATAATAATAATTAAAACAATAATGGGAAGGTATAAAGCTTGGCAATCAACCAGCGAGAAGGGAAAGATAAACATGGGAGAATGTCTAATCTGGCAGAGGAATTAAAAGAGTTGGCAGGAAACCACAGCAGGTTCCATACAGGGTGGAATCAGGCTTGAAAGTAGTCCAGTATATAAAGAGATGTTGCAAAGCGGTGGAAAGACCTTTAGCAGAAAGGGGTGTCTTACAATTTGGGTTCTTCCACTAATGAGGCCTTGTCTTTGAGAGCCATCCACTGTACCCCAAAAGGTAGATGATTCAGATTATTCAATCCTATTCAGTTTTCTGGGGCTGGTGCAGTTGTATGCTGCATCCTGTGGGGTCAAGGTGATCAGATGCCAAACCCAAAATTCCTGAACCCCAAGGCCAGACTTCTTAACTCCAGGCCAAAATTCCTGTACATACATACATACATACATACATACATATCTCAAAACCGATTTTTGCATTTGATTCTGCTCTTCACTACAAATCCAACGACATATGACATGATGGGATACTGTGCACCATTGTGAAGTTCAAAAATGAAGGACACCCAGACAGGAGGCTAAAAATCCGGACAAATCTGGGTTTTTCTGGTCATATGGTCATCCTGTGTGGGGTGTATGCTGCATCCTGTGGTGGAGGGGCAGTCACTGGGCTCTTCTCAATGTTTGGGAACATGTTTTCCCCCACTATGGGACTGCATTGTTGGCTACACTGTAGCTGGAATATTGGGTAGGATTGAACCCGCTAGTCTGAGCAGTCCTTTGGTGCATGGGCAGGTAGAAGAGACTTTGGCATGCTTAATTCTGGGCACAGGCACAGACCATTGGGTTGCAATCCTGACCCACAGCAGGAATCTTGGCACAATTTCCATCCTGCCCTAGGGGTGTCGCAAAAGTAAAAGACATGCGCTGGCCTCCCCTGACCACATCAAGAACAGGGATTACTTAGGATTGGCGTAAATTGCTTAGTATGGCACCCTTTGTCTGCAACTAAACACATACACAGGATTGGGTTGCCAATTTGAATGCAGACAGCAATTTTGGGGTGTGTGAAACCCCATTCCAGAGCTTTGATTTGCTGAAATGGTTTTGAAGCCAGGAAGCTGGAGCTGATGTTTGCTTCCCCACTTGATATATTAAGCACGGCTGATTCTTTCCCAGATGATGGTGTTTTAGCTCCCCAGCTTTTGTTGATTGACGTTGTTCTTATCTTTTTTCCTCCTTGGAATTGCGGTGCCCGAGGAATAAACTTGGGTTGTGAAGTTATAAAGTTGTGCGCCAAGATGCGGAAAGCATGAGACACGCTGAAACTTTATTTTCACAAATGCTTCTTTCTTAAGCGCCCAGTTTGCATCTTTGGGATTATGAGTTGGCAACCAGGAGGATTGAATGGAGTCTTGCTTTTGGGGTCGGACCCCAAAATTTTCTTGCTTTTGGGGTCGGACCCCAAAATTATTTTCTTCCAAGCCAGTAATTTGGCAGCCACACAAATATCTGAGGCTGTCCTGTTTTGTCAGCGTGCCATTGTGAGTGACAAATTGTGAGAAGGCAGTTCTGTGAAGAGGTTAATAGGAGGCAATTGGCAATTAATTCCCCCCATTAAGCTGGACTTAATCTGAGCAGGGCTGAGTCCCGCAACCAGCGGTGTAGTCGAGGTGGGGGAGCGGGGCTCTGGGACTTCTCAAACGATACCATCAACAGGTATGCACAGGTTCTTCAGGTACGCTCAGGTTCTTAGAAATGTTCTTCAAAGGACCTTAGTGGAGAAGTATCAGGCTTAACAGGAGGCAAACTGAGGCATTTGCCTAGGGGTATATTTTAATATTTGGCCTATCTTTCCCTATCAAGAGACAATATGTAGTTCATGTGACATGGCCACAATCCTATGCAGAATTACAAGAAAGTAAGCATAGTAGAACTACTGAATAAACAAGCTAACGAAAAGGTATACTAATTAGGGATATATTTAAATCCAATTTTTCCAAGTTTTATTAGGGTTGCCATATAACTCGGAAAACCAGGACCGTTCCAGTTTTTTGGAGATTGCATTCACATACTGGCAAGAGAATTATGGCAACCCTAAGTTTTACTGAATTAGGCTGCAATCCTAAACACGCTTTCCTGAGAGTAGGCCCCATTGAATACAATAGGCTTTACTTCTGAGTAGACATGCTTATGATTGCACTGTTAGTTTCGAAGTCGGAATACGTGGCGGGAGAATAAATCATTCTAACAATGACATCTTGAGTTAGTTCCTTGTTTTACAGTCTTGGAGCACAATCCTAATCATGTCTACTCAAAAGTAAGCCCCATTGAGTACAATGGGTCTTACTCCCAGGAGAGTGCCTTTAGGATTAGTGCCTATGGCTGCAGTCCTAACCACACTTTCCTGAGAGCAGTGGTGGGCTGAGGCCGGTTCGGTCCGGTTCTTGGGGACCGGATGTTCCAATCTCCCCGCTGCTACTGATCCGGTAGCAGTGGGGGGCCCCATAACCGTGCTGACCAGTTCGGCAGCGCTGGCGCGGCAGTTAAAGGCTACTGCAGTCGGCCGGGCATTTTTAAATTTGCCGCTCCTAGCGGCAGCCTGGCAAAGCGCCCCACAAGCCCCAACGCCATTTTAAATTCTGTGCGCACATCCTGCCTCCTGATTGGCCCTGGGCTGGAAGCCCTGACCCTGGTCCAGCTCCTCACCTCGTCTACAGCCATGCCGAGCCTCCCTGGCCAACCAGGGGGTTGTAATGGCGGCCGCGCAGCTGCAGCGTGCCTTCTCCAGCCTCCCTTGGCTGGCTGGGAGGGTGTGAAGAGTATCAGCACGGCTCCACCACGCTCCTCCAGCATTCCCCTGGCCTGCCAGGGGGGGTTTAATGTCACCTGTGTGGTTTCTCTGCGCCGCAGCAGCCTTCCTCTGCCCAGCCTGGGGGGTGTTAAAGTCAGCTGCGCAGCTCCTCCGCGTGGCCACAGCCTCCCCCAGCCAGCAAGGGGGGCTTAAGAGCACCAGCGAGGTTCCTCCTTACAAGGTAAGCACCCAAGGAAGTGTTTTTGTAAATGTAGGGCAAAATGTAGGACATCCTACATTTTGTCCTACATTTGAAAAAAATGTAGGACATGGTCCTCCAAAAGTAACCCTTATCCTACATTTGGATTTGGGAACCGTGCAAGTGCTTTCAGGGCAAGGGGGCATAATAGTGTGGCAGTGACTTTTAAATAGTGTGGCAGGGCTTTTAAACTTTCCCCGAAGGGTTTTCTGGAGTGCCCTCTGTGTGCCTTCTCATTGCTGCAAATAGATCTGGTTTTCAGATCTCATCCAGGCTGGTTGGAAGAAGAGGAGTGTCAAAGACCTCCAGTCTGTATATGAAAGCGTTGTGAAGACTTTATTATCAACCCCTTGAAGCGATACAGCAAAGTACTAGTTTGTGTCTGCATTATAATGAGCGTCGAGGTAGCAAACCTGTTTGTGTCCTTTTCATCTGCAGGTCACACCTTGCTGCACCCCCAGGTGGCACCTAATGCTTGCTTCATGGAATGATGCTACAAAAGAACCAGTTTGCTGTGTAGAGTATCTTGAAGATCCCTGTCAAGGACCACCAACTGCACTGGTAAGGTTCTTATAGTGCAAATTTACCAGTTGCACCAGCCTCCGTTTTCCTTTTTGGATAGAAGTACCTTAAATGGCTCATTCATCCCATTTGGGATTCCTGACATTGACTGTTCTTGCTATAGCTTCTAGTGTGACATCTGAATGTCATGGATCGTTGAAGGTCAATTACTTTATAGCTAAGATTATATATACTATTTGTTGAGAGCACAGGTTCTGGCCTGTTTTGGGGGCGATGCTATGATGGCTTCAGTCCAATCAATGTCTTTATAACATATTTACTCACATCTAACACCCAACTTGGGTTGTCGGTTGGGAGGCCGTCATCGGCTCTGGAGGCCTGCTCTTTAAGTGAAACGCTCTCTAAGTGAAACAGATTTTTCCATAGGAAATAATGGAAACGCAGACGATTGGTTCCACAACCCCCAAAATATTCATATAAAAATATTAACTGCATGTCAAAATGACTACAAAACACTGGGATTGAATTCAAAACATGCATTCAATGTGCAGGATCCTATGAAGTCTACTTAGGCTGCAAAGACACTTTCCTGGGAGTAAGCCCCTTTAACACAGTGGGGCTTACTTCTGGGTAGACATGGCTGCAATCAAAGACACTTTCCTGGGAGGCTTACCTGGGTTGCTGCTGGAGGTTTAAGGTGGTCGGCGGAGGCACTTGGGGGCAGTTAGGGGCAGCTGCCTCTGACACCCCAAGTTGGGGGCAGTTTGAGGCAGTAGCGCTGGCCGGCAGCCCTTTTAAAGAGCCTCTGCGTGGAACATCAGTGCTGCATAGCACACATGCCCATAGTGTGCTTGCTTGTTAAGTGAAGCGGAACTTGTTATGTGAAGCAAGATTCCTTGGAAATTATACTTGTTATGTGAAATGCTTGTTATGTGAGGCGCTTGTTATGAGACGTACCACGGTATTTATTATTTAATCAATGAAAGGTTATGCTGCCCTATGTCCCTTCATTTTCTGGCCCCTTCCTGGAGAGTTTTTGCATGTAAAGGTGTTTTTTTTTTTTGCAAAGTGTTCTTGTGCAGAATATATATGTCGAAATGTAGGCTCTCAAATTTGGCATGAGAGTGGCAAGAATCCGGATATATCCCACGGGAATATAAATCTGTATTCTCTCACTGTTACTTATGGGAGCAATTTGCTGATGGACTTCTGTAAGTGAGATTATCACAAGCATTTGTCTTGATGGAAATTCTCCGGCCTATCAATATTGTTGCTTAAGAGGTACAGGATGTAGTGTATAGCAGAAAAAATGCACAGCAATCCTATGTTACATAATGTGTAAATAATGGTAGATATAATGTGTACATATAATTACATACTGAGACCCAGAGTTTTACGTGTAGATATAAATAATGTGTAGATATAAATACATACTTAGACTCAGAGTTTTTAAAAATTGAATAGCACTGGTGGGTGCAGGTCCAAAATAAACAGCCCAAAACTATGACGGAGGATGTGAGCACTTAGCCTCCGTTTCTGTTTCCGATCGAATGTATGACTCCCTCCACGTTCTATTCATCGTTGTAGAAAAAGCTTCTACTGAAAGCCTGTGAAAGCTTTCTGAAAAAAGAAATAAATAGGAAGTGGAGGAGAAAGGGACCTGATCAGGCAATGGGGGGTTAAGTGCGCTAATCCCCCTCTCCATGCTCTTGTTGTGGTTGGGCTGTTCTGTGCAACCTCCCCGTACCCTGTTTGTAAAAAGGAACAATTCTGCATGGAAAGCATGCGTTTGCATGTATGTCTGATTCTGTCCTAATACAGCTGCAGTGTTAGTGGGGAAAATTATAAGACAATCAGTTCCACTAGTTTAACTTAATGTTTTCAAATGTGCACAAGGCTCTTTTTATTGTGCCTTCGTTAGTCTCAGGATGATGGGTTTGTACTGCTATATATATAGACACCCACACCCACACACATATACAGTGTGTGTGTGTGTGTGTGTGTGTGTGTGTGTATATACACAAACACACACACACATATCTATATATCTATATATATAAAAGAGAAAAGTCACTGACTGACTGACTGACTGACTGACTCATCAGCGCCCTGCCAAAACTGCTGGGCCTAGAAGCGTGAAATTTGGGGTGGGTGTTCCTTCCGTGAGGGAGGGGTGCACTAAGAACCGGTTTTCGGAAATTCCAACAGGAAGGGGGTGAAAAGGGGTGCAATGCGTTTTCCTCCCTATACTTTGCATTGAGAATTGCTGACTCAGCAACATTCCGCCCCAACTGCTGGGCCTGAAGCATGGAATTCTGGGAGTTCCTTCTGTCACCTGAACACCCACCAAGAACCATCTGGAGAAATTTAACCCTTCAGGGGCTGAAAAGGGGGCAACAGGTTTTTGTCCTATACTTAACATGGGAGACTGACCAACATCCAGCCAATTTGGTGCGCAGTGCCTGGTGCACTGGGGGATGTTGTTCGGAAGAAGAGTTGCACTGGTGAGGATGCTGCGCATGGGGGGAAGTTGTGCATGGGGGGAAGTTGCCCCTTGGAGGAAGTTGCGCATGGGGGGAAGTTGCACATGGGGAGGAAGTTGCGCATGAGGGGAAGTTGCATGTACGGGGGAAGTTGCACGTGGGGGGATGATGCGCGTGGGGAAAGTTGTATGTTGTCCCCATGTGCACCATTTACCCATGCACTGCCATCACCCCCAGTACATCCTCCCTCCCAGTGCAACAGCTGGATGTTGATCAGTCAGTCTCCCATATTAAGCATAGGATAAAAAAGACATTGCCCCCCCTTTCAGCCCCTTAAGGGTTAAATTTCTCAACATGGGTTCTTTGTGGGTGTTGATGTCCCAGAAGTAACAAATTTCAGAAGTCCCCAAATTTCATGCTTCTAGGCCCTGGCAGTTTTGGCTGGCTGTTGATGAATGAGTGAGTCAGTCAGTGACTTTTCAGTTATATATATATTTCTTAATTGTGACCAGGAACATGGGCGCAATTCCTAATTCCTTTTCACCCCCTTAAGTGTTAAATTTCTCAGCATTAGTTCTTGGTGGGATCTCCCATCACAGAAAGAACACGCTCCCCATATTTCACGCCTCTAGGTCCAAGGGTTTGGGGCAGGGCTTGGATCAGTCATTGATTCTTCAATGTAAAGTATAGGGAGGAAAATGCGTTGTGCCCCTTTTCACCCTCTTCCGGTTAGGATTTCTGAAAACTGGTTCTTACTTGTTGGTATAACTGTTGCCTCCATCACAGAAGAACACCCTCCCCAAATTTCATGCTTCTAGGCTTGGTGGTTTTGACTGGGCGTTGAAGAGTGAGTGCCACAGAGATTGTATTGACGGGGTGGTAGTAGTGGCAAGGGACTATAAATGCAGACCCACAAAATAAATGTCTGTGATTTAGATAAACTGCCCCTGAGCTCGCATGTCTTTCCATGGCAGATAAACGTCGTACTCCCTGAAACGAATGCCTTGCACTGTGTCATGTTGACTGCCGTGCCGGTGAAGGAGATGGATGTAGTTGGCATCTGACTCCAAGCCTATTGGCTGTTTGGTTGAAACTCTTGATGCAGAACCTGCCTGGAGTAAATTGTATTTGGTGTTGGAACGTTCAGAGAGTAAGCAGCCTGGAAGCACCTTTTGTGAATGCAGTCAGAGTGTGATACTGACCCAAGCCGTCCCTTGTGCTGTGCTTGGGACCGGCCCATCTGTGAGGCCAACTAAGACAGTTGCCTCAGGCAGTGGGTTGTCACAGGGCATATGCTGCTGTTACTTCTCCTATTCCTGGGATTGGGAAAGGAAAAGAAGGTGGAAGAGGAGAATGGGAGAGTGTAAAGAGAGAGGAAGAGAAGGAAAGTGATGGATAAGAGTGTCTCCAGATCCAGTCTATTGCTTCAAACAGAATGATAGGAAGCCAAACAGAAATAGTCCAATGATCACAAGTTAAGTAACTGACACAAGGGGTCAAGAGCAAAAGTCTCCAAAGTCTCAAGCCATACAAGGGGCCACATGAGAAGAAATGCACTCCAGCTTCATGTACCAGTGGTGGTACATGACCAAGAACAGTGGTGGTACAAGACCCAAAGACCAATATTGAAGATATAGTCAAGGATCTGATCCTAATCGGGCACCAACCAGCCCAGGATGCGTGTTCTCCTGCGTGATGTCATCACTTCCAGTTGTGACATCACTTCTTGTGGAACCTAATCTTCTTCTAAAAAGTGGGCCCTGGTGCTAAATGTTTGAGAACCAGTGCCGCATCAGGAAACCAACTTGAACATCTTATGGTTAAATTTGGTACTTGGTTCCTTTAGAAATCCTTTGCTCATGATACCCTACAATCCAGAGTAACTACAGGGGACATTACATGTACCCGTAGTTACTGCACCATCTAGTGAAATCATATGGGAAATTCATATTACAATCCAGACCAAATTGTTCTTACACAGGAGCAAGGACTCCCCGTAGTTACTCTGGATTGTGCCCTTGGTCTAGCTTTGAACAGATGTGTAATGTGCAGGACTGTCACCAGGAAACATTCACTACTGCTGCGTGGAATAGCTCCGAAGGGGAAGGGCCCCTTGCATGTTCCCTCTAAGACTGACTGCTTCACCCCCTCTAGCTATGCCGCTGCTTCCTCCTATAGCCTTTCTTATGGTTTACTATCTCCAGTGCCACACTTACCATCTTGTTGGGCAACATGTCCCCTACAATCCAGAAACTACTAGATTGCAGTTACTGGTACAGTAACAACGGGAGCACGTAAGAGACCTTTACTTTGACACTAGGGCTACAAGTAAAGGCGGTAAAGACGCTGTGCTGTTAACCAGCAGGCCAGGGTTCGATTCCTGGGTCGGCCCCACAAGACAGGGTGAGCTCCTGTCCTTAGCCCAGCTCTGCGACGCCAGCTGGATCCAATCGTATTGGCTCTGCCTTTCCATCGGACTAATGCAGTGGTGTGGAGAGGGGGGATTTGCTGCTTGGGTAACAGCCTATCCTCCATAACAATCCAACCCAGGCTTTTGTGCTTCACATGCGTATGCAGCACCCTGAGCACGATACCATAGTCTTCCAAGACTGCTTTTTTTTTTTTTTAAGGACCACAGTCCTGTCCTAAAATGAAAACTGTTGAAAAGTGGAACTCCTCTTTTTTAGTTTATAAATGTTTCTTCCAACGCTTTATGAGCTAGCAAATTGCAAATGCCCTTTTAAAATCTGGTGCGACACTAAGGTTTCTAGAAATGGATTTTCATTAACTCCTTTTGGAATGGGATGAGATCAGGAAGTACAACATGGACGAGGGCAATTTTGGCCTTTAAAACAGCTTGAAAGCTGTTGAAAGAGCGGAACATTCACTGAATAAATGAGTTTTTGGTATAACGAAAGTTTGTTGTTGTTGAAAGGAAAATAGAACCATCAGAAAGTGAGAACCATCAGAACCATCAAAAATCTGTATTTTTACACAGAACTTGTTTTTTGCGTGACCATTTAAAGAACAGTCAGAGGCATGAAAAACAGACATGTGGTTGAAAAAAGAGATCCTTTTTATATTGAGGATTGCACTCGTTTGCGGCAGTGTGGAAGAATGCGTTGCCTATTTGCATAATTCGAGAATGAGATAACGGAGGCGCTACAATATTAATTTTACAACCTAATTCTTTTGCGAAAGTGGCAGCAAAGGCATTTATTTCCAATTAGATCGAGGCCTCCTGAATAGCGCCGTAGCGGTTGTAACTATTAGGAAACGTTATCTGGGTTGAAAATGAAAACAAATGATCTGGTGTCGCTCGGTAGAATTAGTTGGCGTTGGGATTTGTGTGTTCAGTTTCCGTTCCAGGGATCTGTTCATTAACGCTTCTCTTCTCCATCCCGGATTGTCTCCAGAGAGATCCTAAGAACAGGTCTCAGGCTTGTGATCTTCCTCCCCGGTAGGTGTCAACATCTAAACCTGGGGATTTTGTATTTATTGTGCATAACTCTTTAAATGGGGTTTAATAGGGAGGCAAATGGAGACAAGTTGGTGGACAGAGATGGGTGCCCCCCACCACCCTGATGACTGATGCAACTTCATGAATGTACAGTGGTGCCTCACGTAAAGAGCTTAATTTGTTCCGAAGGCCTGCTCTTTAAGTGAAACACTCTTTAAGTGAAGCGGATTTTCCCATAGGAAATAATGGAAACTCAGATGATTGGTTCCACAACCCCCAATATATTTATATAAAATATTAACTATGTAAAAATGATGATGAAACACTGGAACTGAATTAAAAACATGCATTCTATCTGCATGATCCTATGAAGTCTACTTATGCTGCAATCCTAAAGGCACTTCCCTGGGAGTAAGCCCCATTGAACACAATAGGGCTTACTTCTGAGTAGACATGATTAGGAGACTGGAATCAAAGACATTTCCTGGGAGGCTTACCTGGGCTTCTGCTGGAGGCTCAAGGTGGCCAGTGAGGCACTTGGGGGCAGTTAGAGGCTCTTTTAAACAGCCTCTGCGCGGAGCGTCAGGGCTGCATAGCACATGTGCCCAGAGCATGCTTGTTTGTTAAGTGAAGCAGAACTTGTTATGTGAAGCAAGATTTCTTGGAAATTTATACTTGTTATGTGAAACGCTTGTTATATGAGGTGCTTGTTATGAGAGGTACCACTGTACTTATAAAGTGCGTATAGAACTGCAGCCGTATCAGTGTCCCTAATCCTGGGGACGTCGGTTGTAGGGGATTAGTTGTAGGGTGGGGGATTGAGAGAGATGCCCTAAATGAAAAGAAACGGTGCCTTAGAACGATGATCTGCTTACTATTATCCAAGTATCCCTATTCCTTTGTAACTTGTAGTGACGTAATTCTGTTGTCTCTGGGTAGGGGAATATTCTAGTTGAAGTTTATTTAATCAAGAGTAGGTTTTTTTGTTTAGCTTGAGAGGATCCCCAGAGATCTCTTTCCACCAAGCCAATGCTCTGTGTTACGGGAAGAGCAGTTGCGTGCCTCTCCATATCTAGTACATAGCCTTTCATTTTTCAAGTGTACGGTTGACCTCTTAGATGTTGGGTGTCTGCAGGAAGTGGTGGCTGTTTCCTTTCAAACCAGACATGTCAAACAAGCAGTCACTGAGTAAGCATTTGCAGCATGGCCAGCGTTGCATCTGTTCCAAGATCAACCTGCACCACTGTGGGGCCTGAATGTTATGGTCCCGTCCAAGTCTTTTGAATGCCTGTAATTAATATTTTTTCCTTACTGCAACATTCAGATTAACAGACCTATGTGGGGTGACATATGTCCTCTTTTTTTAACCTTGTATCCTGGAAAAAGTCTTCTTTGTCCTCCTTTTCCTTGTCAGCAGGCACATTATGGCCGTCTTGTAATGAATAAATTATCTATATTTATAAAAAATCGAAGAGTCACTGACTGATTTATCCATGCCCCGTTCCAACATGTGGACCTAAAAGCAAGAAATTTGGGGAGCGTATTCTTTCTGTGGTGTGAACACCCACTAAGAACTGATTTTGAGAAATTTAATCCCTAAGGGTGCAATGCTTGTCCCTATACTTAACTGATCAACACCCAGCCTAACCCCTGACCCAGAAGTATGAAATTTGGGGAGAATATTCCTTCTGTGATGTAAGGACCTGCTAAGAACCCAGGGATTTGATGCCCAGTGATGCCAGTGGATGATGGTGCCTGCTTTTCGATGTTGCCCACCAGTTCCTGATGCATGGAAGAAATGCCTGGTGGTACATCCTGCCCTTTGGCTGGTAGTGCCTGCTGCCCAGTGCCTGGTAGGGATGCCCAGTTCCTGCTGGTGCCCAGTGGTGCCTGATGCCCACTAGGGCACACTGCTGCTGCCCACTGCCTATTGCACAGTGATGCCCAGCGTTACCCACTTCCAATAGTACCTGGTAGGGATCCCAATGTCTGACAGTGCCTGCTGCTGCCCACCACTGCTCCTGAACCCTCCAGTGCCTGTTCTTTTTGTTGCCAAACAGTGCCTAGTGCCTACCACCCAGTGTTGGAGCCAAATGTCTAGCACTGCCCACCAGCAGTCAGCCAGGCCTGGGACCCACAATTTTACTCCTGCAGTGACAGGTAAATTCCGCTATTATTTAATAAATTATATGAAATATTTTAAAATTTAATAATAAACAATATAGTGCTTAATATATATAATAAACAATATAGTGCTTATAAGGCTGTGGGTGGTGCAAGTGGCTAAGACACTGTGCTTGTTAACTAGCAGGCCAGGGTTCGAGACCCGGGTCGGCCCCACAAGACAGGGTGAGCTCCTGTCCTTGGCCCAGCACTGCGATGCCAGCTGGATCCAGTCGTATCGGCTCTGCCTTTCCATTGGACTAATTCAGTGGTGTGGAGAGGGGGGATCTGCTGCTTGGGTCACAGCCTATCCTCCATAACAATCCAACCCAGGCTTTCGTGCTTCGCATGCAGCATATGCAGCACCAAGCACGATACCATAGTCTTCCAAGACTGATGGAGGCCTGCTTTTTTTTAGTGCTTAAATTAATCACATGACAGCAAAATATATGAGTGTAGCTTTTTTTGTGTTCTCTGTTTTTCTTGGGTGTCCTATATTTTGGAAAAGGCTTATCCTCTTTCATGGTTATGTCCTATGGTCACACTTGATCAGTTGTGTACCTGGAAGGTACTCCATTAAGTACAGCATTGTGTAGTGTTTTTTTTTTTTTTGGGGGGGGGGGGAGAGTCTGTTTTAATCTTCTAGGAAGCAAATTCCACTTAAGGGAAAACAAGGGAAAACAAGCAAACTCCTTCTTTTAACCACACAACGTCAGGCTCTTTGTTTGCCTTAAGCTTTCAGACAAATTGTGAAGAACTGAGCCGTAGAAATGTTTCCCCATATCAAGTGTATTAGAGCTACATTATTCTGTTGTGCTTATTATTTTATTTATTTATTAGATTTGTACTCCACCTTCCTCCCCAAAGGGTTGTAAGCAAACCAGAGAGCCTGGTGGCACTTTGAAGAGAGCCTGGTGGCACTTTGAAAGCCTGATGGCACCAGATCTCGTGCTCTAGAACCTGTTTTGTCAGACGCAGCCATGCATCACAAATCTTTGTAGGAATATTCGGAAGTAAATCAAACTAAGACTTGCTCCTGGGTAAGTGTGCTTAGGATTGCAGCTTTAGGGCCCCTAACTATCCAGTTTTCCAGTATCAGTGCAACTATGCCAGTGGGGTGTGCATTACATCCCCTACCTTGGGATGTCATAGATGTTCTGTTACCTTGGCATTGCATTGCAGTTGCACCAATACTGGAATGATGGATAGTGTTGGACCCTTAGTGTGATTCCTACGCAGGGTGACCAGATGCCGGAACCTAAAAAGAAGGACAAGGTCTTGGACTCCTCTCAGCCTAGCCTTTCCAGCAGACAGTGGTATGTTTGCCAACTCACAAGTAAAGTCACCATGTCTGGCACTTTCACTTTCTCGTAGAGCTCAATGCATATTTTGTATTTTTTGTTTTTTGGCCACAACATTTGATAGGAAGAAGAAATATCAAAACCGATTTTTGCATTGGATTCTGCTCTTCAATATAAATCGAACGACATATGACATGATGGGGTCCTGCACACCATTGCAAAGTTCTAAAATGAAGCCAAAATGGAGGACAATGAAGGACATCTGGACAGAAGGCTAAAAAAGAGGACAAATCTGGAAAAATTTGGTCACCCTACCTGTAACATCAGGTGGGGTTGCGTATCCTAATATCCTAATACTCTAATATCCTAGTATCCTAGGATATCTAATATCTCTATATCCTAATATCTTACACCTAATATCTAATATCCTAATATCCTCTAATATCCTAATATCCTAAACCTAAGGGATCCTGCCATATTATAGTACAACTTCCTATTTATATCCCACCTTCTTCACAAGGCTCAAGTTGGTTGAACTTACGTCAAGGTCTAGCCATGTCAGTCATGCTTAAGTACTCATAGGAATGAAAGTGGCAGTAAGTCAAAGAAATGTCACACCCTTCAATCCAGAGTAACTTCAGGAGCACGTAAGAGACATTATGTGCACCCGTAGTTACTGCACCGCCTAGTGAAAACCTATGGGAAATTCATATTGCAATCCAGAGTAAATTGTTCTTACACCAGAGCAAGGACTCCCCGTAGTTATTATTATTTTTTATTATTTTAAAAATTTGTATCCCGCCTTTCTCAGGCTGTCTAGCCCGACTCAAGGCGGCAGAAACATAAAACTCTGGATTGCGCCCATATACTGCCTGGGAGAGGAGACCCATACTGAGTCAGTTGGCAAGTTGTCAGTTAAGCAAACAAACAACTTGGTTAGCATGTAATATATAAAACACCGGCTCTGGATGTGCCAGTTCGTGAAGAACCTGTTCTCTCTTCTGGAACTGAATCTGGTTCCATCGGCAGTCAGAAATGCAATTACTGGGGATTAATTTCTTTGGAGAACAGTGAGGCCTGCACTTTGATCTTGGGTAGCATTTCCCATTCTTGTGAAAGCCGGAACCACAGGTTTTCTCCGAATTAAAATGAACACTTCAGGTGTGCTTTTCAAGTGTGTAAATAAGAAAGAACTGCCTTCATGCAGAGAAGGCTACTGTGTTTCTGCAGGAGCTGCGGTATTGTGTGCTGGTGGCATAGCTGGAGGGGGTGGAGGAGTCAGTCTTGAAGGGACCCTGCCCTTTGGAGCCATTCCAGGCAGGGGCAGCAAAACAGAGCTGTATGGCAAGGATACCAGGATGCAAGTATACCAGGTATACCAAGGTATACAAGATATAACAAGGTATACCAAGGTATACCAGGATACAGGTCTCGTCTTGTCTGGTCCCAGAGGCATCTGGTGGGCCTCTCCGAGATACAGAAGGCTGGACTAGATGGGCCTGATCCACCAGAGTTCTTAATTTCCATTGCCTGGGAGCAACAGAAATATGGGGAGCCATTACGTGGACAATTCATTATAAGGCTGGATGCATATAGGAACAAAGTCATTATGTGATTCGCAAGGAAGTGGCAAGTTCTGGGATTTGGGAGATGATGTTTTCAAAATAGTCATTCCGATGTTCCTGGGTTTCCTCTACAATCCAGAGTAACTACGGGAACACGTAAGAGACATTACGTGTACCCGTAGTTACTGCACCACCTAGTGAAAACCTATGGGAAATTCATATTGCAATCCAGAGCAAGTTGTTCTTACACCGGAGCAAGGACTCCCCGTAGTTACTCTGGATTGCACCCTTAGTATGCTTCTGCAGAAGCATTTAAAGCTATGAGCCAGGCGGTGTTCCTCTTCAATGTGCACAATCTAATAAGACCTGCAATCCTTTCTTTTGCTGACCTGCCTTAATTAACCAAATGATTCTGCCTCTCGAAACGGTGGTAGCGAGGATGGTTTTTGCATTGATATATCAAGTGTGCTAATCAACCAGTGGTATCTTGGTTGGTAGTAGAACTTGGCAATGTAGTTGGTGGAGCTTGGTCCACTGCTTTGTGGCAGTATCTTGCCTAGTCTGGTTACAGTGGAGGTGGAGATAGTTGGCGTGATGGTAGACCAAGGGGCATGATGTGGCTGTGAGTTTCAGAGATGGTTAGTGGAAGGAAGGAGGGACAATTGTGGGGTGCACCATCCGCTCCTGTGTACAGCTTCTGTCTTTGGAGTTACATGTGCTTGCAAAAGTAAGACCCAAAAAAGTGGTGCTATCAAAAGTGATCCTCTATTTACTGAGTCATTTCCTGGATTTCATGGAATTCTGGATTCATGGATTTCCTGGATTTCTGTTCACCTCATGGGAAACTGAGTCAGTTGTGCTCAATTTCACCCTCGCACCATAACAGATGGGACTCCGTGCCAAAGACCTCAGAGGTAGCCACAAGAAAGAGCAGCTCTTGGTGGGAGTTGCCACAGGAATGTCCATTCCGTCTGCTTCTGGGCAACCTCGTCTGACATCTGGTGGTATTGGTGGCATCTTGACGATGTGCCTCAGCGATGTCTGGGAGTTAGCTTGAGATGTGTATCATTTCACTTGAGGCAGAGGGATATGAGGCAGGAAAGGATGTCGGCATCCCAAGATCTGGTCAAACTCAAACAACCGAGGATTGGCCAGTGCCTTGTTGGGAATCTGCCAAGGAAACTTTGGATGGATGGCTGGCTGGCTGGCTGGGTTCGTTCGTTCGTTCGTTCATTCATTCATTTAGGATGCAATCCTAACCAATTTAGGCTGGCACAAGTCACCCGTTCTCTGTTCCTGTGGTGGTGTGGGTGCATGTCTGAGCTAAACCCCCGAGAAGTGGAGCATAAGTGTCTTACTGCACAGCCAGGCTGGCATGGGACTTCTGCCATCCTAACTGGGAGTTAGGAATGTAGCTTCACTCACTCACTCACTCACTCACTCACTCACTCACTCACTCACTCACTCACTCACTCACTCACTCACTCATTCATCCCATGAATGCCATGCTCCCATGCCAGCACAAATGTACAAGGTGGCTTACAAAGCTTTACTTCCTCACCGCCTGCTATTCTTACAACAACCCTGTGAAGTCGGTGAGACCCAAGAAACTTCATGGATGAGGGAGGATTTGAACCTGGATCTTAACCACTATATCATGCGGTCTTTATTTGTACCATAGAGGAAAGGGAGGCGGCAAATGTGATAGTTTAGCATTCAGTGGTAGGTCCATTGCCTATGATGGGAACTAAAGAGAACCAAGGCTGCAGGTAATTGTTGCCTGTGCACTTTGGAAGTGCTGTTCATCCCCACCCGGTAGGGTTGCCATAATTCTCTTCCACAAAACTGGGACAGGATCCCATCACACTTGCCATTATGTGAACACAATCCCGCCAAACTGGGACATATGGCAACTCTACCACCCGACGCATAGCTCATCCTTTTCATCAGAGGCTCAGATTTAATACGAGGTTCCTTCAAAGCATGTGAAAGTGGAGGCTGCTTTGTTGGTGGGTGTTTGGCTTTGTTTGGCTTTTTAGGGTGACGACTGCCGTCGACTGCCAATCCTTTGACACTCTTTTCAAAAGGAAAGTTGGGTTGAAGCATCGGAGCTGGCAACGCAAGGATGCCGGACAAGGAAGCTCATTCACAGTTCAGGCTTGACTCGCTGAAAGGTGTCCACTTGTTCTTTTTAGATTTCTTTCACACCCAGTATCTTCGCCCCCCCTTTCCGACGTTCCTTTATCTGAGTGACAGCCGAATTCTTAACGCCAGCGTAATGCGCCTTCCTGTTTTCATTTTTGCACCCCTCCAGCGATGTGTCACCTCCTTTTTCCCAGAATATATTCCCTCTTGCAGATGCTTCCTGCTTGAGGGTTGGGGGGAAGGGGACGTGAGATGGTGGCAGGAATCGAAGCCGCATAAAGGACTCTACTGTTCCTTCCCTGCAAGAGGAGCCGTCAAGAGGGATGTCGTCGGATATGCCTTCCTTATTCCTGTGAAATTGGAATTAATTCTAATTAAGTGCAAGTTAACCTCTGTACCGATTGTAAATGAATGGAATATGCGGTTAACTTACCTTGCAGTGCTGGAGGTTCCTTTAAAACCACTTTGAAGCAAAATGTCGCTGTGGATGTGGCTTGAATTCTTAATTTGGCACCTGTTTTGTTTCAGTGATTCTTACGAAACAACAAGTCTGGGAGAAAATCTCCATTTTATTTGCAGTATTATTCCCTTTATTATTATTTATACCCATTATTCGGGGTTGAATAATGTTCAACACCGAGGCATAAACCACATAAAAGCAAGATGTGTATGTGTATGGCACGTACAGTGCAATCCTAACCATGTCTTCTCAAACGGAAGCCCCATTGTGTTCAGTGGGTCTTACTCCCAGGAAAGTATCTTTAGGATTGCAGCCATCGAGTATATGGGTTTTATGCCCTGTCTTTCCCATGCCAAAGCGGCTTACAAAGCTTTAGTTTCTGCTGTCTTCACAACAACCCTGCAAGGTAGGTGAGGCTGAGAGTGAGCAATTGGTCCAGGTCACCCAGGAAGCTTCATGGCCAGGGAAGGATTTGAACCTGGATCTTCCAGTACTCAATCCAACTCTCAAGCCATGACACCATCCTGGCTACTTCTAAATAAACCACTTTGAGCACAATCCTAACTATGTCTACTCAAAAGTAAGCCCCATTGTGTTCAATGGGTCTTACTCCCAGGAAAGTGTATTTAGGATTGCCACCTTTGTGATCTACTCTGCTGGAAAGCAGTATTATAAAAATTCTGTGTATAATATATGTTAAATGCTCTGTCTCTGTTAATGCAGCTAAGTATTGTGTTAGCTGTTTTCTGCTGCTGCATCACACTATTGGCTTATTTTCTGCTTGTGGGCCACCAAGATTTCACATTCCTAGCAGTAAACCCCACAGAACACAATGGGACCTACCTCTCCATAGTCGGGCCTCGGATTGTGCTACAAGGCACAAGGATCTTTCTCCAGGGTCAGGACTTGGTGGTGCAACACTTTCTTTGCAGCCTTCCTCTTAACTTACTCCAACTTGTCTGACTCCAAGTAAGATCTAGTGCGGAATATAGTGCAGCTATTCCCATTTATGGTCCACCTGCGTAGTATTGTGCACACCTTAACGTGCCACTATTAATATACTGCACATGTTTTCTCCCATGGATAGGGTTGCCATATGTCCCGAAAAACAGGGACCATCCTGATTTGGGGGGATTGTGTCCACATACTGGCAAATGCAACAGAGGGTCCTGTTCTGATTTTGTGGAAAAGAATGATGACAACTCTACCTATGGGTTCCAGTCTTCTTGCTTCCAGTTTTGGAGCTATGCTGCAAGGAAACTCCTGTCCCATGATGGAATTTACTTCCTCGAACTTGGGCACCTGTTCTGATGTAAAAGGAGACCCATCCGTCCCACCCCATTATGGATCATGGATCACGACAGGCAGATGGATCACGACAGCCTGGCTGCTCTTGCAGGTCACATCTAGTCAAGCTTGACCCTTGCAGGCTTTCTGTGGCAAAATGCTCGAGACTGAATAGCTCGGAGAAGTTCCAACTTCTCCAACCTTAATTGGGCTGTTTTATGTGGAACGTTCTCTGTGCAATTTTCTAGTGCTTTTTATGTGATGTGCAAGTGAGCTTGAATACATCTCTTTTTTTTAATTTTCACCTCTTGATACCTTTATAGTCGCAGCCAAGAAATCCTTCACGATTTTTTCTTTTCAGCTCTTAAATTGGTTTAGTTTTTAAAAAAATCATTCTGCGGAGTAGGAGAAATCATAGGAGGGGGCTCAATTTTGGAGTACCGGCTTTGGAATTCAGCTGAAGACTCTGTTAGCCTCGGCTTAAGCTTGGCCCGGGACCTTTGAGTAGTTGGTTTCACCACATTTTGACCCGAAAGCAGCAGATCTGTCATTCTCGTATGTAAATGGTTGCTGTCAGTCTGCGCTGCAACCTGCTGTGAAATTTATGCTCAAGCTATCCCTCGGGAGAGACCAGATGGCACCAGTCTGGGCTCAGATTTAGACTCGTGCCCTAAACTGGTGCCATGATGCGATTCCATTTTCAGTCCGGACTTGGAAGTGACCCAAATCTATTTGTTTAGCAGAACAGTTCTCTAACTCGGAGTAAAATGTTCAAGGGAGCAATGTGCAAGGGAGTAACTTACTCTGGATTGCTCTATGCCAGTGGTCAGGGAACAGGGGAAAATTGCCCCAAATGGGGTAAAAAAAAATTCCTGAGCGTAATGGATGGTCACGCTGCCAAGTCACAGCCAGGCATGCAAATGAATCTATATGCATGCCCAACTCTGTCTCAGCAGCGCGACTGTCCATTACCGCCAGGAATTTCAAGGTAAGCACCCATTCCCGGCTGTCTACTCAGGAATAAGCCCACTAATTCAATGGAGCTTACTCCTGATTTTTTAAAAATGTAGGACACCCTGCATTAGGCAGTTGAAAATCTGGACTTTTGAGTGACCTACATTTTGAGTTTGGGATCGGTCACCCTGACTGCATCAGGCCCTTGAGTATAACACACTTCCCTGAACAATGCCTCGGGCCCTGCCTCCAAGTCCGTCCGCTATTCAAAGAAATTTTGAATACCTTCAATAAAATTTTGAATTCAAATAATCTATATATATATATAAAAGAGAAAAGTCACTGACTGACTGACTGACTGACTGACTCATCACCGCCCTGCCAAAACCGCTGGGCCTAGAAGTGTGAAATTTGGGGTGGGTGTTCCTTCCGTGACGGAGGGGTGCACTAAAAACCGGTTTTCCGAAATTCCAACCGGAAGGGGGTGAAAAGGGGCGCAACGCGTTTTCCTCCCTATACTCTGCATTGAGAATTGCTGACTCATCAACATTCTGCCCCAACTGCTGGGCCTGAAGCATGGAATTCTGGGAGTTCCTTCTGTCACCTGAACACCCCCCAAGAACCATCTGGAGAAATTTAACCCTTCAGGGGATGAAAAGGGGGCAACGGGTTTTTGTCCTATACTTAACATGGGAGACTGAACATCCTCCAGCCAATTTGGTCCTCGGTGCCCAGTGCACTTGGGGGGGGGGTGTTGTTCAGAGGAAGAGGTTGCACTGGCGAGGATACTGCGCATAGGGGGGAGTTGTGCATGGGGGGGAGTTGCGCAGGGGGGGATGATGCGCATGGGGGAAGTTGCACATGGGGGGATGATGCACATGGGAGGATGATGCGCATGGGGGAAAGTTGCGCATAGGGGGAAGTTGTGCACGGGGGGATGATGCTCAAGGGGGAAGTTGCGTATGGGGAAGTTGTGCATGGGGTTGATGCACATGGAGGACTGATGCAGATGGGTGATGTTGCATTTGAGGAGTTCAGGCATATGGGGGATTATGCATATGGGGGACTGATGCGCACGGGGGGATGATGCACATGAGGGATGTTGCGCATGGAGGGAAGTTGCACCTGGGGGAACATGCGCCTGGGGGGAAGTTGCACCTGGGGGGAAGTTGCACCTGGGGGGAAGTTGTGCATGGGGTGTTGATGCGCTGTGGGGGGATTGCATATGGGGAAACGTTACTCCTGCAACGCGGGTACACTTTTCGCTAGTTAATAACATATGATTTCCTTCCTTTCAAATCAAGGGGGTAACGTCAGCGTATCTAAATATATTTTGGGGTAAAAGGCAAAAAAGTTCTCTGACCCCTGCATTTCCCATAAGTGGCCCCATAACCACGTCAGCATATGAGGTCCTGTAGTTACTCTGGATTGTAGCCCCAATTGTGAAGTTGCCCAGAGGAAGCTAGTGGCGCAATTTCTGCTGGTGGCGCAATTGCTGTTGAGCATCATGTTGAGCATCATGTTTAACAGTGTGGCGCTGTGTGTTGTTTGATTCCCTCCTGCTAACAATAAATCAGTTTGCTGGACCAGCAGCCATTCCTTGCCTCTCTGGAGCCTTGAAGCCAAATGCTCATCCTGCAGTGCCTGCTCCGTGCAGACCACCCATGGCTGCGGTAGGTGCGCTTGCTTCTCCCAGGGTGAGGATGAGGAGGTGGAGCGCATTGTGGGGGAGACTTTGGCTGGACCAAGACTCGGCCCCATTGCCAGCGTCAACAAAAACAGCTGTTTTATTTCCTTTTCCTTCCTTGAATGTAAATAAATAACAACAAGAAAAGTGAAGGAGAACAGAAAAGCTTTTCTTCCCCCAGGTCAGCCAGGCAGCCTGTTCCTCATTACGATGGCTGACAAATAGGCCCCGATGAAAGGAGAAAGAGGGGCTCCAGAAAAGCAGTCTTTATTCTGCAAGCCAGGCTATGTTTTCATTAGCATCGTCTTGTTTTCAGCATACACAGCACTGGGGTCTGAAAACGCTGGCCCTGAGTCTGTAATGGCAGAAAACAAGAAATGGATTGGGAAGGACTACCTTTCCCAGGGCTGGCCCCACCTGGAAGGCCTACTGGGGTGGCCGCCTCAGGCAGCAGATCCCTCCTCCAGTCTTGGCAACCTTTGCACAAACTTTCTGTCTTCTATAGAAATCTTTCTTTCCTCTCTTGCTGCTGGAGGCCTGGAGCTATTTCCTAAACTTACTTACTTACTATCCTTTCCTTCATCCTTTCTGTCCTTTCTATCCTTCCTTCCTTCCTTCCTTTTTATGAGTCAATTGGGATCTGTCTATGGGATGATCGGGATCTGTCTATCAATCAATCAGTCAGTCAGTCAGTCAGTCAATCAATCAATCTTTCCTTTCTTTCTTTCTTTCTTTCTTTCTTTCTTTCTTTCTTTCTTTCTTTCTTTCTTTCTTTCTTTCTTTCTTTCTTTCTTTCTTTCTTTCTTTCTTTCTTTCTATGGGTCGATCAGGATTCGTCAATGGGCCGATCGGGATCTGTTTATGGATTGATTGGGATCAATCTATGGATTGATCTATCAATCCTTCCTTCCTTCCTTCCTTCCTTCCTTCCTTCCTTCCTTCCTTCCTTCCTTTCTTTCTTTCTTTCTTTCTTTCTTTCTTTCTTTCTTTCTTTCTTTCTTTCTTTCTTTCTTTCTTTCTTTCTTTCTTTCTATGGGTCGATCAGGATTCGTCTATGGGTCGATTGGGGTCTGTTTATGGATTGATTGGGATCAATCTATGGATCGATCTATCAGTCCTTCCTTCCTCCCTCCCTCTCTCCCTTACATTTTCAGCAGAAAACTTTGGCCTGGTCCCTCTTGACCACGTATACAAAATAATCTTGTATACCTCTCAGTTGTATCTCTCACTCTTTACATTGTCGTCTACCCTTGTGTTCAATTGATCCTCTCCCTTGTGTTGATTTGTGAGTTCCTTGGGGCAGGGACTTGCGCTCTCATTCTTTGTTAATGGGGACATCGATGCTGCATTATAATATAAATCAGCGTTCCGAAATTCAGCATGTTCATGCCTGGCCTCCTCTTCCTGGGCGTCATCATCTTAGCTGACATCTGATCTTCCTTAGGGTGCTTCTTTGTTTATGGGGGAAATGTAAGGAAAACTTTGAAGAAAATGTAGCTAAACTGGTACTATTTCCTGCTGTGAAGTTTGGCATGAAGTTCTTGCAGCTAAATATGTCAAGCAGATGACTGGGTTTATTTGGTGTGGCCCACAGGTGCCCACCACCACCGTAGAACAGCAGCACCGAAAGTTACGGGAGAAATGTCAAGATTGTACCGTGGATGCACATCTTTTCATCCGGGTAAATGCACCTCCTGTGGGGTTATTCTTCATCACAGTGCCATGCTCCTGAAATATTCTTTTATCTTTGGTAACTCTGGGCGTTTTAAAGATAATCTTCATGGCAAATCAAATCCCTGCTGTTTGATGCTCAGGTTCACTTCGAATGGTGGAAAGTTGCTTCTTGCCCACCTCCCCACAAATCTGCTCGAAACACAAATATAAAGTCATTAGGATGAAAATATCTTTGGCTCAAATCCCCTAAAGGAAAGCATCTTGTGCTCAGCTCCGCAGCTGTGTACAGGAAAGGGACTTAAATCCTTTGGAGAGCAACAGCTTTTCCAAATCTGATTCCCACCATTTGAAAAGATATCCCCCCCCCTAATATTTTCTTAATAATGAGATGGAGACCCAAAGGTCTTGCATATGTGTTGCAAGATGGGGAATGTTCCCATCTCTCTTATATATGGGAAATACTCCCAGTGTTAAAGGTTGCTGTCTGGACAGGCAAGTTACTTTTTTAATGGGAGTGGTGGGACCCTATTGAGATGGTTATGTTTCCAATCTAGTTGGCGCAGATGTTGAGCTGGATATGAATATATCATTCTAATATTAGAATCTCCACCAGCTCCAGAATAGTTTCTACGAGTAACAAAGTGGTCAGAGGGAACCACTAAACTGGTTCTTGCTGAGGTGGCAACTGGGATGTAGCTGGTAGTGGGCTTCAGGGGGTTCTCACAGGTTCTATAGAACCCTTTGCTAATGAGCACCTGGGGGTGACTAATGGGACATAAAACCTGTTGTTCCTTTAGGTTATTAGGAAACAGAACCTGCTATTAATTTATTTGAATCCCACCACTGGATGTAGCTGTTTCGGAGTGGAATAGTAGTATTGGTCACAGCAAGAGGCAAACTAAGGCTGCAATCCAGAGTAACTACAGGACCTTTTACACCGATGTAGTTACAGTGCCACCTATGGGAAACCTATGGGAAATGCATAGAGCAATCCAGAGTAAGTGCCTCTTACATCTTCCTGTAGTTACTCTGGATTGTAGGGTAAGGGCAGGGCTGTGGGTGGTGCAAGTGGCTAAGACACTGTGCCTGTTAACCAGCAGGCCAGCGTTTGAGACCCGGGTTGGCCCCATAAGACAGGGTGAGCTCCTGTCCTTAGCCCAGCTCTGCGACGCAGCTGGATCCAATCGTATTGGCTCTGCCTTTCCATTGGACTAATTCAGTGGCGTGGAGAGGGGGTTTTACTGCTTGGGTAACAGCCTAACCTCCATAACAATCTCACACAGGCTTTCGTGCTTCACAACGCCGAGCATGATACCATAGTCTTTCAAGACTGACGGAGGCCTGCAGGGTAAGGCTGCAATCCTATATGCCCTTTCCTGAGAGTATGTCCCATAGAACAGAATGGGACTTACTTCTGAGTAGATATGCTTAGGATTGCACCCTAAATCAAGAGTCAGGCTTAAGTCTAGGAAGCCCTCTCTGGCACTCGCACAATAGCTGACATCAACATCCAGTGGAAAGATACTGAACGCCCAGACTCAAGACATATTTGGGATAGATACATAGGCAGACACATAGGTGACCCTAAACAAAGTTGTTAAACCCAAAAGGTGCCAGGTTTTGACCTACCGCCCAGCATCGTCAACTCCGAACAGGATCTGTACCCAACACGGTGTCTGCCAGGACTCACTGTTTAAATGGGGTTGTATCTACTCCCCGTGTGAATGTGGTGCCCCTCAACCAACTATCCATCATATTATGTCCAACCGTCGGTTGAGAACTTATGCAGCCCATTGTCTGATTCCCCCCCCCCCCACATATACTACTCCATGCTTGAAAAGCTGGATGGAGAGTAACTGGCCCTCCTCACCCCAGCAATCTCTGGTCAGCAGAATGTGAGCCCTTTTGATTAGAGACCCTGATTAGCCATCAATTTTTTCATTTTCTTGTAAACTACTTTGTGAACTTTTTAGTTGAAAAGCGGTATATAAATATAGTTGATAGATATTTTCATCCAATTTACCATAAGTCCATCTATTGTATACCATAAGCTAAATCAGGGGCTCTCTAAACTTTCTGGCCAAAGAGCCACATCAGGTAACTGGCACAGTGTTAAGGGCGGGATAAAATTGAAATATAACATTTAAATAAGCAAGTTCATTAATAATTTGGAAATAAGATTAATGACTAATAGCACAATCCTAACCATGTCTACTCAAAAGTAAGCCCCATTGTATTCAATGGCTCTTACTCCCAGGAAAGTGTCTTTAGGATTGCAGCCTAAATGAGCTCAAATTTCCAACACCAACAAATAGCACAGAAATAAAAAACACACATTCTCCACACCACAACGTCACAGCCAAAGTTATGTTTGGTCAACTGGGTCTATTTGTAATAATTACCGTAGATATTTATTCTTAATGGAGAGACAGTGGTGCCTCACGTAACAAGTTTAATTTGTTCCAGAAGCATGCTTGTTACATGAACTGCTCTTTATGTGAAGCGGATTTTCCCGTAGGAAATAATGGAAACTCAGACGATTGGTTCCACAACCTCCAAAATATTTATATGAAAATATTAACTGGATGTAAAAACGATTACAAAACACTGGAATTGAATTCAAAACATGCATTCAATGTGCGTGATCCTAGGAAGTCTACTTAGGCTGCAATCCTAAAGACACTTTCCTGGGAGTAAGAGCCATTTAACACAATCTACTTATTTGTGTAACATCTTCTGGGTAGACATGGTTAGGAGGCTGCAATCAACGACACTTTCCTGTGAGTAATCCCCATTTAACACAATGGAGCTTACTTCTGGGTAGACATGGTTAGGAGGCTGCAATCAAAGACACTTTCCTGGGAGTAAGCCCCATTTAACACAATGGAGCTTACTTCTGGGTAGACATGGTTAGGAGGCTGCAATCAAAGACACTCTCCTGGGAGTAAGCCCCATTTAACACAATGGAGCTTACTTCTGGGTAGACATGGTTAGGAGGCTGCAATCAAAGACACTTTCCTGGGAGTAAGCCCCATTTAACACAATGGGGCTAACTTCTGGTAGATATGTTTAGGAGGCTGCAATCAAACACACTTTCCTGTGAGTAATCCCCATTTAACACAATGGAGCTTACTTCTGAGTAGACATGGTTAGAAGGCTGCAATCAAAGACACTTTCCTGGGAGGCTTACCTGGGCTGCTGCTGGAGGTTCAAAGGGCACTTGGGGGCAGTTAGGGGCATTTGCCTCTGGCACCCTCAGGCAACTGTCCCCAAGTTGGGGACAGTTAGAAGCAGCAGCGCTGGCTGGCAGCCCTTTTAAAGAGCCTCCATGCGGAGCGTCAGGACTGCATAAGTGCTTGTTAAGTGAAGCGGAACTTGTTATGTGAAGCAGGATTTCTTGGAAATTTATACTTGTTAAGTGAGACGCTTGTTATGTGAGGTGCTTATCACTACAATAATAATATGAATAATAATTATTTAGGCAACAGAAGGCAGTCTTTGGCTCCTTTCATATAAATTTTCAGGAAGAAAGGAATCTTTGCTTCCTTCTGAGCTGAACCACGGGTCTAATTCAGGTTGTAACCCTACCCAGAGTAACCTGTGAGCACCTTCCACTGAAAACAATAAAACTGGCTTCTACAGACGCACACACAGGGTTGGGCTGCATGAGTAGCTGGGGGCAAGAGTAGTGTTTTGGGTTAATGCATTTTGCAAAGTACTGCAGGACATTTGAGCAACAGGTGCTTGACGAGGGAAAGATTAAAAAGCGAGATGCAGGGATGGAGGAGAAATTTAAATACTGGGCGTATTTTGGCTCAGCTGCAACATGGAGATAATGACAGAGCCCTGAAGATTTTTCAAGAACAGAAATGTTCACAGTGTTTGGCACCTGTCATCTGAATGGAAATGAAATGCTGTATGTTGCAATCGCCCTGGAATGACATATGATAATGTCTTGGGGTGTTGTTGTTCCAAATGTAACTCACTGTTAAAACCTCTCCCCCCAATACAAAAATACCTCCCCAAAGAAAACCAAAGCACACATACTGTGTTGCATCTGAATCCATACGAAAGGTGGATTGTGTCCTTGAAACCTTGTATGCTCAGATTTGCATCGTTGGTTTGTCCCCGTCATAAAAGGGGCAACCCTGCATTGACATTGTTCGTCTTCAGATCCTGTATTTGTGTTTGGAGAGGGTGGCACTATCTCTAGATCAACTTTGCAACCTGGGCATCTGGTGGAACTTTTGCTTTTATGGCCAAGTGTGACAAGGTGATTAGATCTGGGCTCCCACCCTGGACTTTGAACCCAGATCCACCTGCTGGGTTGACCTGGACTCCCATTCTAGCTTCCCTCTGTTGCCGATTCTTCCAGGTGAGTTGACCTGAGATCCCAGATGCCTTTGAGGGTTGCTGGGTGAATACAGCTGGACTCCCACCTGGACTTTGAGCCCAGATTTCCCTGCCAGGTTAGGGTTGCCACATGTCCCGAAAAACAAGGACAATCCTGATTTGGGGGGATTGTGTTCACGTAATGGCAAATGGGACAGAGGGTACTTTCTCAGTTTTGTAGAAGATAATTATGGTAACCCTATGCTGGGTAGAACTGGGTTTCCAGTCTGCCTCTTTCAGGCAAGTAGACCTGGGCTCCCAGCTGTGTCTGAGCTGCTGCGTCTTATCTAGGGTTGCCTCATATCCTGGAAAACTGGGATGAGCACTTATTGGAGATGCTGTAGAAGGATTACCTAAATGGACTAGATGACCTACTGGGTCCCTTCCAATTCTAGGATTCTATGCCCATATTCTTTAGCCCATATCCTAAAGTCAAATTAAGCCCTTTGCTCCGGATCAGTTAAGGTGACTTTCCATAAAATAACACTAGAGCAGCATTTCTCAAAGTGGGGGTCGGGACCCCTTTGGGGGTCGCCTAGAGCTTTCCTGGGGGTCGCCTAAAGACCCCTGGTGCAGAGGGCCAGGTCAGGCTTGCCAGACCTCCGGCTGTAGCTGTGCGCACACTGGGGCTGACTGACAGCCTCAGGGCCCAATCCTATGCATGCCTACTCTGAAATAAATCCCATTGTGTTCAATGTGTGCATAGAACACACATTTCATTTGTAACAATGAAAATACATCCCGCATATCGGATATTTACATTATGATTCATAACAGTAGCAAAATTACAGTTATAAAGTAGCAACAAAAATAATTTTATGGTTGGGGGTCCTCACAACATGAGGAACTTATAAAGGGGTCACAGCATTAGGAAGATTGAGAACCACTGCACTAGAGGGTGACGTAACTGCGTGGACACGTAACTGCTCTGGATTTTGCCCTATGACTGTCCCTGATTATGGGGATTGCATTCACATACTGGCAAGTTTGTTAGGGGGACCTGTCCTGGTTTTGTGGAAGAGAATTATGGCAACCCTCTTCTCATCCAGTCAGATGCCCTTCCCCACTAGCTTGATAGTTTGGAGGAAGCACTCAACCTTAACACCCTTGGATCTGTTCCTGGCTGAAGTGTGGGAAATATTCATGTAGAAGGAAGGCTTTCTGCACCTTAGATGTCTTCTGAGAAACCCATAATTATTTTATATGGGCTCTTTCCAGCACAGGTTTTTGACAGGGGAGCATCGGTGGAGTTTTCAATATCAATTTGCGGAGAACAAGGCATCCATGTGCCTCCGCTCGTGCCATCCTGGGCTGTCGTGGGCAGCTCTCGATTCAAGGGCTGAGCCTTTGTTTATGAGGTTTTGAAGGGATTATAGCTAGAAGTGCCATAATGTTCTTGGCCTACAAAAGAGCATGTCTGGAAACTTTGCATAATTAATCTAAAGAGGAGAAGGCATTTTGCCAAGGATGAGGTAGGAGGTGAAACGCTTCTCTCTTTTCCTTTGGAAAAGCAGGAAAGAAAGAGAAAGAGCTTTTCTCTTTATTTATTTTATTGTAAACTTGTCAGCAGGAAAGAAGCTCATTTCTTGAGTTCTTGTGCACAGGTGGAATAATATTTTGGATCATATTTTAAAATAAGATGAGTGCATAAGAGATTTCTTAGTGGTGAGTATGGGCAGCAGGCCTCCGTCAGTCTTGGAAGACTATGGTATCGTGCTCAGCGCTGCATACGCTGCATGCAAAGCACGAAAGCCTGGGTTAGATTGTTATGGAGGATAGGCTGTTACCCAAGCAGCAAATCCCCCCTCTCCACGGCACTGAATTTGTCCAATGGAAAGGCAGAGCCAATACGATTGGATCTAACTGTCGTCACAGAGCTGGGCTAAGGACAGGAGCTCACCCTGTCTTATGGGGCTGACCCGGGTCTCGAACCCTGGCCTGCTGGTTAACAAGCACAGTGTCTTAGCCACTTGCCCCACCCACAGCCCCTGAGTATGGGTAAAATCCAGAGTAACTACAGTATGGGCAAAATCCAGAGTAACTACAGGGAGTCCTTGCTCCGGTGTAAGAACAACTTACTCTAGATACCAATATGAATTTCCCATAGGTTTTCACTAGGTGGTGCAGTAACTATGGGTGCATGTAAAGTCTCTTATGTGCTCCCGTAGTTACTCTGGATTTGGGGGTATGTGCCGATTTTCCTCTTCCCCAGCGTTCCATAATGGGTTGGGATGGAAGAATTGGAAGGCACCTTCGTCTTCCTGATGATGCAGGCAATCTATGTCTACAACATCTCTGATGGAGGACTATCAGCCTTAGCTAGAAGACCTCCAGATGGAGTGTCCAAGGCAGATCTCACCTTCCCAGGCAGACCTTATTGCTGCCAAATGGTCCTTGCCATCAGGAAGTACTTAATATAGCATATAACTGAAATCTCCTTTGTTGTCGTTAAACCCATTTGTTCAGATCCTACTTTCCGACACCAAGTGCAGCGAATGATCTTTGCACACTTCCATCTCCTGCTCTGGAGTAGAAAAGGAAAGCGCTGAGCTCTACTGAGCTTGTCCATGCTGCCCTTGCCACAGGGCACCAGTCTGTTTGCCAGGTCTAGGTTGGCAGCCACAACTGTCGAGGCTTGTTCTTCCCTAAAATGAAATGTTGTTAGTGGAAGATGGCGGCTTATTGACTTGATTTTTAGAAAATTTATTCGTATACAAGTGGGACCTCCGTATCCACTGATTTGACTTGCCACTTATATCAAGTGCCACTTATATCTTTAAATGCCATGAGAGAAGAATCCAATTTTCTTCATTTGAGCTGTTGAAAAGTTACAGTTTCATTCCCTTAGATGTCATTATTCATCTCGTCACTGAATGAATTATAATATTTATACTATTATGTATTTTGGAGCAATGTTAAAGGACCAAGAAACCTGGAAATGGTTCTTTCAAGCTATTATCCTCTGGTTTGGTGTCCACCAACAGTGCAATCCTATTTGTGTCTACTCAGAAGTAAGTTCCATTGAGTGTAATGGGGCTTCCTCCGAGGAAAGTGCTCTGAGGATTGCAGCCTAATTTTGTTTTAATCCATGGGGGGTTTCAGAATAAATAATGAGTCACGACCTCTAATGCTATCACCATGCTTTAGATCAGAGGTCTCCAAACTCTCAACTTAAAGGTTCCTGGACCTTTTACATTTGTGTAGAGGAGGGAACTTCAGCAGGTGCAGCTTTTCCTCTCATCACAAGCTGCACCTGTTGAAATTCCCTCCTCTACACAATTGTAAAAGGTCCAGCAGCCTTAAAGTTGAGAGTTTGAGCACCCCTGACTAGGGCAAATGGAGGAAGATGTGGTGTCAAAGGCTTGAAGAAAGAGAGGACCTCTCCACATGTTCCGTGGTACCTCACATAAAGAACTTAATTTGTTCTGGAGGCCTGCTCTTTAAGTCAATCGCTCTTTAAGTGAAGCAGATTTTCCCATAGGAAATAATGGAAACTCAGACGATTGGTTCCACAACCCCCAAAATATTCATATAAAAATATTCTCTGGATGTAAAAATGATGACAAAACACTGGAATTGAATTGAAAACATGCATTCAATGTGCATGATCCTATGAAGTCTACTTAGGCTGCAATCCTAAAGACACTTTCCTGGGAGTAAGCCCCATTTAACACAATGGGGCTTACTTCTGAGTAGACATGGTTAGGAGGCTGCAATCAAAGACACTTTCCTTGGGAGGCTTACCTGGGCTGCTAATCGTGGTTCAAGGTGGCCAGTGGGGGCACTTGGGGGCAGTTAGGGACAGCTGCCTCTGGCACCCCCAGGCAACTGCCCCCAAGTTGGGGGCAGTTAGAGGCAGCAGTGCTGGCTGGCAGCCCTTTTAAAGAGCCTCCGTGTGGAGCGTCAGGGATGCATAGCACGCATACCCATAGCGCGCTTGCTTGTTAAGTGAAGCAGAACTTGTTACGTGAAACAAGATTTCTTGGAAATTTATACTTGTTGTGTGAAACGCTTGTTATGTGAGGTGCTTGTTATGAGAGGTACCACTGTATAAGGGGCAGCAAGGGAGAATAGATGATGTTGTTTGAGGTGGTAGGAGACGTTTGGATCAGGATGGAGGTATTTGGATCTTTGGAGATCTTTGGATCAGGATGGTGGGCTGGAAGCGCTAAGGTTGCAACTTTATCTAGTCTCTTTGATGGAAAATAAAACCAGTTCTGATCTTAGCAGATTAATCCTGATGGGAAGGAAAAGGAAGCTGTTGAAGGCAGTGAGTTCCAACAGCTGGGGAGATACAGCCAAGTCTTTGTGGAGGAGGCTGCCAGGCTTGGCATGGAAGCCATCCATGGATTGTATTTCTCCAACTGAATGCAGAATGAAGCACTGAATGCCCGGATGGTGTTTGTCACTTGTAGCCCTAACAAAAAGGCAGGCTTTTTTGGGGGTGGGGGGGTGATTAGGATCTTAGTTGGTTGGTCCATAGCCAAAAGGGTTTCTTTTATAAATTATTTGGAGAGTTGGCAAAGTCTTTGGTGGAGTCATATTAGCAAGATTATAAATGGATGAAGACAAAATGTTTACTTCTAAAATAATCCCCTTTAACAGTGGTCCCCAACCTGTGAGTCGGGACCGAATGGTGAGCTGCAACCTGATCTTTAGTTGGACTCAGAGCGACTGAGCAATGAACACACAGGTGATGGAAGGATCAAATAACTAAATACTTGAAGCCCTGAGGCTTGGCAAATATTTATAATTAATATAATATAATATAATTAATATAATAGAAATAATTAGGTACAGTAGCTGCTAACTGTCCTGAAAGACCTTCTGCCAGTAGTGTAGCTAGAGGGGGTGGAGCAGTCAGTCTTGGAGGGAGCTCACCCCTTCCGAGCCATTCCGGAGAGCAAAATGGAGCTGTGTGGCTCTCCCAGGCTCCAAAGGGGTGAGTCTCCCTCCGAGACTGACTGCTCCACACCCTCAAGCTATGCCACCAGTTCCTGCAGTTTGCAAACATGTGTAAATACAGGAAAATAAATGTCGGAGTGTCTTTTTTTGTTATTATTACATGAAAATATTTTTATAGATTTTTTTCAAAGTCTTAATGCCAATACAGTGTCATTTTAAAAAAGCATGTCCTGGTGCAAAGAAGTTTAGAAACCATTGCTTAAGTTTACACCATAAAGGGCAGGAACATTGTGGAAGCCAACCAGTTTTGCATTCACATGTCCTGTGAAAGCAGTACTACTCCATATTTAGGTGGTTGTTCAAGATAGAGGGCACAATCCTAACCATGTCTACTCAAAAGTAAGCCCCATTGTGTTTAATGGATCTTACTCCCAGGAAAGTGCCTTTCCAGTCATGGACAGGAAGGTAAGATTTAAGTGACCATTATTAAAAATAACTCACTGGATTGCTCTCGATGCTGGAAATAGCATTTCTGAAATATTTACTGTGAAGCTTGTGCTTCCTTGCAATCTGTTTTCATCTTTTACTTACATAAATTCATAACTTATTTACATAAATCTAAATATGTATATATGCTACATAGCATAGAGGAATTCATTCCTAAAATTATGTTAACATTTTCCAAATTCAGTGCATTATTGGACAGAATAATGATAAATCAATGTGTCGGTGTACAGGTTAAGAAAGACTGTGCTTTGTGCCTTCACGGGAGGTAACCCCCTGTATGGGTGCCGAGCTTGGCATGCGCAACAGTGCTTACTGGCACGCCAAGGCACCCCTGGCAGACACCTCCAGCAGTGCTGCCACCACCCAAATTGCTAGCAGGCCCATCAACATTACTGTTGTGATAGCTTGTCTTCACCCCATTGCCTGCAAGTTGAATCAAAATGAATGAAAATAAATTAAACTATAATAAATAAATAAAATAAATTAATTAAATTTCCAATTCTGGCACCAGATTCTTCTAATTTATTTCCAAAGTTCTCAACCTAAACATAGCAAGGTCAGCCCACGGCCACTGCCAAATGTTGTCCCCCCCTTTATGTGGGGGGTTTGCTTTTCCCCATGCTCTGGAGATGTGAGGAGGGTATCTTGGAGCACAGTTCTTTTTCAGATGCATAATCCTTTGTATTGTGCCTTGTTTTCACTGTGCTAGGTATGGCGATGACCTGATTCTAGCTGCGTTGAGAGAATAAGCTGCCTGGAAGAAAAAGAAAACCCTCAGTCATAATTTATTAATATTGCAAAAATACAAAATATATTGCAAGAAGCAGTTTAAGAAAATAATGGAAGCAAAACATGCCGTATGTCAACAGTGGCAGCACTAGGTTGGCACTGTGAGTGTGTGTCTATCTATCGATCTATCGATCTAGATCTAGATCTAGATATATATACACCCACAGCTGGAGATGAGATTGAATTGCCCTTTTGAATAGAGCAGGCAGCGGACTGGCAGAAGGTGGTCTTCTACTTTACTAAAGCTACTGATAGTAGGGATAGTTGTTGCAATCTTTAACTACTTACCTTCCCCAAAAACCTATGATTACCTTCCAGTGATCTGGAAAAAATTGTCTCCTTTTCTTCTTTTTCACCAAAAAATAATAACCAGCTGGATCTGAACGGTCATGTAATGCCAAACATATAAGGCTGTATCCACATAAAGTGGATCCTTATAGTGAACCACTGAAAGCATTAAGCTTGAAGTTTGTCACACCTAAACTGTCTCGGTTAATTTCTGTGTTGCTTCATCAGGATCCTCTTCCTCGGGATGCAACCCATCATCTGTGGCAGTTCTGTGTTAAAAGCTTTGGGGTGTATAAGTGGAGCATACTGAGGCTGCAATCCTGAAGACACTTTCCTGGGAGTAAGGGTGAAATCCAGAGTACTGGATTTCTACGGGGAGTACTGAATAACTACGGGGAGACCTTGCTCCGGTGTAAGAACAATTTACTCTGGATTGCAATAGGAATTTCCCATAGGTTTTCACTTGGTGATGCAGTATCTACAGGTGCACGTAATGTCTCTTGCATGCAAACGTAGTTATTCTGGATTTGGCTGTTAGTCTCATTGAACACAACAGGGCTCACTTTTGAGTAGACATGGTTAGGATTGTGCTCTCAAGCAGTGAAGAAACCTGCAAGAAAGCCTCCGGATCTTATCCAGTGGGTAGATTTCCAATTACTGCAGGTGTGAGCTTCTTTACTGCATTTTATATTAATACATTTCAAACCTTTCCCAGCATCGTTGCAGCTAGCCTTTCATTTGACCCTTGTTTTTATTAATCATAGGGTGCAATCCAGAGTAACTACAATGCGTCCTTGCTCCGGTGTAAGAACAATTTACTCTGGATTGCAATATGAATTTCTCATAGGTTTTCGCTAGGTGGTGCAGTAACTATGGGTGCACGTCAGGGATGGGCAGGGCCTGGCCCAAGAACCGGTTTTCCAGAAGTGGGCGGGGCCAGGGGCGGGGTTGGGGCCAGAGGGCAGGGCCGGGGTCAGGGGGTGGGGAGCTTTTTGAATTAAAAATAAAAAAAATAAAAAATAAAATTACTTCTGAGTAGACCTGCATAGAATGGGGCTCTGAAGCTATAGTCCTCTCCACACTGGCCTGGGAGTAAGTCCCATTGACTGTCATGGAACTTACTTCTGAGTAGACCTGCTTAGGATGGGGCTCTGAGGCTGCAGTCCTCTCCACACTGGCCTGGGACTTACTTCTGAGTAGACCTGCTTAGGATGGGGCTCTGAGGCTGCAGTCCTCTCCATGCTGGCCTGGGACTTATTTCTGAGTAGACCTGCTTAGGATGAGGCTCTGAGGCTGCAGTCTTAGGATGGGGCTCTGAGGAAGGGGAAGGCAGGAGTTGCGCAGAGGAGCCGCGCTGGGGCCTTGGAGCCCCCCCGGCCGGCCAGCTCGGCTTCAGGAGATGGCCACCGCCCTGTGCGAACCGGTCCCGGCGGTTCTCGGCACCCGCCGCCCTACCGGCTCGCCAGCAGTGGCCAATTAAGAAGATCCGGTTCGGGCGAGTAGTAATGTCTCTTGCGTGCTCCCGTCGTTACTCTGGATTGTAGGGTTAATCTATATAACACATAGGCTTTTATTTATTCTCTCTCTGTGTGTTTGTCTGTTATGATAGGAGACTTTCCCAGCATTTAATAATTAAGACAGACCACGTCGTAGCCTGCCACCCTAGAATTAAAACATTTCACACCATCTGATGGATTGGGCTGTTATCTCTGAAAGCTTATGCTGCAAGAAGATGTATGTCTGTCAGGTGCCATAAAACCCTGGCTTGTTTTAATGCTACTGTGACTTTTTTTTAGCACATGAGTTAGAATTTGGCAGAGCTATATGGCAAGCTCAAATTCTGGCAAGAAAGAGGAGGCTTAAGACTGGGCTGTAGAATAACAATATTTTTCTTAATTGTGCAGAGGAAATAGGAACTAACGGGGTAAAAAAAAAATAGCATCATTGAATCCGAATGATCTCTTCCCAAATCCTACTGATCTGTTCCCAACTAATCTCTTGTTCTCCACTTTGGGAAGATGAAAATTTTAGGAAGTGGTATTTCCTTATGTATTGTTGTGGCTTTTCATGGGTTTTCATATTAGCTGGATCCCACAACCTGTGATTCACTGAAGATCCATCAGTGGGGGCTAAAACCAGGAGAAAAACCTTAAACTATCAAGAGATTTTCCATTTTTTTAAAGGGGGGGGGGGAGATAGCAGAGAGGAGTGTGTGTGTATATCATAGAATCATAGAGTTGGAAGGGACCTAGTAGGTCATCTAGTCCAACCCAATGGTCCAATGGTCATCTAGTCCATCTATATGTGTCCAGTGGTCATCTGGTCCGTCTGTATGTGTCCAATGGTCATCTAGTCCATCTATATGTGTCCAGTGGTCATCTAGTCCATCTATATGTGTCTAGTGGTCGTCTAGTCCATCTATATATGTCCAATGGTCATCTAGTCCATCTATATGTGTCCAGTGGTCATCTAGTCCACCTATATGTGTCCAATGGTCATCTAGTCCATCTGTATGTGTCCAGTGGTCATCTAGTCCATTGGTATGTGTCCAGTGATCATCTAATCCATCTGTATGTGTCCAATGGTCATCTAGTCCATCTATATGTGTCCAGTGGACATCTAGTCCATCTATGTGTCCAGTGGTCATCTACATGTGCATTTGTGTGTGTGAATGAGAAAGTTGAGCCTAAATTTTTAAAGACCAGTAGACCAAGAGTGAGAGATAGATCAATCCAGAGTAACTACGGGAGCATGTAAGAGACATTACGGGTACCTGTAGTTACTGCACCACGCAGTGAAAATCTATGGGAAATTCATATTGCAATCCAGAGCATATTGTTCTTACATCAGAGCAAGGACTCCCTGTAGTCACTCTGGATTGTGCCCTGAGTCTGAGTGGGCTGACGGTGAAGCTTCTTGGGGTGCAAGTTCTCTCTGTATAGGGTTGCCATAATTCTCTTTCACAAAACCAGGACAGGACCCCCGTCAAACTTGCCAGTATGTGAATGTAATATCCCCAAACCAGGCCAGTCCCGGTTTTCTGAGACATATGGCAACCCTGTCTCTATAAGGATGTAATGCAAGATAGGAGATCTGCTACCATGCAGGAGTGTCCCTATATCCCCATTTATAAGCATATATAGTATGCTTATAAAACAAAAAAAAGTTATGAGGAAATCAATGATCTCGTCCAAAAAAATGGACAGTGCAGTCTTAACACTACCTAGCCATCAAATAAACTTATCCTTCCCAGTCCCATTAAATTCAGTAGGATTTACTGTTAGGGAATTTTTGGGACTTTTTACACCGACACAGGTACGGTGCCACCTATGGGAAACCTATGGGAAATGCATAGAGCAATCCAGAGTGCCTCTTACGTCTTCCCGTAGTTACTCTGGATTGTAGGGTTTGTCTATGATCACAGCATAAACCTCATACACCACTTCAAGAATAGGAAAAATGGTACAGGTGTGCCCCGTATTTGTAGGGATTCCATTCTGAATCCCCTGCGGATATGTGAATCTGGGGATATGGGGGAACAGTCCTGCCCTTCGGAGTTAAGAAGAACTGGGCACACTTTGCCTCCAGAGGGTCTTCTGAGCCCAGTTTTCCTATGGCCTCCCCCAGGCTCAGAATGATGAACAGTAGAAAACCATCCAAATTTTTTTAGGGTTGCCGTTATGTCTCTGAATATTGGGACAGTCCTGGTATTTAGGGAATACATTCATAGAATAGAATCCTAGAATTGGAAGGGACCCAGTAAGTCATCTAGTCCAACCCCCTGCCTGTAGTAGGAGATCCTACAGCATCTCCAACAGGTTCTCATTGAGCAGTTCACAGACTGGCAGGTTTAACGGGATCCTGTCCTGGTTTTGTGGAAGAGAATTATGGCAACCCCAAAGTTTTTAGATGCCCTTGCTTGAGCTGTTTTTATAATACTGTTTTATTCATTCGATTATATATTGATTTATATGGTTTTGAAATGTTGTAATACAATTTTAATGGTCTTTAAATGTCTTTTAGTGTTCTTGATATTTAAATGATGTTTTTAATTGATTTTATCTTTGATGTGAGCTGCCTCGAGTCCTTGTGGGGAGGGTGGGATATAAATACAGGAATAATAAAGTAATAATAAGAACCAGAAATGAGCAAAAATGCTAGTTTCGGATTCTCCATGCAAACTGGGTGTAAAATTTAAAAATCATTAAAAAAACATCCGTTTTGGTTTTCACCGAGAAATGTGCTGGAAATCTAAGTTTCCAGGTCTGGTGCAGCCATGCCCAAGTGGCATCCACTGCCATCTCAGGGGAAGGGAAGGGTTGTTTTCTTTCCCCTGGCTTGCAAAGTGGCTGTGATCATGGGAAGATTGATAGGATTAAGCCCATTTTCTCCGTAATTGCTGCGGGTAGGACTTCATAGATCATAGATCAGATTTCATAGATCATAGAGTTCTAGAGTTGGTAGGGACCTAGTAGGTCATCTAGTCCAACCCCCTGCCTGTAGCAGGAAATCCTCCTAGAGCAGTGGATCTCAATCTTCTTAACGCTGTGACCCCTTTATAAATTCCTCATGCTGTGGGGACCCCCAACCATAAAATTATTTTTGTTGCTACTTTATAACTGTAATTTTGCTACTGTTATGAATCATAATGTAAATATCCGATATGCAGGATGTATTTTCATTGTTACAGTGTGTGTTCTATGCACACATTGAACACAATGGGATTTATTTCAGAGTAGGCATGCATAGGATTGGGTCCTGAGGCTGCAATCCTATCCACATTTACATGGGAGTAAAGGCCCCCCTGACTATAAAGGGATTTATTACAGAGTAGGCATGCATAGGATTGGGCCTTCAGGCTGCAATCCTATCCACATTTACATGGGAGTAAAGGCCCCCCTGACTATAAAGGGATTTATTTCAGAGTAGGCATGCATAGGATTGGGCTCTGAGGCTGCAATCCTATCCACATTTACATGGGAGTAAAGGCCCCCCTGACTATAAAGGGATTTATTTCAGAGTAGGCATGCATAGGATTGGGCCTTGAGGCTGTCAGTCAGCCCCAGTGCGTGGGCATCTACAGCCGGAGGTCTGGCAAGCCTGACCTGGCCCCCTGCACCAGAGGTCTTTAGACGACCTCCAGGAAAGCTCTAGGCGACCCCCAAAGGGGTCCCGACCCCCTACTTTGAGAAACGCTGTCCTAGAGCATCCGGCTGGTGCTGGTGGAGCCTCTGCTTGAAGATCCCCAGTGAGGGAGAGTCCACCACCTCCCTTGGCAATCTGTTCCACTGCCAAAGCGCTCTCACCATCAGGGACTTAGAACCAACCGGTTGAATTTCTAGAGAAATAAGCTAGACAGCAGTAAGAGCAGTTGTGCTGGAACCGGTGCAGTTGTGGACACCCCTTGGTTGGAGGTTTTCCATCAGAGACTGGGTAGCCACATGTCAGAGATGCTGTCACAGAGAGTAGGATGTTGTACCAAGTGCCTGCCAAGATCCTTTGCAACCTTACGATTCTATGACCTATATCCTAAAGTGAAATTAAGCCCCTTGCTCTGGATCAGTTAAGATGACTTTCCATAAGATAACACTAGATGGTGACGTAACTGCGTGGACCCGTAACTGCTGTGGATTTTGCCCTATGACAGTCCCATAATAGTTCTTAATAAGGCGGACCTCTGGGATGTGCTGGCCAAGTCTGCATCCCGTGTGGAAATACTTTGATCCTGAACCATGTTCTGCTGTCATCAGTCACACTAGCACAGTGATTTTCAACCAGTGTGCCACAGATTGTCCTCAGGTGTGCCACGGAAATTTGGAGAGGGACATTAATTAATAGGAAAACTTGGGGATTCGAACATTACTTTGGCAATGGTAAAAACAACTGATGGTGTGCTGTGTGATGAGAAAGATTGCACTGCACTAGCATGTACCTTTCTCTATGCGCCCATGTGGCACATTCGCCGCTCTCCATGTTTTTGCCGCTCTGCATGTCAACAGAGAGGGAAGTCATAAGGTTACGATCTGAGTAACAGCAGGGGATGTTCTTATCCTTGAGCAACACGGTTGTTTTGATGTTCAGTGTTTGCATTTCAGGCCTATGATTTCCCGTCACGATTTCTGTGGAGCCAGAACATGTTTGTACAGCCTATGTGGATGGACAGTAATTGCAGGATAAGGAACAGGCACATGGAAGTCAATTAGCAGCCTTCCATTCCTCTGGGCTGGTGCGCATTTGGCATCTTTAATAGCCAAGACACTATTTGAGGACACTGCTGTTGTCTTGTATAAATTCATTTTTTTTTACAAACTCTTAAATTATCCTGAAATAATTATTTATTTCCATTTGGCTATCTCTTAAAATAATATTGGAGCAGATTCTGCTATCTTGCTGTGATTTGAAGGACATATTTTCTATATATATCTATCAATTTACAGAGATAATGGGTGAAATCCAGAGTAACTATGGGAAGTCCTTGCTCCAGAGTAAGAACAAGTTACTCTGGTCTGCAATAAAAATTTCCAATAGGTTTCACTAGGTGGTGCAGTAACTACAGGTGCACGTAATGTCTCTTCTGTACTCCAGTAGTTACTCTGGATTGTGCCCTATGACTTTTTTTCTGAAGTCCTTCACCAGAATTTTGATGCCACAAAATCAACCATAGATCAACCAAATCATGAAGGTCAACCAAGTCAACCGAGTCATGAAGGTCAACTTATGAAGGTCAACCAGGTCTTATGAAGAAATGTTAGACATTTGGGTTTTTTTAGGTTGGGGTAAACGGTGTGTTCCAGCCCTTGGACCAAGACTGGAGGTGCTTTTGGGTTCTGAAGAAGAAGCAACTCTTGTCCAAGGTTGTCATGAAGAGTTTTATTTCCCCCAAATCCAGAGTAACTACGGAGCACGTAAGAGGCTTTACGTGCACCTGTAGTTACTGCACCCCCTAGTGAAAACCTATAGGAAATTCATATTGGAATCCAAAGTTGTTCTTACACTGGAGCAAGGACTCCCCATAGTTACTCTGGATTTTGCCCTTTGTCTAACAAAGGGGTGGGCACTTGCGGCCATCAGAGACCCCGGTTTGGTCACCAGTCACGGTGACCAAATGTATGGTGGGTTGGGTGAAAAAACGGTATTCATTGTTTTCTGGAAAAGTAATCCCAAGAGAATCTTACGGTGCAATCCTAACCAATTTCCCAGCTCCATAGCAAGGGACACATTGCCTGACCTTTAGGAGTTCTCTGTGGCTGCCCTGTAAGTTGCAGGACATGGCTTACTGGCACAGCTATGCCAGTGCTGGAAAGTTGGTTAGGATTGGGCCCTTGGTATTTCATTTCTAGGTAACTTGCCTTTGGGGTCATGTCCTAATTTAAACAAGTGAGTCAGATGTGCAAAGGATTCAGTAATGCTCTGCTTTATTTACCCCTCAAGACAAACAAAGGATCTCCTAAGAATGGTGCATGTTAAATGCAAACACCATAAAGCAGAAAAGATTTACACCCCGGCCGGTTTGGCTCCAAGCCTCAAGTGCTAGCAGGCTCTTGGCGCAAATGGGGGTTGCAGAGACGAGGAGCTTTGCTTTGGTATGTCACAAAGAAGCCAACCACAGGCTGCTATTTGGCAGGTTTTTCTGGTCTCTTAACATTTGGCTTTTCAGAGATATGCTTGGAATTATATGGGTTTTGTTAGAGTTTTCTGGCAGAACCAGAATCTATTAGAAACTACGGCAGATTTTCCCATTCTTCTTGCAATGCCCTATATTACCCCATGCCATCCTATTCCCAAGGGTTCCCCAACCCCGTAGACAGGTGTGACTTTTCAGGTAAAGGGACGGCAATGCCCACCCCATTGTGTTTGTACCTTTAAAACTGAAGAGGGTATGTGGTTGACTTGATGATGAACATACCCGCTTAAGAAATTGTCTGGAGTTGGGGGAAGATCTTGCCATTGTGAAGGCTGAAGTCTCTTGCTTCCTTGCAACCATCACTCCTGGAGAACCTTAAGGTCTCATGCAAAAGAGCAGTTGCAACTAGCCCTACAATCCAGAGTAACAGCGGGAAGACGTAAGAGGCATTTACTCTGCATTGCTCTATGCATTTCCCATAGGTTTCCCATAGGTGGCACCATGATTACATTGGCATCCCTTGAATGCTTACAAAAGATTCTGAATTTAAACCCTCCCCTGATATTGCTGATTTATACCAAGAATCTTCCAGATTATGCCATATATGATCATGCCATATATGGTTATTTGCAAATAATGACACTGAAGGATGTCTGAAGGATGTATATGAAAAAGTGATGTCTACATTCACAGATAATATTTGGATCAAAGAAGGGAGACAGTATTGTAACTGCTTTGTCTTTGATTATCAATCAATTGATAGTGCTTATTGATTTGGGGGCGAACGTTACACATTTTCTGATTTATTTTACTGTAACATACGCAAAGTATTTGGATATAGAGAGCACAATCCTAACCGTGCCTACTCAAAAGTAAGCCCCTTTGTGTCCACTGGGTCTTACTCCCAGGAAAGTGTCTTTAGGATTGCAGCCGTAGCTTATTTTGCAGTACAGTGTTTTAATTTTTTAAATAAAAAATTTCACAAGGAGCAACCATGACGTTCTGAAAGGCAGCAGCGTCTCTAATCTCACAATCCCCCAAATCCAGAGTAACTACGGGAAGACATAAGAGACTTTACGTGCACCTGTAGTTACTGCACCACCTAGTGAAAACCTATGGGAAATTCATATTGGTATCCAGAGTAAATTGTTCTTACACCAGAGCAAGGACTCCCTGTAGTTACTCTGGATTTTGCCTAATATTGGGCTAATTTTTGATGTCAAGACCTGGCTGTGTGATTCTCTGGTTCCAAGAACATCACCATGCTCTGGTTTGGAATAAATTGCACCCTTGTGCTTCTCATCAACCGAATGCTCCTCGTTTGGACCTTGCTGTACCATCTGTATGACAACAGCGCTGGCCTTTCCTGTCGAAGTTACGGATCCAAATGTAGGTTTGCCTGGAGTCCATCTGAGAGCAGTGACATAGTTCAGCCCTTTCATCTCCAGAAACAGCTGCAGCCAGCGCTGCAGGCCAGCGTCGTTCCCTTAACAGCAGAATCACAGCAACCCTGATCTAGAAAGAGACCTGCAAGTTGTAGGCGAACCCAGGAGAAGGACCGCATTAAAATTTCTCTGTGCAGCCACAGAAAAAAAAAAATCTTATTTTTAGAAATCAGAGTTTGGGGGGGGGGGGGGGTGCAGAGAGCAAGCATCATGCTATGAAAGGAAATTGCATCTCCAGGCTCCCCCCTTGTTCTCCCCAGGAAACTCATGCTTTGCTTGCCGACAGTTTGTAGACAAAGAGTTTCTTGATGTTATTTCTTTCCCCCTTTTAATCCTTTGCCTGTGGCAAGTGAACTCGTACTCGCCGACATCCTGGAAGCTTAGCGCAGCATTCTTCTTTGTGTTGGCAGGACGCAGAAGTTCCTGACTGCTTGCGGATGACCCCACGGGTGTCTCTGCAGGCTTCGATTCTCTATTCATTTTGGAGTTAAGGAATTAGATGCTTCTTTAGTGTAGGAATCTGGTTGAATTCCTATGCTGCTTTGTGGTTGGTATTTTTTAAAAATACATTTGGAACGACAGCAACGACATGTAAATCGTAGTTGAATACACAGCATATAGTTGAATGCAGAGCATCAGCTTTGCTATTTAAATTTAAACTTGGAACAACAGCTACAACTGTAACAGCAACAACCGTTCAAGCCACAGTTGCATACAGAGCATCATAGTTGAATGCAGAGCATCAGCTTAGATATTTAAATTTAAATTTGGAACAACAGCAACAACCATGATAGCAATAACATAACAGCAGTTCAAGCCATACAGAGCATCATACAGTATACAGAGCATCATACAGTATACAGAGCATCATAGTTGAATGCAGAGCATTTGGAACAACAGCAACAACCATGATAGCAATAACATAACAGCAGTTCAAGCCATACAGAGCATCATACAGTATACAGAGCATCATACAGTATACAGAGCATCATAGTTGAATGCAGAGCATTTGGAACAACAGCAACAACCATGATAGCAATAACATAACAGCAGTTCAAGCCATACAGAGCATCATACAGTATACAGAGCATCATACAGTATACAGAGCATCATAGATGAATGCAGAGCATTTGGAACAACAGCAACAACTATAACAGCAACAACCATTCAAGCCACAGTTGTATACAGAGCATCATAGTTGAATGCAGAGCATCAGCTTAGATATAGTGGTGCCTCACATAAAGAGTGTAATTCGTTCCAGAGGCGTGCTCTTTAAGTGAAATGCTCTTTAAGTGAAGCAGATTTTTCCATAGGAAATAATGGAAACTCAGTCAATTGGTTCCACAACCCCCCAAATACTCATATAAAAATATTAACTGGATGTAAAAATGATGACAAAACACTGGAATTGAATACAAAACATGCATTCAATGTGAATGATCCTATGAAGTCTACTTAGGCTGCAATCCTAAAGACACTTTCCTGGAAGAAAGCCCCATTTAACACAGTGGGGCTTACTTCTGAGTAGACATGGTTAGGAGGCTTCAATCAAAGACACTTTCCTGGGAGGCTGACCTGGGCTGCTGCTGGAGGTTCAAGGTGGCCAGTGGGGGCACTTGGGGGCAATTAGGGGCAACTGCCTCTGGCACACCCAGGCAACTGCCCCCAAGTTGGGGGCAGTTAGAGGCAGCAGTGCTGGCTGGCAGCCGTTTTAATGAGCCTCCGTGCGGAGCGTCAGGGGTGCATAGCACATGTGCGCATAGCACGCTTGCTTGTTAATTGAAGCAGAACTTATTATGTGAAGCAAGATTTCTTGAAATTTAGACTTGTTATGTGAAACGCTTGTTATGTGAGGCGCTTGTTATGAGAGGTACCACTGTAATTGTTAAATGCTTGTGACGGTAAAATTTGTGAGTGTCTCAGTTGTGCTTTTATGATTGCACAAAAATGAATTTGAATGAAAGAACAGGGGTGTCACTGGGGATGTGGGCTGCACTGGATGACATGCACAGGGCCATTTCTGTGGATGTCACCACTACTGGAATAGTGGTGAAGTAAGTAGTACCAGGACTCCGGCAAGTTTTTTAAAATCTTGGTATTTTCAAATAGTACCATCATGCTTGTTGCATAATTTGTTACATAACATCACTTGTTGCACAATTCAATGCAGAATGCAATGAAACAAATGGCACTGAAATTTAACACAGGCTAAAGACACTTTCCTAGGAGAAAGACCCATTGAATACAATGGGGCTTACTTTTGAGTAGACATGGTTAGGATTGTGCTGACAATGACACATATTGCATTCAACACGAATTGTGTTGAAATATCGCTATACTGTCTGAAGTTATAGCCAAAATCCAGCCAGTAGGTTCTACGTCCATAGAACAGGTTCTATGGCCAAAATCCAGCCAATGTGGGGGGAATGGGACATCCAGTGGTGGGCTTCAGGGGGTTCTCACAGGTTCTATAGAACCCTTTGCTAATGGGTGCCTGGTTCTGAGAACTGGTTACTAATGGGACATAGAACCTGTGAGAACCCCCTGAAGCCCACCACTGGATTATGTACCATTCCCCCCACATTGGCTGGATTTTGGCCATAGAACCTGTTGTTCTATGGACATAGAACCTGTGGTTAATTTATTTGAATCCCACCACCGGCAACAGCCCACAATGTATTTCCCCTACTGTACCACTTTGCATGGTCCACCTAATAGGTCCACCTATTTGACCACCATGCTTAAATAATAATCATAAATTAATTTATTTGCATCCCACCGCTGGGTTCATCACCATACTCACCACCTGGGGAATTGGCTTCCCCCACTTCAAGGAAAGATGTGGGGCGATGTGGTAGCCTCCCATATTGGGTGACGCAATGTGACGGCCGTCACATGAACGAATGGGTGGACTGAAGGCCCCTGTGAAGGAATGAACAAATGCACACACAGTGCTTACTAGTCAAGAACATGGACCTGAAGTTTGAGAATGCAGGGAAGCAAGACATGGTTGAGACCACATGTGGTTCACTGGTTGCACATCTCACAACAACTTGGTTGCACGATGAGAATCATCTGGCCTCTTATATAGTTTCCCTGTCTTCTCCCTGAGTGCCATTCTGGAGCATTGCAGAGAAATATGTTCCTATTATATATAGCTGATGAAGCCACAACATCTATTTTTCAGGCTCTGATTTTCTCAGCAATACTTGTCTATGGAAATTATTACCGAGGCTAATGATCTGAAAGGGCTGCTCGGTGCTTGAGGAAGATTCCCATTAGCGGCCTTACAAACGGCATCTCCCTGGCAACTTTATCAGTACTGGACAGGCTGACGGCAATGGGAAAAAGTTGGCAGGGGACGGACGCGGCCATCGGGGAAAGACTCCTGTGGTTGTGGTTTGCAGATTGGGGGAAAATAAACTCTTTTTCTCCGCTTTCCCAAATGCTTTCCAATTAATGCTATTAAGCACAAGTGACAATAAAGAACATCGCTGAAAGGTTCTCAAAGATCTGCGCAGGAACGGAGAATATTCTCCTTGTATACGCCATTGAGAAGTTGTGGGTACAACGGATAGATGGAGGCGATCAAAAGTAATTTGTTCCTTAATATCCATGGGAAGAAAAAGTGGAAGTGTGCAGTAGGAAGGACTAAAATTTGGTTAAGGGCACAATCCAGAGTAACTACGCGGAGTCCTTGCTCCGGTGTAAGAACAGTTTGCTCAGGACTGCAATATGAAGTTCCCAGAGGTTTTCACTGGGTGGTGCAGTAACTACGGGTACATGTAATGTCTCTTACATCCTCACATAGTTACTCTGGATTGTGGGGAAAGATTGAAGAAAGACAGTCTAACATGGTTGGAAAGTATTGGTTTGTTTTCAGTGTAGAATGGATTTAAAACTGCTGCATGCTCATAGGACAGCATTGGTGGCATAGCCAAGGGGGAGTTGGAGGGAGGTATGCAAGGGGTCCCTTTCCTTTGGAGCCATTCCAGGTGGGAGGAATATAATGGCATCATATGGCTTCATTTTGCTCCCCCCACTTGGAATGGCTACAAAGGAGAGGGAGCCCTTGCACGACTCCCTCCGAAACTCACTCCCTGCTCCCCTCTAGCTATGCCACTGAGTATGAATAAGAAATTGAAAGTGCAATTCCAACCATGTCCACTCAAAAGTAAGCCCCATTGTGTTCAAGGGTCTTACTCCCAGGAAAGTGTCTTTCAGACTGCAGCCTGAACTGTGAATCAGCTTCCTCGTTTCAAATCTGATGAATCCTTCCTATGCAGTCTTAGGGCGCAATCCAGAGTAACGATGGGGAGTCCTTGCCCCGGTGTAAGAACAATTTGCTCTAGTTTGCAATATGAATTTCCCATAGGTTTTCACTAGGTGGTGCAGTAACTACGGGTGCATGTAATGTCTCTTACATGCTCCTGTAATTACTCTGGATTGTAGGGTTAGTCTTACCTATCTATGAAATGGGTGTAACACCCAAAGGCCATTAGGTATTTCATTTTTTTGTAAACCGCTTTGTGAACTTTTAAACTGAAAAGCGGGATATAAATACTGTTGATCGATAGATGTAATACTTATAGGAATACTGTAAGGGCTATAAGACAGTATGCCTGCAAAGTGCTTTGCATACTCAAAGTGAGTCTTAGGCCCATATCCTAAAGTCAAATTAAGCCCTTTCCTCCGGGGCAGTTAAGTTGACTTTCCATAAGATAACACTAAAGGGTGACGTAACTGCATGGACCCGTAACTGCTCTGGATTTTGCCCATAGAATCCTAGAGTTGGAAGGGACCCAGTGGATCATCTAGTCCAACCCCCTGCCTGTAGCAGGAAATCCTGGTCTTGTGGGGACCCGGGTCTCAAACCCTGGCCTGCTGGTTAACAGGCACAGTGTCTTAACCACATGCACCACCAGAGGATATTTTTTTATTTTTTTAATATTTTAATATTTAATATTTTAATATTTAATATTTTAATATTAAAATATTTTTTTAATATACAGGTGAGCATGCAACAAGCCTTCAATCATCTACACTGAAGTTGGGAATTGTTGGTCCATGAAGCTTGTAACAGTAACCACATTCAGGCCTTATGTTTGACACTCTTGAACAAGAGTTTGACCCCAAACCTTTTTGCTTGTCAAACCTGAGCCCGAAGTCGTCAAAAAAAAATTGGACCGCAAGAGATCTGTTTCTTTCCATCTTGTTTCTGAGAGATAAGCCCTTATATTGTGAGTGAGAAGAATAAACCAAGCTTTAAGAAGCAGGTGTGCATTATTGACACCCCCAACATTAGGGATTTTGTCAAATCTTCTGGACAAAATCTTCTCCAATCTCCATTCCCAGCTAGAAACATACTGACTTGGAGGTTGTGACCCTGCAATGCCTGTTTGTATGTCAACTTGCTAATTTACTTAACGATGTTAGCACCGTCCTGATGTTCTGATGTGGCTTATTTGAGAGCTAATGAATTGTTGCCTTGGCTCTCGTTCTCCTTGGGTTTATAGAAGGAAACAATGAGGTATTTATAGGTCCTGCGTGCTGTCCGTGGTTCCTCCCCCACTGCGTTTAGGGCATAACGCTGGTAGTGATTGATCTGGCTGCTGATGGCAGGAGTGTGAGTGATGGGTACAATTCAAGCAAGATAGTAGAAAGTAGATGTTCTCTCTCACAGTACCTAAAGCATTTTAGCTGTGATCATATGAAGGTGACCTAGATGACCTAGAAGGTGACATAGATGACCTACTAGGTCCCTTCCAACTCTATGATTCTATGATATGGATTTAGATGAAAGACAATTTAAGGGTCAGACCAGAAGTTTAGTTTTCCCATAGTAGTCCATCAGCGGTGTCTGGGATACCCTAAGGTACAGATAAAGCCATAGTTCGTCCATGCAACTGGTGCATCAGAGGGGTGCTGCCAGGTTGACCATATGACCGGATTTTTCTGGATTTGTCCTCTTTTTTAGCCTTCTATCCATATCCTTTTTTAGCCTTCTATCCAAAAGGACTTCATTGTCTTCCATCTGGGCTTGATTTTGGACCTTGGCAATGGTGTGCAGGACCCCATCATCTCATATATTGTTGGATTCGTATTGAAGAGCAGAACCTAATGCAAAAATCGGTTTTTAACTATCTCCTTCATATCAAAAGTTATGACCAAAAAAAACTAAAAATCAAAAATATGCATTATCTACGGGAAAGTGAAGGTGTCCAATATAGCTGTTTTACTCATGAGTAGACAAATGTGCCATTGTCCACCAGACAGGCCAGGCTGAAAGGAATCCAAGACCTTGTCCTCTGTTTTAGGTTCAGGCATCTGGTCATGCTGCCACTGATCTTGGAGAGTAGTGCATGGCCATTAGCCATTCATTTTTTTTTTAAATTTTCTTTGTAACTTTTGAAAAGCGGTATATAAATACTATAGTTGAAAAGCGGTATAAAAATACTATAGCGGTATATAAATACTATAGATAGATCATCTCTAGTAATCAATGATTTTATCCATCTTCTTTCTTGTTGATGATCTTGTTGGTGATTAACAGCCCAATCCAGAGCAACTAATCTGTCCACATAAGAGCCCTTAGGTTGCCCTATCTAACACTAGGTTGGAGCAACTGCAAGATGCTCCAGCCCAGTTACTCTGAAGGAGGCTTAGGGCAGAGCAAGGCAAGATAGGGTGCCCTAAGAGAGGTGGACCTGCTCTGCCCTAACTGGGGCAGCCTAAGCAGCTCAGGAGAGGCAAGTTGAGGGCATGTTTAGCATTGCCTAGGGCAGAGCAGTTACTCTGGATCCAGAGCCTATTTCCAAGGCAGAAATGCCCTCTTCCAGCCCTCAGAGTTATACCACCTCAGGAGCAGGTATAGTAATGAGTAGACCCATAGGGGTCCATGATAAGGCCCGAGTAAGAATGGCAGTGCTGACCAAAAATCTGAGTTCTTGGCCATCCTAGGTGCAACCCCTTCCTCTCAACCTCAGGATATGGAACAAACTATGGCTGCCCACAAACCTCAGGATACAGCAGGCCACTCCAAGAAGCCCCTTGTATTCACTGGAGAATGTACTGGCATCTCATGAGGGACTCCTTAGAAGGCAGGCACCCAGTGGCGTCACCAGACTGGTGCGGCTGGTGTGGGCTGCATTGGGGATGCGCTCCGTATGGGGTGATGTGCCGGAGGAGTTTGACTGTCCTTTGGCAGGCCCCGGGCGTCAGCACCCCCATTCAGGCCTGCTCCAAGGCGGAGAATCAGCCAGAAGCTGACACTTGTCTGAGGAGCTGGCCTGAACGGCCATCTGAGATGCACTGCGCAGAAACACACTGAGCATGGCGAACAGCTTCAGAGGAGACTTCCTTAGAGCAGAGAAAGTCCGCGCCTCTGCACAGCCATTCGGCCTCACTCAGGAGGCGGAGCGGCAGCCGAATGGCTTCAGAAAGAGTACTGCACAGGCACCAACTCTGACGCCTGCACAGTCTCCCGCGAAGCCAAAAGGCTTCAGAAAAGTACTGCGCAGGTGTCAGAGATGGTGCCTGTGCAGTACTCTTTCTGAAGCCAGTTGGCTTCAGAAACAACTGCGCAGGCGCCAACTTTGGTGACTGTGCAGTCCAGGTGGGGGGGGACGCATCCCAGGGATGACGCACAGACGTCCGCACCAGGTGATGTGCAGAGTCATGTCACCATTGTAGGCACCACAGCTGTTCCTTGTTCAGTGTGATCTGAGGGGTGTCTCCTCAGGAGCAAGTCTTCCCCTTGTGTCAATTACTTAGCATGCTCTGGAGCAGTTAGGGCAGCCCAGGCTTCCTGACTCTCTGGATTCAGCATAACTTTCTGCTCTGGATACAGAATAGTTAGGAGAGTGCAGTTAGGTCAGAGCAGGCTGAATTTGCTCTGGATTGCAGCCATAGTCTGGTAAACAGGAATGAATAAATGGGATTTTCAGCTGCTTCTCTCAAGCCCACTCTTTTGATGTGTCCCTGGAGAAGACAGCAAAGTCAGTATATTGTTGTTTAATACCGATTAGTTTTTCCAGCTGACCTGATAAAACCAAGAGGCTAACAGATCTGGAGAGGTCCAAAGGAATCGTCTTTCCCCATTTGACCTGTAAATGTAGATAAGATAAGATTTATTTATTTATTTATTTATTTATTTATTTACTTACTTACTTACTTACTTACTTACTTATTTGATTGATTGATTGATTGATTGATACCCCACTTTTCTACCTTAGAAACTTCTAGCCAGTTGTCTTTCTGGGTGTCAAAAATCATGCTTCGTGATTGCTTCTGCAGGTGCTTTCAGGTAGCTAATATTCAGAGACTTTTTTTCCATGTGCACCCCATGTACACATTTTATAAACCGCGGTCAAATCCCCTCATTTTGTCACCTTATAGCGCAATCCTAACTTAACGCTAAAACTGGCTGACTGGCATGCCTGGGATATATCCAGTGCAAGTTTGGGGCTGTTGCTGTGCCAATCTGAGGCATGGGGAACTTTTCCTCTTACTTCACTTAACACAGCAGCGGTCCCTATAGAACTATAGGTTTCCCTTGTTATCCACTAGGGTTCTGTTCCGGAACCTCCTGTGGATAAGAAAAGTGGAATTTTAAAAAAGTATATAAAATACAACAGTGGAAAGATAGATTTGGGACAAAATCCAGAGTAACTACGGGGATTCTTTGCTCTGGTGTAAGAACAACTAACTGGATTCCAATATGAATTTCCCATAGGTTTTCAATAGGTGATGCAGTAACTACGGGTGCATGTAAAGTCTCTTACATGTTCCTGTAGTTACTCTGGATTTGGGGGTCAGGCTGCATTACTAAACACACTTTCCTGATTTTAAGTCCTAAGGAACCCATTGGTACTTACCTCTGAATGGACACGCACCCTTAAAGACTTATCTCTATCCCTACAATCCAGAGTAACTGCAGGAGCATGTAAGAGAAATTACGTGCACCCGTAGTTATGGCACCACCTAGTGGAAACCTATGGGAAATTCATATTGCAATCCAGAGTAAATTGTTCTTACACCAGAGCAAGGACTCCCCATAGTTACTCTGGATTGCTCCCTAGGTTTCTCGCTTCTTCATTGCTCCTAATGGAATAAGGTTGTACCTCAATTTCTGCAGGGGTTTAATTCTGGAACTCCAGGCTGATGCAAAAAAATGTGTTAAATTAAAGCATTTTGAAAAAAGTGTGTCCATTTACTATTGTTTAAATACACTTTTCTTACTATTGTAGACAGGCTGTCACCATTAGAAAGGCAAAGGACCTCCTGCCTTTACCCAGCTCAGCTGAAGAATTGCATGATGGCCTCTCTACAACAGTAAAAAAATCAGTTTTGAAAACTGTGATTTGCAGTAGCCATTCGTGTTGTGTATTTAAAAAAAATCCTAAATAGAACAAGGTTGGACCTGTACTTGGATCTGTTGCACCAATTTTGTTTGGCGCAGATCTGAGCAGACTTGGACTGCTGTGGGCTGCCTGAGAAACAGGGCTGGGATCCGACACAGAATCACAGAATCCTAGAATTGGAAGGGACTTAGGGCGCAATCCAGAGTAACTACGGGGAGTCCTTGCTCCGGTGTACGAACAATTTGCTCTGGATTGCAATATAAATTTCCTATAGGTTTTCACTAGGTGGTGCAGTAACTACGGCTGCACGTGATGTCTCTTACGTGCTCCTGTAGTTACTCTGGATTGTAGGGTTAGTAGGTCATCTAGTCCAACCCACTGATAAGTGCCGGGTGCTGGCCCTGCCATCTACTCCCAGCTCACCTCCACCATCCCCCAGCCCAGGAACGGCGGCCGCCTCCCAGGCCCATAGAGTACTTCTGTGACACTGCCGGGCTGGCACAAATGACTTGCACTGGCGCAAGGCATGCTTAGGATTGCGCCCTTAGTTGTATAATTCTGCAACATTATTTTTTTCTCGTGGAGAACGTGCCTCAGCCTCCTGATCGTCTTGATTGCCCTTATCTGTCCTTTTCCAGCTCTAAACCTTCCCTGAGATGTGGTGACTGCAACTCTAAATGGTATCCCAAGCGTGACCGCAGCATGGATTTGTATAAGAGCATTACGATATTGGCAGTTTCATTTTCGACAACGTTGGGGATTGAAAATAAGTTGCTTTTGCACTTGATCCTAAATCTCCTTAAAGCTTCAAACTGTAGAATTATCTTGCAAGTGGGGAAAAAAAACACCCTTCGTTGGCTTGCAAATTGCACCGAAGTTCTTAATAATAACTAGCGCGGTGTTCAGATCTTCCCTGCGGTGATAAATATGGGTTGCGCAGCACTTGGCACGGGTTTGTTTTCACCTTTCATGTTTGCTTTCCATATTTGACCTGTAAAAAAATGATTGAGACTCGGTTTCCCAAAAAAGGCCGAACAGCAGCTAAATATGGCTGGCTGCTATAAGGGGAGAAAGCAAGTTGTTCCTTTTTTTACTGGTCACCATGAACTAATCTGCAGATATACTTACCCTACAATCCAGAGTAACTATGGGAATACGTAAGAGGCACTTACTCTGGTTTGCTCTATGCATTTCCCATAGGTTTCCCATAGGTGGCACTATAAATATGTTGGTGGAAAAGGTCCCATAGGTGTAAAGGTCCCATAGTAAAAGGTTACTCTGGATTGTAGCCTAACTCTACAATCCAGAGTAACTATGGGTGCACGTAAGAGACATTACATGCACCTGTAGTTACTGCACCACCTAGTGAAAACCTATGGGAAATTCATGTTGCAATCCTGAGTAAATTGTTCTTACACCGGAGCAAGGACTCCACGTAGTTACTCTGGATTGCGCCCTTAGTTGGGAATCATTCTGTTTTCAGTGATGAACATAAGAACCCTTCTGCTGGATCAAGTCCAAGGCCCATCTAGTCCAGCTTTCTGTATCTCACAGTGGTCCACCAGATGCCTCCAGGAGCACAAGAGACCTGCATCCTGGTGCCCATCCGTGCACCTGGTATTCTGAGATATCCTACTTCTGAAACGAGAGGTAGCACATACCCACATGGTTTATAACCTGTGATGGACGTTTTCTCCAGAAATTGGTCCAATCCTCTTTTCAAGGTATCTTGACCAGATGCCATCAGCACATCCAGTGGCAAGGAGTTCCACAGACATATTCAATGCTGGGTAAAGAAATATTGAAAAGAATTGTATCTGCGTTTCAAAAATAACTGCAGTACAGTTGGGAAGCTTGAATAAGATGTGTCTACATGAATGGCAGTGATCCTCTAAACCAATGGTTCTTAACCTGGGTTCGATTGAACCCAAGGGGTTTGGTGAGTCAGTCTCAGGGGTTTGGCAGAGGTGTGTGTCCATTCCACAGGTGAGCTGACACCGGATCGCCAGAACTGGTTGTTCCAATTTCCCTGACGCTGGCGATCCGGTAGCGGCAGGGAGGGGGCAATAACTGGGAATCGGTTTGTTCGGCCGCTGGAGCGGCTGTTAAAGAGGCTGGCTGGGCTCTTTTAAATTTGCCGCTCTAAGCAGCAGCCTGGCTAGCCCCAGCGGCCGGGGAAAGGACAGCCAGCTGCTGCTGCAAACCTATCCACACTTTCCTGGGGGAAGCCCCATTGGCTATAATAGAGCTTACTTCTGAGTAGACCTGAACAGGACTGGGCTCTGAGGATGATGCAAACCTATCCACACTTTCCTGGGGGAAGCCCCATTGGCTATAATAGAGCTTACTTCTGAGTAGACCTGAACAGGACTGGGCTCTGAGGATGATGCAAACCTATCCACACTTTCCTGGGGTTAAGCCCCATTGGCTATAATAGGGCTTACTTCAGAGTAGTCACGCTTAGGACTGGACTCTCAGGCTGCAGTTCCAGCCACACTTTCCTGGGAGTAAGCCCCATTGACTGTCATGGGACTTAGAGTAGTCATGCTACATGACTCCCAGGAAAGTGGGTTAGGGTTGCTGGGGGCACTAACAAAAACTTAAGATTTTTTTTTTAATTAAATTTTTAGATTAAAAAAAATTTCCCCTTTAAATTCACCCTGGCCCCGCCACCTGACCCCGGCCTTGCCCCTGTCCCGCCCTGGCCCCGCCCACTTCTGGGGAACCGGTTGTTGGGCCAGGCCGGGCCCACCACTGGTCCATTCCATTTGCCAGGGTAGTCAGGTGCATTAATATACTTTTGTTATGATGGACAAAACATTTTATTTTTCCAACTACGAAGGGTTCGGTGAATGCACGTAAGAAACTTCCGGGGTTCAGTACCTCCAACAAGGTTAAGAACCACTTACTACAGGTGCAGTCCTAAATACCAAATGGCTCTCCCTTTGCAGGATAACTTTTCTGATGCACAAGTCCAGATGTTTCATGTTTCAGCCTGGAAGTAAGCCCAACTTGATAGGACTTCTACATAGGCATGCATAGGACTGTGCTGTGCTGAGTCCTTTTTGTGTGCACTGCAGACCTCTCTCTAATACTCTGCTCCCACTCCTAGTTTGTATGTGTGTGTGTGTAGCTTTTGAGTAGGCCACACAAAGTGGAGCATGGGTATCACTCTTATCTTTTGTTTTTGTGTCCTTCCCAGTCTATTGCTATCAATGATGGCTCTCAACAAGTCCTCCAGAAGGCATCCTCATCACCCATCCCCAAAAAGAATAAAAGAGAGGCTTTGGTAAGTTTAAAATAAGAAAATATTAATTAATATCTAATTAAGACTGAATAATTAATTAAATCATTTTGATGTGTGGAGGTGTCAAGAAATTTGTGGGCCTTAGGACCAGGCATGTGGGCCTTAGGACCAAATTTGTGGGCCTTAGGACCAGGTATGCCACTGTTCCAGCTACCTATTTTGAGCACAATCCTAACCATGTCTACTTAAAAGCAAGCACCATTGTGTTCAATGGGTCTTACTCCCATGAAAGTGTCTTTAGGATTGCAGTACTAAGGCAAAATCCAGAGTAACTCCGGGGAGTCCTTATAAGAACAACTTACTCTGGATTGCAATATGAATTTCCCATGGGTTTTCTCTAGGTGGTGCAGTAACTACGGGTGCACGTAATGTCTCTTACATGCTCCCATACTTACTCTGGATTTGGGGGTTAGTTAGCAAATGGCTCTCCCTTTTCAGTACAGCTTTTCTGATGCAGAAGTCCAGATGTTTCATGTGTGGATCTACTTTATAGGTTCTCCTAATCAGCCAAGATACATTATGGGTACTGATTCATTTGTCATTGACATACCATATGTCATTCCATGATTGACCACAATGCAGAGAGGATTTTAACATCTATGTCAACCATCTGCCTTGGTTGGGTCACCAGATGGCAAGCTTCACCCACTGGTTAATGGGTACATGATCCATGGGATTGGTGAGCTGCAGCGCTGGTCATCTTTCCCAAGTTGACGTCCCATGAGTTGTGGAAACAGTTTCATCTTAAATATAGATCCAGAATAGGCTTTGACTTGGTTGTCCTTATGGCTGTTATATATATATTTTTCCCTCTAACTGTGTTGCAAAATTGCGGGAAGACATGTCTCCGACATGAAGCACTTAGACGGAACGTGCAAGCTATTTTGGGCTGTCTGTTTCAAGTTGTTACCGCATAGCTTGAACATCCTCTATCTGGATTGCTGTCATCATTCAGCAAAGGACAACACACCATGATAAATGCATGTCATGAAAGATGAGGTGCACTTAGGACAAGAACCTTCTCTTTTCTAGCAGTAGGAGCAGTGAGGGTCCTTATCCGCATTGGGATCACCATATGTCCCACACTGGGGTCACCACATGGGATCACCGCATTGGGATCACCACATGAGTTCATCTTTTACTCCCTACCCCGTTGCCTGTAATAATGTTCCTGCAGCTCTTTGGAGCAAATAATAGGATTCCAGTAGAAAAAATAGTGCATCAGGAAAGGATCCTGATCCGAAAGTACATGATCTGTCATGTACATGTACCTGTCAGAGATGCTCTAGGAGGATTTCCTGCTACAGGCAGACTAGATGACCTACTAGGTCCCTTCCAATACTATGAGCACAAACCTAAACGTGTCTACTCAAAAGTAAGCCCCATTGTGTTCAATGGGTCTTACTCTCCGGAAAGTGTCTTTAGGATTGCAGCCTATGATTCTATGATCTGATGGACTAGGGATACAGAGGTGTTCAAACTTTCTGGCAGGAAAGCCACAGAGTAGCTACGGGAGCACGTAAGAGACATTTACGTTGACATAGTTATGGCACCATCTAGTGAAAACCAATGGGAAATTCATATTGCAATCCAGAAGAAATTGTTCTTACACCGGAAAAAGGACTCCCCGTAGTTACTCTGGATTGCACCCATGATCTCTCCGACACCGTATCGGGGTCTGGGAAAAAAGAATTTACATTTCAAATTTGAGATGTATGGCATGGGAGTCTTGCTCCAGTATTAGAACAACTTGCTCTGGATTCCAATATGAATTTCCCATGGATTTTCACTAGGTGGTGCGATAACTACGGGTGCATGTAAAGTCTCTTACGTGCCCCCATAGTTACTCTGGATTTGGGGGAGTAATTAATTTAATGATATGTCAATTTGGCTCACTTCTTTCCACTTTCTTTTTTTTTTTGCAAAGAACATTAAACTACTTGATCGTACTGCTTTCTGAGCGCATATTCTGCACCTTATGCAACCATGATGCGGCTGCTTATTTTGTTGACTGTGAGCATCGCTTTCCGTTATATATTTTCCTGTTCCCTTTATGCGCCATGTAGAACTCATCAGCAACGCTGGCACCTCTCTCGCAAACCGAAGTCTGCATATATTGCCGGAATGATTGCTACACAAGGGGCATGCATCGTTCCCAACAGCTTGTGTACCGTCTTCCACAGGGGCCCTGTGCGTTCAGTCTTTCATCCAGTGAGTCTACAGCGTGCAGATTTTCATTCATGCGCATGGCTGCTTCGCCCTTGGACAGGCATAATGATGTTTATGCAACCGGTGCATGAAAACACTGGGTGATGAATGCAAGACATCTCCCATGGGTGGCATATCATGGTAGGCAAGGTTGGAAAAATTACTAGTTATCACTTGAAACTAGTTTAACTTTTACTAAATTGAGTTGACTCTTCCTATTGTGCTTTGCTGAGCTATGCGTCTGCCCCATTTGAGCATCACTTTGAGCCCCTTGCAATAATTTGTTATGGGGCATAATCCAGAGCAGTTACGGGTCCACTCAGTTACGTCACCCTCTAGTATTATCTTATGGAAAGTCACCTTAACTGCTATGGAGGAAAGGGCTTAATTTGATGTTAGGATATGGGCCATGGTTTCAGAGGCTTGCAAGAGAATTATGTCCTGAGTGGCGGATCTGTGACATGATGAGCAGGACTGGGGAGTAGTGGTGATTTTGGGCTTAATCCTACTCCGGAGTAGGATTTTTTTCTTCAGGCAAAATCCAGAGTAACTAGGGGAAGTCTGTGCTCCAGTGTAAGAACAACGGGTGCTGCAATCCTAACCATGTCTACTCAAAAGTAAACCCCATTGTGTTCAATGGGTCTTACTCCCAGGAAAGTGTCTTTAGGATTGCAGCCTAACTCTGGATTCCAATATGAATTTCCTATAGATTTTCACTAGGTGGTGCAGTAACTACAGGTGCACATAAAGTCTCCTGTAGTTACTCTGGATTTGGGGGATAATGTTACTCCTACTCCTCAGTAAAAAATATTTCCTTTCCCTGCCCTGATTTCTGATTTGCATGGCTTATCTCCATTCAAAAACTGACATATGAAGACATTTTTTCCTTGAGATAATTCAAAGTATTTAAATACTTCTGCTTTATTTTGTTACATTTAAGACTAATTAAGTAGTTTATCTCAAAATGAACTTTAACAGGCTTGCAAATTCATATTACCTACAACAAAAGATAAAAATTTAAAATTTAAATTAGACAGTGCAATATAATAAATTTTTTTAGTGCTTGCATGTACTGTACAATATAATATAAAAACAGGAGTAAGGAATAACAAACGTATTTTGTTACTCCTACTCCTGTAAAAACCTCTTATTCCTTTACTTACTCCTTCTCCTGTAAAAACCTCTTATTCCTTTACTTACTCCTTCTCCTGTAAAAACCTCTTATTCCTTTACTCCTTACTCCTACTCCTGTAAAAACCTCTTATTCCTTTACTTACTCCTTCTCCTGTAAAAACCTCTTATTCCTTTACTCCTTACTCCTACTCCTGTAAAAACCTCTTATTCCTTTACTCCTTACTCCTACTCCTGTAAAAACCTCTTATTCCTTTACTCCTTACTCCTTCTCCTGTAAAAACCTCTTATTCCTTTACTCCTTACTCCTACTCCTGTAAAAACCTCTTATTCCTTTACTCCTTACTCCTACTCCTGTAAAAACCTCTTATTCCTTTACTCCTTACTCCTTCTCCTGTAAAAACCTCTTATTCCTTTACTCCTTACTCCTACTCCTGTAAAAACCTCTTATTCCTTTACTCCTTACTCCTTCTCCTGTAAAAACCTCTTATTCCTTTACTCCTTACTCCTACTCCTGTAAAAACCTCTTATTCCTTTACTCCTTACTCCTTCTCCTGTAAAAACCTCTTATTCCTTTACTCCTTACTCCTTCTCCTGTAAAAACCTCTTATTCCTTTACTCCTTACTCCTACCCTTACTTCTGTAAAAAGCAGGCCTCTGTCAGTCTTGAGAGACCATGGTACCTTGCTCTGTGTTGCATACGCTGCATGCGAAGCATGAAAGCCTGGGTTGGATTGTTATGGAGGATAGGCTGTTCCCCAAGCAGCAAATTCCCTCTCTCCATGCCACTGAATTAGTCCAATGGAAAGGCAGAGCCAATACAATTGGCTGGGCTAAGGACAGGAGCTCACCCTGTCTTATGGGGGCTGACCCGGGTCTCGAACCCTGGCCGGCTGGTTAACAGGCACAGCGTCTTAACCGCTTGCGCCAACCACAGCCCTTCTGTAAAAACTTCTTATTCCTTTACTCCTTACTTCTGCTCCTGTAAAAACCTCTTATTCCTTTACTCCTTACTCTTCTGTAAAAACCTCTTATTCTTTTAGTCCTTACTCCTACTCTTACTTCTGTAAAAACCTCTTATTCCTTTACTCCTTACTGCTTACACCTTCTCCTACTCCCTAGTCCTGGTGATGGGTGAGCTTTTTCAACTCTATTCCTTTGTTTGGCTGGTTTGTACAAGAAGTTGGGTTGACCCCAGTCTAAAAACACTGTGAGCACAATCCTAACCAGGTCGAGTCAAGAGTAAGCCCCATTGTGTTCAATGGGTCTTACTCCCAGGAAAGTGTCTTTAGGATTGCAGCCTGTGTCTTGAGTCTGTATTCTTTTACCAGGGCTTCTTTGGTAACCAGGCCACTGCTTAAATAAGGAGAGAGTAGAGAGAGATCTTCATTCAGAAACACAAATCTCGACGTCCCCTTTTAATCCAAGCCCCCTTGATCTTTCCAGCTCTTAGGAGCGATGATTGCATGGAGGTGCCTGAGATATACAGATTTATGACTTGCTTTTTCTCTCCTTGCCCTCCTGTCTCTCTCCGCAAGAGAGTGAGTGATTTGGTAGAAAAGCCTCATTTATTTTTCATGCTCCGCCAGCAGTGCAGCTGTTGACTGGCTTGGCAGTTTTCTTGATATAAATGTACAAAGACGGCAATCTGTAAAAGTGGAAAACTGAAGGGACTAAGAACGAGCACTGCCTGCTTTCTGCCTCTTTTCCTGCCCGTCACAGATACTTGCTGGAGCATAAGGACAGCTTTCCTCCAGCATTATAGCACACTCCCTCCCCGGCTACATTTTTAAGCATGCCCTTCCCATACAAACATAGCAATTTGTCCCAGCGAGGGGTATGTTTTGATATATTTCCAAACAGCACAGACTGCAGAGCTTCACTCGCAGGCCTCCGTCAGTCTTGAAAGACTATGGTATTGTGCTCGGCGCTGCATACGCTGCATGCAAAGCACGAAAGCCTGGGTTGGATTGTTATGGAGGATAGGCTGTTACCCAAGAAGCAAATCCCCCCTCTCCACACCACTGAATTAGTCCAATGGAAAGGCAGAGCCAATACGATTGAATCCAGCTGCGTTGCAGAGCTGGGCTAAGGATAGGAGCTCACCCTGTCTTGTGGGGCCGACCTGGGTCTCGAACCCTGGCCTACTGGTTAAGAGTCACAGTGCCTTACCACTTGCGCCACCCACAGCCCTTACAGCTTAACTCATCCTTGCACATAACTAATTTGTGGCTGGCTGAACAAAGGCGCTCCTTTTAGAAGAGCCTGGCAAATAAGTTTGCAGGAGTTACCAGCTGTTACCCATCCACCTGTCCCTATTGTACGTGGAATTAAATAATACTTTTCAAAATCCAGGTAAATGCATTGATCTCAGATTTTTAAAAGAGATGAACCCCCAAATCCAGAGTAACTACGGGAATAACGCTGCAATACTAAAGACACTTTCCTGGGAGTAAGACCCATTGAACATATTGGGGCTTACTTTTGAGTAGACGTGATTAGGATTGTGCTCTTCGTAAGAGACTTTACGTGCACCTGTAGTTACTGCACCATCTAGTGAAAACCTATAGGAAATTCATATTGGAATCCAGAGTCAGTTGTTCTTACACCGGAGCAAGGACTCCCCGTAGTTACTCTGGGTTTTGCCTGAAGTTGTTCCTGAATGTATGAATTTTTAAAAAAGCATATCTCTTTTATTTCATGCCACAAGGTAACAACAGAATAACAAGCTGTCTTAGGGCGCAATCCAGAGTAACTATGGGGAGTCCTTGCTCCAGTGTAAGAACAATTTGCTCTGGATTGCAATATGAAATTTCCATAGGTTTTCACTAGGTGGTGCAGTAACTACGGGTACACGTGGTGTCTCTTATGTGCTCCCGTAGTTACTCTACATTGTAGGGTTAATGAGCATCTCCACCCCAGAAGTAGATGAAAACCTTGGAAAAGCCAAGATGTTTGCACTGTTGGTACTGTTTAGGTATTTGGATAGACCTAAGACAGTCCTTTAGCTCCAAACGATCTCCAGGGTAGAGCTGAGAAGGACCATGTTAAATCTGGTTCTTCTTCCATGTCAGAATCACATACACTGTTATGCTCTGGCCATGTGTATGGAGTGGATTCCCCGTTGCCCTTACAAAGTCAGATAAGGGTCACATTTCCACCCCTTCACTCACCTGAACATTTGAATTCCCGGAAAGGGATGGGAAATATCTTCTCTGAGAACCATATGAAGCTGATCATGATGTTGGAGATGGGGGAAGTTGCTCTGTGGGTTACAACCAGGAGTCTTTTTCAGGAGTACACACCTGTACAGAGTACTGGTACCTTGGTGGGTGAACATACATAGGCTGCAATCCTAAAGACACTTTCCTGGGAGTGAGACCCATTGAACACAATAGGGCTTACTTTTGAGTAGACATGGTTAGGATTGTACTCTTAGACCCAATCACACACAGAGAGAGAGAGAGAGAGAGAGAGAGAGAGAGAGAGAGAGAGGTGAGTACCTATGAGTACTGGTTCCCAGTGATGGGCTTCAAGGGGTTCTCACAGGTTCTATAGAACTCTTTCCTAATGAACGCCTGGTTCTGAGAACCGGTTACTAATGGGACTAACCACCAAATCCAGAGTAACTACAGGAGCATGCAAGAGACTTTACGTGCACCCTTGGTTATTGCATCATCTAGTGAAAACCTATGGGAATTCATATCAGAATCCAGAGTAAGTTGTTCTTACTCCGGAGCAAGGACTCCCCATAGTTACTCTGGATTTTGCCCATAGAACCTCTTGTTAATTTATTTGAATCCTGCCACTGCTGGCACCTATGGTATTTTCCAGAAAAATAGCACCGGTTACAACACTAGGTGGGCTGACTTTATTCCGAGCAAAGATTTACTGGGAGTTAGACCAAGGAGGAAACAGGGAATCTAATGCTGTACTGGAGATCAGGAAGCAAAATTCAAGTGACAGCTGAAACGGAAGGCTTTGTGTGATGTATGACTAGAGTTTCCCGGATCAGCAAACTGGGTTTTAGGGGCAAAAATGCTTTCTTCTCAGGAGAGGGCATCTTGCTCACGACACTACCTGACATTTACTTACAAGGAAAAAAACAACACCAGCGCATAGTTGTGTTTTGCAGCGAAAGTTGGATGTACAATGGTGCCTCACGTAAAGTATGACTCACGTAAAGTATGTTTCACGTAACAAACCAAAATTTCTCTAGGATTCTGCTTCATGTAAAGAACACATTCGTTGGCAGTTGGGGCAGACGTGCTGGCCGGTAGCCTGTTTAAAAAGCGTCAGGACTGCCTAGTGCACCTGCCCATAGTGAAAGCAACACTTCCACGCTGTTCCTCCTGTGGCCGGAGGGAGAGAAGAGCAGTGGAGAAGAGGGAAGAAGCTCAGGGTAGCCAGAAGGGAGCAGGGGAGAGAGAGGCTCAGGATGGAGAGAAGGAGAATGTGGGGAGACACTTGGAAGGTGTCTTGGATTGCAGCCTCCTAACCATGTCTACCCAGAAGGAAGCCCCATTGTGTTAAATGGGTCTTACTCCCAGGAAAGTGTCTTTAGGACTGCAGCCTAAGTAGACTTCATTAGATCATGGACATTGAGTGCATCTTTTGAATTCAATCCCAGTGTTCTGTCATCATTTTTCCATCCAGTTAATAATTTTATATGAATATTTTTGGGGTTGTGGAACCAATCGTCTGAGTTTGCATTATTTCATATGGGAAAATCCACTTCACGTAAAGCATGTTTCACGTAAAGAACATGCCTCCGGAATGAATTAAATTTGTTACGTGAGGCGCCACTGTAGTTGTTCCCCCTCCTGTTCCTCACATTCAGCGCATAATTTGAATCAATCCCTCTGATTGCTACTTTGCAGAGAGTAAGTGACACCTGGAGTCTGAATACCCAGAAGGTGCCCGTCGAATGCGTAATTCTGGGTTGCTGACTTTGTCCTCCGCTACCCAGCGAATTTCATAACTGAGCTGCTGCTGGGCTTTCAATGCGCATATAAGAGATCATGTAATGTAGAATGTGAATCTCTACCCGGAGATTAACCCATCCCCTTAAAGAGCCACTTGGTACCAGTTGGTTTGTTCATTGCCTCCTGGCAATCGGGTAGGGAGGCTGAATGAAACCGCAGCAAAATAATATTGTAGAAAATTATTTTCTACAGTGCAGGTACAGGTAGGTGTAGGTAGATGGGCTTGCAAGTAAGTTTGTATGCTTACTCTGAAGAATCGATTAACCTACCCTGGAAAATAGGATTATAGTGGGAGGGAGCAAAGCTCTGGGAGTCCGACAGGAGGGGTGGTGATGAAATTAGCAGGAGTGCTCAGGTGCGACTTTGGAAATGTCAGGATAAAGCATCATTCTCTATAGTTGACAAACTGAAACATATGCCCTGGGGGTATAAATTCATATAGAGAGAAAGGGTGGCTGCAATCCTAAAGACACTTTCCTGGGAGTAAGACCCATTAAAGACAGTGGGGCGTCCTTTTGTGTACATGTGGTTAGGATTGTTCTCCTCAAACTGGCTTCATTCAGAGTTCTAGAAGTGACTTCATTAAGCAGAAAGTGTCATCATCAAGCTTAATGATGTCGCTTCTGGACCTTGGTGACATCATTGGCATCCATCAGTCTCGAAAGACTATGGTATATGCTTGACGCTGTTTGCGAAGCACGAACGCCTAGGTAGGTTGATAGGCAGGATAGGCTGTTACCCAAGCAGCAAATCCTCCCTCTCCACGCTACTGAAGTAGTCCAGTGGAACAACAGAGCTGATACGATGGGTTCCAACTGCACTCAAGACAGGAGCTCCCCCTGTCTTGTGGGGACCCGGGTCTCGAACCCTGGTCTTAGGCTTCTAGGGACAAAAGTCTGGTGCTCTCCAGATATCAGATATCCGGCACATTCTTGAGAACTGAAAAAAGTTAAATATAAAATGTGAATAAATACATTGGAGATGGCCCTCAAAACACCTTCTGGGTGCAGAGAGCACAGCTCTGGTTGTCCGAGTTATGTTGTGTTGAGTAGTCCAGAAGACCTCAGTGGACCAGAGGATGGCTAAAGACCAGATAGAGGCATCTGGAAACAGTGATTGGTCCCAATTTCGGGTACTCCCTTTCCATGTACTCACAATTTCCATGTACACAAAATTTCCATGGTGTATTTGTAAGTTTCAGGTTGGAATATTTTTTTAGGGTTCACTTTTTCAGAATATTCCATAATAGTGCCTGGGCAAAGCAATTCATCCGGACTGCATTTTAATCTATTAAGTGCCCCCAAATCATCTTTGAATCCGTAGGTGTGAATAATTTGATGAGCAAAACCCACAGAGAGCCTCCTGTTTGGTCCCCGATTGCCGGGGTGCAGACACCCTCATTGGTGCCTACCTTTGGAAGAACATACATTTGTCTCTTGAACACTTCTTGTAATTAAAGCTGTAGTACAGTAATTACATTGTGTGGATCTGACCGGGGAACCGAATGAATCAAAGGTGTCTGACGCTCCAAATTATCCAAGATAATTAGTCCCAGCAGCTGCTTTCTTCTGTCATTTAAAAGATCTCGATCTTCACTTTGCTATCTTTCCAGAGGACATGTCTGACTTGTAATGTTAGAAGCCATGTACTGTATTTAGGTTTCTTTTAATTAAAACCAACAAGCAAGTCTAAAATAGGGATGGCGCATACCTCTGTGCTACCTGAATTCCACCTTCCACTGCTGTCTCTGCTAATGTGCACCTATGTACACATCCCTCCTATAGTACCTCCTATGAGGTATCCCTCTTATGTGCACCTATGTGCACATCCCTCCTATAGTGGGTAGGTAACCCACTTCCCTTACCCCTTTGCTTACCCCAAAATGTGCCATAGAGGCTGCATTCCAAATGCTGTGGTTGTAATCCTAAAGATGCTTTCCTGGGAGTAAGAGTCATTGAACACAATGGGGCTAACTTTTGAGTAGACATGTTTAGGATTGTGCTTTGCCTTCCTTTCCACACTTACCTGGGACCATTGACCAGCATTGTGAAAAGCTTGTAAAGTGTAGTCCAAGTACAGATCTGTAACATTCCCCAAATGCAGTTAAAGATTAGGGTGGCATCAAGTCTAAGATATTAAAAAGAAAATATACATTTAAATCAATGGGGTTCATGACCCTTCTAGTATGTCCAACCCCATAGTTTGGGTATAACTAATTCATAAGACTGAGGGAACCCACTGAAATGGGATTTGGCAAAGTGGCCTCTCCAAAGAGCTAAGGTCCTAAATGAACGTACATGAGTGCCTATTCTTGACCATGGTGGCGTAGCCAGAGGGGGGGCAGAGCAGTCAGTCCTGGAGGGAGCTTCATCCCTTCTTACCATTCCACCATAGGGAGAACTTTTGGACTTTTCAAGCGTTCTTTGTAAGTAAAACTTTTCCATGTCCTGCCATTTTGAGTTGGTACTGCTTATAACAGTGGTTCTCAATCTTCCTAACGCCGTGACCCTTTTATAAGTTCCTGTTGGGTTGGGGACCCCCAACCATAAAATTATTTTCATTGCTACTTTATAACTGTAATTTTGCTATTGTTATGAATCGTAATGTAAATATCCGATATGCTGGATGTATTTTTATTGTTACAAATGAAATGTGTGTTCTATGCACACACTGAACACAATGGGATTTATTTCAGAGTAGGCATGCATAGGATTGGGCCCTGAGGGTGCAATCCTATCCACATTTATATGGGAATAAAGGCCCCTCTGACTATAATGGGATTTATTTCAGAGTAGGCATGCATAAGATTGGGCCCTGAGGCTGCAATCCTATCCACATTTACATGGGAGTAAAGACCCCCCTGACTATAATGGGATTTATTTCAGAGTAGGCATGCATAGGATTGGGCCCTGAGGCTGCAATCCTATCCACATTTACATGGGAGTAAAGACCCCCCTGACTATAATGGGATTTATTTCAGAGTAGGCATGCATAGGATTGGGCCCTGAGGCTGTCAGTGAGCCCCAGTGCGCACTCAGCTACAGCTGGAGGTCTGGCAAGCCTGACCTGGCCCCCTGAACTAGGGGTCTCTAGGCGACCCCCAAAGGGGTCCTGACCCCCACTTTGAGAAACACTGGCTTATAAGAAGCCCAGTTGGCACCAGAGGCACTTGCTGAGCATGGACCCAGTTGCTTATCCCATAGTTGTCCTGCAGTGAAGGAGCATCTTCTCCAGAAGCTGCCTCTGCCTTCACTCTCCCTTCCCAATCCCTCCTTGCCCAACCCTGACCTCTTTTCTGAAGGTCTGGGCTGCTTCTTTCTGCCATGGCATCCCTGCCTCAGTTGCCCCCAACTTTTGGCAGGATCTGGCCATGCAAAGGAGTGCTGTGATGATGACAGCAGAACCACCTGCCGTTCAATAAAGTACCACTGCTGGTGCTGGAAAACACTTCTTTGCCGTGTCTGTCTTCAGGTATGCTTTCCCCAGTCAATTAGAATAGTAATTTCCCCTGTGGCACTCCGTTCAATGGTGTGCTGAAATCCAGATTAGATGAGCTGCATTGCCCTTGCCCAGTTACCTATTAAAAAGGATATAGAATTAGTCAGGCAGAATATACCTTGGGTAAGCCCAAGATTTATTATGTACATCTTACTTTTGTTCTTCTCCCCGTTTTCGGTTATCTTTGCCTTTTAGTATTTCGTTTAGTACATGCCATTAAAGGTAAGCTGTAGTTATCCAGATTGCTTTTTGCTATTAAGTTACTATCATCTCTTTTTTCCCCTACCCAAGCAGTGTCAGGAGCGAGCTATTTATTAGAACTTTATGGGAATGTAACTTTATGGGAACCAACAGTGGGAATGGGGAGATGGGGACTGGCTGGAAGATACGGGGTGGGGGGGGGAATGACAGGTCAAGGGATGCAAGGATCAGCTCAAATGGGAAGTTGGAAAGAGCGATAATATATAACCCAGATGCAAAAAGGATCAAAAAGATCCTTGCGTATCAATGGGGACATTATTGAAACATACCCCCAGATCCGGAGTAACTACGGGAGCACATAAGACTTTACATGTACCCGTAGTTACTGCACCAGGGCTCTGGCAGGTTCGCACCTACTCTATAGAACCGGTTGTTAAAGAGAGATAGGACATATAAAGTTTTAAAATAGCCATTTAAAAGTGGCTGCCAGATGGGCATCGAACCCGTTGTTCATTTCTTTGAATCCCATCACTGTGCACCACCTAGTGAAAACCTATGGGAAATTCATATTCATATTGGAATCACATTCATATTGGAATTCATATTGGAATCCAGAGTGAGTTGTTCTTACACTGGAGCAAGGACTCCCCATAGTTATTCTGGATTTTGCCCATAAAAAATTATGCTGGGGGTGGATAGAGAGATCTGGTGAGCTGCTGTGAGATACATGAAGCTGGACTAGATGGGTCCTGACTTTATTAGCAGCATGTTTAATGTCAGTACTTACGGCCAATTTTGCAGATTATTCCCTTTTATTCCGATATTTTAAAAACCTTATTTGTGCACTGGGGGATTTAACCATTCAGTTTATTTATTTACTTGGGGAATAGAACTTTTGATGATCTTTGGAAAGCTTTTCTGATTTCCCTTTAATGCATTTTAATGGCATTAACTCAGTCCGTTGCTTTGCTGTGCCTTAATTAAATTTTTCATTTAATTTGTAACCTGCTTTTCTTTTACCAAAGTTGGCCCCGAGTGGCCAACAATATTGGCAAGCACCACTAAATATATACAGATCATAAATGGACTATACAGTGGACAATGTGAGCCAGAAGTATATGCAAAAAATGAGAATTATTTGACTATAATGAGAACCTTTATTAGATGCTTGACACGGATCCAGCTTGTTGGATCCTAAAGTCCATTTATGTCTAGAGGTGGGAAGTTTAAATACTCCACATGACCTCAAATGATCACTACTTCAGAGTAATTACGGTTTACATCCTGCCTATAAAACCCAAGGGCAGATTTATTTTTGATTTAGATTTACCCTACAATCCAGAGTAACTATGGGAGCACGTAAGAGACATTATGTGCACCCGTAGTTACAGCACCACCTAGTGAAACCTATGGGAAATTCATATTGCAATCCAGAGTAAATTGTTCTTACACCGGAGCAAGGACTCCCCGTAGTTACTCTGGATTGTGCCCTTTGATTTATAGCCTGCCTTTCTTCCCAAAGGACATTCAAAGTGGCTTAGCAAAACAAAAACATAAAAAATACATTTATCAACTATAAAACACATTAAAACATAAACTATGGAACATAACGTGTGGACAAATGGTGTTAAAAGCCAATCACGAAAAAGTAAGTGATAGAAACAAATTAGTTTTAAAATATGCAGCAGTTAATTAAAAAATAATCAAGCACCAAAGTGCAACTGGCAGACGTACCCTGGAAGACGCTGGGTTGAGAAGGCTTTTAAAAGGCACTTTCTTTGGATCCTGCCAGAAGATTTCGAAAGGAGGAACGGCTCTGAACCCAAAGAGGATGTAATGCCACCAATTCCTATTTATGGTCACCATCCCCCAATCTTTTTCAGTGATGCAGGGTGTCCAGGTCCTAAATTCAAAATGTAGGACCTGGTCACTTTCCGCTGGCACGTGCCAAGGGAAAGTCCTGGCAGAGGTCAATTCAGGTCTTTGCCCACATAGAGACTCTCTAGGAGCTCCGTCGGAGCATAATTAGCTTTGCGCGCATGCGTATTGATTTAAAAAAAAAATTCAGCAGCAGCTGGCCAGATCTAGCCGCTGCTGCTCCCTAAGCATCCTCCACCCCACCAGAAGGCCAAACACAGAAGGGGTCTCCCTATCCTCCTGGACCCCCACCATGTATCGGGCATGTCCGGCCAAAGCCGGGCGTATGGTCAGCCTTCTTAGTGATGGCACTTTCAAAAGGGTCATCTCAGGTGACTGAAGAGGACACACCAGATTATATAGGGAAGGAAGGGGTCTCTCGAACACACTGGCCCCAAGCTGTAAGGGGCTTTTAAGGACAAAACTAGCCCCTTGGATTAAAACTGAGCCAACAGTCAAACCACCAAGCTCCAATAACCACATGTGCTGCCATATTCTGGACAAGTTACATCTTCTGGGCCAAGCCCTGCTGAAGCATCAACTTCTCAATGTGGGGCCTGCACATTCCCTTGGGCAGAGTGACCGTATGACTGGATTTTTTCTGGATTTGTCCTCTTTTTTAGTCTCCTGTCCTCCAAAAGGGCTACATTGTCCTCCATTTTGGCTTCATTTTGGAACTTTCCAGTGGTATGCAGTACCCCATCATGTCGCATGTCGTTGAATTCATACTGAAGAGGAGAATCCAATGCAAAAATCGTTTTTGAAATATCTCCTTCCTATCAAAAGTGATGGCCCCAAAAAACCAAAAATCAAAAATAGGCATTGAGCATATTTTTGAAAGTGAAAGTGTCCAATTTTTGCGGCTTTACTCATGAGTAGGCAAATGTGCCGTGGTCTGCCAGAAAGGCCAGGCTGAGAGGAATCTAAGACTTTGTCCTCCTTTTGAGGTTCAGGCGTCTGGTCACCCTGCGTTTGGGGGATGAGAAAATGGGAAGCTTGGGATGGTGTACCTTGTTCAACCGTCTCAGGATTCACTTAGGGCTAAATCCAGAGCAGTTATGGGTCCATGCAGTTTTGTCACCCTTTAGTGTTTTTTTAATGGAAAGTCATCTTAATTACTCGGGAGCAAGGGGCTTCATTTCACTTTAGGATATAGGCCTTATTTTTCAACACAGAAATCCCCGCACCCGTGCATCCTCCTCTCCCTTTTCTGTTATGCCAAAAGATTCATGCATCGTCCTTCATCCTTGCAATGATCTTCCCTGTGGCTTCAAAGCCTTACAACTCTGTCTAATGCTCTCTAGGACTGTCCCTGTTTTGGGGGGACATATGGCACCCTATCAGTGGTTCACCCGAAGTTGAAAGCCTCTTTGCACAAGCTTTCCCGAGTTTCCCTCCTTTGTTTGCATCTCTTTATTATTTCATTGTAACTGATGCTCATGTGCGGCTGTATTTTTGTTCTGATAACGTGTTTAATTGATGTTGTCATGCCAAGTCTCCCAAAGGGAGAAGCGTAGAAATTTAAAGCACAATAAGACAGCTGCGGCAAACACAAATACTAATCACAAATGAATGGGAAGAATATTAGCTCACCTGCTTGGAAACATTCCTGAACAGCACTCCCCATCCATCACTTATTTCCACTCCGACAAAGGTAGCAAAAGCACAAGCAAGGGAGTGCATAAGAGTAATTTTCAACCTATTACATCTCACATCTCACTGTGAGTCAGTGATGTGAGTCTCACTGACTCACTGATTGACTCACTGACTGACTCATCAACACCCTGCCAAAACCGCTGGGCCTAGAAGCGTGAAATTTGGGGTGGGTGTTCCTTCCGTGACCGAGGGGTGCACTAAGAACCGGTTTTTAGAAATTGCAACCGGAAGAGGTTGAAATGGGGCGCAACGTGTTTTCCTCCCTATACTTTGCATTGAAGAATCGGTGACTAAGGGATGCTCTGCCCCAACCCCCAGACCTAGAAGCATGAAATTCGGGGAGGGAGTTCCTTCTATGGCATGAACAACCACTAAGAACAACCCCTTAAGGGGCTGAAAAGGTATACACGTTTTGTCCTATACTTGACATGGAAGACTGACCAACCTCCAGCCAATTTGGTGCTCTGTGCCTGGTGCACAGCGGGGGATGTTGTTTGGAGGGAGGGGTTGCATTGGGGAGGATGCTGCGCATGGGGGGTTGCACATGGGAAGATGCACATAGGGAAATGATGCACATGGGGGGTTGATGCGCATGGGGGAATGTTGTGCATGGGGGTTTGATGCACATGGGGGGATGTTGTGCATGTGGTGTTGATGCGCATGGGGTGTTGATGCGCATGGGGAGATGATGTGCATAAGGGCTTGTTCTGATAACGTGTTTAATTGATGTTGTCATGCCGAGTCATGCACATAGGGGGTTGATGCACATAGGGGGTTGATGCGCATAGGGGGGTTGATGCACATGGGGGACAGTGGTGGGCTCCAACAGGTTCGCACCTACTCTGTAGAACTGGTTGTTAACGAGAGATAGGACATATAAAGTTTAAAAATAGCCATTTAAAAGTGGCTGCCAGATGGGCAGAAAATGGATTGTTAATTTCTTTGAATCCCGTCACTGATGGGGACTGATGCGCAGGGAGGTTGATGCGCCATGGGGGGATGTTGTGCCATAGGGGCATGGCGTACAGGGGAATTTTACTCCTGCAATGTGGGTACGCATTTCGCTAGTTGCTCGTGCTCTCACCAGGAAACTAAAAGATCCTGCAGGAAGGGAAGAGGGTCAAAAAATAGCAAAATATAGATTCTTCTTTTGAATTCAAAAGGCAGGGGGTTGGACTAGATGACCTACTAGGTCCCTTCCAACTCTATGATTCTATGATTCTATCTTGACTCCCCAAAAGTACCGTGGGCGTTGGATTCTTGTGTCCCATACCATGCTTTTGGTTTGCACCTTTAGGTACCCCCACTTTCTGAGGGTTCATTTTCTGACAATCCATTCTTTCAACACCTTTCAGTTATACTCAGAACTCATTTATTCAATGTATTTTCACTTTTTCAATCTCTCTGCACTTCTAAAGGCCACAATTGTCCCCCCCCCCCCCATGTTGCAGGTCCTGGTCTTATCCCAATCTTGAAGGAGTTAAGGAGAATCCATGTGCTAAAATCTTTGTATGGCCACAGGAATTTGCAAGATAAAAGGGACATTTGCAATTTGCTAGTTGAAAAAAGCATTGGAAGCAACATTTATAAACTGAAAAGATTGAGTTCCACATTTCAATGGTTTTCACTTTCGGATGGTGCTCTGATCCCCAACCTGCCCGTTAAGTGGGGGGGGGGTGGGTGCCTGTATTTTCTTTGATGGGAGAGACAAATTGGGATCAGCCCAACCTGGATAGGCACCAAGCCCTCCTAGGGACTGAAGTGGAATGTAAATGATGCCCTATAGTGGTGTGCAGCCTTTCCTCCTCCTCCTCCTTCCTGGACTGGAAAAGAATAGCAGGCCTCCGTCAGTCTTGAAAGACTATGGTATCGTGCTCAGCGCTGCATACGAAGCATGAAAGCCTGGGTTGGATTGTTATGGAGGATAGGCTGTTACCCAAGCAGCAAATCCCCCCTCTCCACGCCACTGAATTAGTCCAATGGAAAGGCAGACCCCATACGATTGGATCCAGCTGGCATCGCAGAGCTGGGCTGAGGACAGGAGCTCACCCAGTCTTGTGGGGCCGACCCAGGAATTAACAGGTTAACAGGCACAGTGTAGAATCTTACCCTACAATCCAGAGTAACTACAGGAGCACATAAGATACATTATGTGTATGCATAGTTACTGCACCACCTAGTGAAAACCTACGCGAAATTCATATTGCAATCCAGAGCAAATTGTTCTTACACCGGAGCAAGGACTCCCCATAGTTGCTCTGGATTGCGGCCCTACAGTTGGAAGGGACCCAGTAGGTCATCTAGTCCAACCTCCTGCCTATAGCAGGAAAAAGAAAGATGGGGACTAGTAGACTAGGCTAGACTCTCCTCTGAGCTTCCCCTTCTGCTTTCTCCTGCTCCTCTCTTTGAAACATGGAAGAGAGGAAAGAGTGGTGATGATTAACAGGCAGCCAAAGTTGGAACCCTGCCAGTTTATACCCTGAGACGACAGTCGGCCTCATAGATGGGGTCGGCTTGGCACACGACTCTTTCTTTTCTTTCCGTTGGAGACTATTTTAGGTCCTACTGTCAATGTGTATCTTTAAAAAATCCCACATCGGGAAGCAAGTACAATACAGGATCCGTTCTTTGGTCAAAGTGTTGCACTGATAAAGGGATTTGGATGCTCAAAACTGCAGCTCGAAGCAGTTATTAGGGTTCTTATTCTTTATAAGAACTGCACAGGCATGCTGTCTTCAGTCCTTTGTCCCATTCCATAACAACCCGCTCAATCTGCCCTCTTTTAACAAAATTATTCTGGCTCTTTGTGTGCCAAGAATTCCACAAGCAACCATATAGCGAAGTTCTCTTTCTCTTGCACACCAATTTACTCGCAAAGACTTCCCTTTCTTCCTTGAATTCTCCGGGCCCATCCGGACCTGCAGCTTCAACTGGAGAACCTTCCCTATTTTATGAATGTTCCAGTCCCAACTTGGAATGGGTCTGTGGGATGCTGTGGGAAGGTTTTTGGGTATGTGTGGGAATGCCTTGTGCTACCATAAATGGAAGGGAGAGCACGAGAAAGCAGGTCTCCTGTTGTTCTGTGTGATTCCGAAGGCATCTGGTGGATCACTGTAAGATACAGGAAGCTGGACTAGATGTGCCTTTCGTCTGATCGATCAAGGATGACATTCTTTGGGAACTCCTTGCCACAGGATGGAGTGATGGTGTTTGGCTTGGATGTCTTGAAAAAGGATTTGGATGAATTGATGGAGGAAAAGTCAATCATATGTTAGAAGCCATGATGGGAACTGTATGCACGATCTCCTTATTTTAGATGTTAGCAATACCCAATTCCATGGTGGGCACCAGGTTGCATGTCTCTTGTTGACCAATGTGGTCAACATCTGGGTGGCCAATGTAAGATACAGGAAGCTGGTCTCGATGGGCCTTTGGCCTGATCCAACAGGGTTGATGTTCTTATGTTCACACCCTTTTGAGCTAGAAGTCTATGGAAACATACAGTAGATGCAGACTGTTTCAGGATTTTGCATGTCAACTTTTATAACAGACTACTAAAAAGTGTACCCATGTTGCGGGAGTAAAATTCCCCTGTACGTCATCCCCCTACAGTGCAGCAACCCCCCGTGCGCAACATCCCCCCATGTGCATCAACCCCCCATGTGGAACAACCCCTATGCACATCAGCCTCCCATGCACAACAGCCCACCGTGCACATAAGTCCCCTATGTGCATTATCTCCCCATGCGCAACAAGCCCCCATGCACTACAACCCCCCAAGCGCAACTATCCCCCAACTGCAACTATTAACCTGTTTGTGCATTGGTGGTCATGCAACCTGCCTTTAAATAGCCAGAAGAGAATATAAGAAGCCATCAATATAAAAATCGTGGGTATATATATTGGGTGCCATATGGGAAGAAAGGCAGAATACAAATCTGAGTAAATAAATAAACTGGTGAATTATGTATCAATAGGAAATATGTGTGAATTCCTCCATGTCCATCTTGTTCTCATTACGCAGTTATGGAACCTTTAGTACCCTGCCTTATTGCACGTATTTGGGACGTATACTATTGCGGGGAGGGGAATCTGATGTGCTCAACAGACATCGGAGAAGGAGCATCATTTTAAGCAGATTTTAGCATTAAGCTTCTTGTCCTGTCCCTGTCTCTCTCTCTGCCACGCGGGCTGTCGGAAAGCATTTGTCCCAGGCAGCCTGTGCACAGCAGAGGTGATCTGGATTTGGAAAGCCACACGTATGCCTGTGGTGCGTCTATTTCTGGTGAGGACGAAGGGAAGGCTTGCATCAAGCGTTGCCTGCTGTTTGTTAGCCTTTCCGAAGCTTTGTTCAGAAGGGGGAGAGAGCATTTGTTGCGGCTTCAGCTACTTGGCATTTGGGTCCTTTTGATTTTTCAGTGCAGAGATAATGAATACAGTCAAGTCTTCATCTGATTAAAAGAATGATTCCCACCACTTTTCATCCGACTTTTCTTAGTTTCATAAGACGATGCTGAACCCCGCAGTGGTGATCCTGGCCCTTATACTATCCAGAACCACAACCATAGGCTGCCACCCCCCGCCCCCCCACCGGCCAAACTGTCACCATCACACCCATCACATATTGGCTGCCACTCTCTGCTTCCCATCTAGAGGGCAGAGAGGCTGGGCACTAAAAGCCTTAGGGCTAAATCCAGAGCAGTTACGAGTCCACACAGTTATGTCACCCTCTAGGGTTATCTTATGGAAAGTCATCTTAACTGCTCCGGAGCAAGGGGCTTAATTTCACTTTAGGATAAAGGCCTTATACAGGCATCCCCCGTCTGTCCCATACCATGCTTTTTGTTTGTCCCTACAGGCATCCCTAGCTTTCTGAGGGTCCATTTTCTGACAATCCACTCTTTCAACATCTTTCCACTATACCCAGAATTCATTCATTCAATGCATGTTCCACTCAACCTATCTCTGCTGTCCTAAAGATTAAAGTTGCCCTCCCCGATGTTATAGGTTCTGGTCTGATCCCATTCCCAAAATGAGAATCAGTGCAGAAATCTTTGTGTGGCAGCAGGAATTGGCGATGTAAAATTGCAATTTGCTAGCTCAAAAAAGCATTGGATACATTTATAAATTAAAGATTGGGTTTTGCTTTTCAACGGCTTTCACTTTTGGACGGTGTTTTAGTCCCTAACCTGTCTAATAAGTGGGGGATGCCTGTAAATGCCTAAGGGCAAAATCCAGAGTAACTATGGGGAGTCCTTGCTCCAGTGTAAGAACAACTTACTCTGGATTCCAATATGAATTTCCCATAGGTTTTCACTAGGAGGTGCAGTAACTACGGGTGCACGTAATGTCTCTTACGTGCTCACGTAGTTACTCTGGGTTTGGGGGTTAGACAGCTGAAATATATCACTTCTGGTTTCACCGAAGAAATAAAAAGTAATAGTGTTAAGCCCGTTTATTGTTATTAATAAACAATAACAAACAAATATAAATATAAATAAATAACAAATAATAAATAACAAATATAAATAACAAATATTGTTATTAATAAACAAACAGCCGTTGCCGAAGCCAAATTTCGGGTATGGAATTCATACTTGGCCAATCAATCAATCAATCAATCAATCAATCAATCAATCAATCAATCTATCAATCTAATCTATCTATCTATCTATCTATCTATCTAATATATTGTTATTTTTATTGTTAATAAATGTAATATTATTAAAGTAATTAATATTGTTAATATTGTAGACAACCTTTCTGTTTGCGACACCCAGAATTCAAAGAGGAAGAGCTGATGGGGCTTTGAGTGTGGTGTGTATCAGTGCGCATTAAAGCAATGTCATTAGTGGTAGAAAAAAAGGAGGGTGAGGCTATAACTATTTCACAGTTGGCCAGTCTTCAATTAATAACAGAACTAATAATTACAAATCATATTAAGTAATGATATTCATAATAGGCTTCTCCTGTTGTGAAGGTTGAAGAATGAATGGATCAGACTCTTACTCTGGCCTTCTATATGATTAGCGTGGGTATTTGTATAGTACTACGTTCTGAGTATATTGGGTGCTTCAAGTGTGTTCCCTCGATGGTAGTTCTTGCAACAAGCAAGTATTATGACCCCATATTGCAGGTGGGAAAGACTGAGGATGATGGTGGCAGATTGCTTAAGACTGCTTAGGGTGCAATCCAGAGTAATTACAGGGAGTCCTTGCTCTGGTGCAAGAACAATTTACTCTGGATTGCAGTATGAATTTCCCATAGGTTTTGTGCCTGTTAACCAGCAGGCCAGGGTTCAAGACCCGGGTCGGCCCCACAAGACAGGGTGAGCTCCTGTCCTTACCCCAGCTCTGCGACGCCAGCTGGATCCAATCGTATTGGCTCTGCCTTTCCATTGGACTAATTCAGTGGCGTGGAGAGGGTAACAGCCTATCCTCCATAACAATCTCACCCAGGCTTTCGTGCTTCGTATGCAGCGCCAAGCACGATACCATAGTCTTCCAAGACTGACGGAGACCTGCCATAACAATATCAACGTAAATGTCTCTTATGTGCTCCTGTAGTTACTCTGGATTGTAGGGTTATGTGAGTTCACAGATATACCCCCAAATCCAGAGTAACTACGGGAGCATGCAAGAGACATTATGTGCACCCATAGTTACTGCACCTCCTAGTGAAAACCTATGGGAAATTCATATTGGAATCCAGAGTAAATTGTTCTTACACTGGAGCAAGGACTCCCCATAGTTACTCTGGATTTTACCCTATTCAAAGCTCTGTTTTGCAACTCTGCACAATCCTAATCCATTTAGGTTGGCACATCTCACCTGTTCCCCTGTTCTTGCGGTGGTGTAGGGAGGCCAGTGTGTGTGTGTGTACATTAGCCTCACCTTCCTAGGAGTGGCGTAGAAGTTCCTTACGGCACTTTTGTGACACCCCTTGACCAGAAAGTGATTTGTGCCAGAACATATGCTGGCCTAACTGGCCAGTGTAACAATTCTGTGCATGTTTACTTTGAAGTAAGTTCCACCATATTCAGTGGGGCTTACCTTTAAGTAGATGTGCATAGGATTG
>JAREYC010000012.1:3880000-4185000 GCA_030015325.1 Cryptoblepharus egeriae | reverse complement strand
CATCAAGCAGGTCTTAGGTCCAACAGTGAGGAAATCTGCCCCACTTAAGTCCGCTTCAGGTGAGGTCATCCAGGACCGAGCACAACAGATGGCACGCTGGGTGCAGCACTACTCTGAGCTATACTCCAGAGAAAATGTAGTAACTGAAGAAGCATTAAACAACATTGAGTGCCTGCCTGTCTTGGAGGAGCTCGACAGTGAACCAACTTTAGAAGAACTAAACGAAGCCCTGGATTCCCTTGCTTTTGGCAAGGCACCCGGGAAAGATAACATCCCTGCTGAAGTTCTGAGGTGCTGTAGAGGGACCATTTCCACTGAACTGTACAAGATATTCTGCCTTTGTTGGAGGGAAGGTGGAGTACCACAGGACATGAAGGACGCTAATATCGTCACACTGTACAAGAACAAAGGCGACAGGGGTGACTGCAACAACTACCGTGGCATCTCTCTTCTTAGTGTTGTAGGGAAGCTGCTTGCTCGAGTCATACTGAAGAGGCTTCAGGTGCTTGCAGAGAGAATCTATCCTGAATCACAGTGTGGATTTCGAGCCAACAGGTCCACCACTGATATGGTATTTTCCCTTCGACAGTTGCAAGAGAAATGTAGGGAACAAAGACAGCCACTCTTTGTAGCCTTCATAGACCTTACAAAGGCTTTTGATTTGGTTAGTAGGGACGGCCTTTTTAAAATCCTCCCCAAGATTGGATGCCCACCTCAGCTCCTCAACATCATCAGGTCCTTTCACGAGGACATGAAGGGCACTGTAGTTTTTGATGGCCTAACATCAGACTCCTTTCACATCCGAAGTGGAGTGAAGCAGGGCTGTGTCCTCGCACCAACTTTATTTGGGATCTTTTTTGCAGTCATGCTGAAGCATGCTTTTGGAAACGCAACAGAGGGAATCTATCTCCGGACCAGATCAGACGGAAAACTCTACAATCCTTCCAGACTAAGAGCAAAGTCCAAAGTCCAGCTGAAATGCTTGCGGGAGTTCCTCTTCGCCGATGACGCTGCTGTTACTGCTCACTCTGCCGAAGACCTTCAACGACTTATGGACCGTTTTAGCAAAGCCTGCCAAGACTTTGGACTAACCATCAGTCTGAAGAAAACACAAGTCATGGGTCAGGGTGTGGACTCACCTCCCTGTATCACAATCTCTGAACATGAACTGGAGGTTGTCCATGATTTTGTGTACCTTGGCTCAACTATCTCTGACACTCTCTCCCTAGACTCTGAGCTGAATAAACGCATTGGTAAAGCAGCTACTACATTCTCCAGGCTTACAAAGAGAGTATGGCTTAATAAGAAGCTGACGGAACATACAAAGATTCAGGTCTATAGAGCTTGCGTCCTGAGCACACTCTTGTACTGCAGTGAGTCTTGGACCCTTTATGCATGGCAGGAGAGGAAGCTGAACACCTTCCATATGCGCTGTCTCCGACGTATTCTTGGAATCACCTGGCATGACAAAGTCTCAAATGACACAGTATTGGAACGTGCTGGAATCTCTAGCATGTTCACACTTCTGAAACAGCGGCGTCTACGCTGGCTTGGGCATGTCGTGAGAATGGCTGATGGTCGGATTCCAAAAGATCTCCTATATGGAGAATTAGTGCAGGGAAAGCGCCCAAGAAGGAGACCACAGCTGCGATACAAGGACATCTGCAAGAGGGATCTAAAGGCCTTGGGAATGGACATCAGCAGCTGGGAAACCTTGACCTCTGACCGCTCAGCGTGGAGGCAAAAGACCCAGCATGGCCTTCTCCAACTGGAAGAGACACTTGTTCGGCAGGCTGAAGCAAAGAGACAGACCCAAAAGCAGCGAAACCTGGGACCTGGGCAGGGGACGGAATTTATTTGTCCTCAGTGTGGAAGGGGCTGCCACTCTCGAATTGGCCTTTTTAGCCACACTAGATGCTGTTTCAGGACCTCCAATCAGAGCACGATACCATAGTCTTTCGAGACTGAAGGATGCCGAATATATAAAAAGAGCAGGCTTCCGTCAGTCTTGAAAGACTATGGTATCATGCTCGGCGCTGCATACGCTGCATGCAAAGCATGAAAGCCTGGGTTAGATTGTTATGGAGGACACACACACACACACACACACACACACACACACACACACACAGCAGTCAGTTTAGAATCAGAAGTAGTAAGAGTAGTCATAAGTCCAGTCCAAATGTCAATTTCCACAAATGACCAGAGCATGTAAAAATATCGTATTTACCTGAATCTAATGTGCCATTGAATCTAATGTGTACTCTATACTTATAATCAAATAGTGCATATACTCAAATCTAATCAACCATCAAATCTAATGCGCACCCAGATTACGGAGACTGAATTTGGTTGGAGAAGGTGAGCGTTAGATTCGAGTAAATACAGTATGTACAGCTACAGCAAGGTCTCACCTTGCTACCTTCTCACATCTGGTTTCCAGCAGGGGCAGTTTCAGGTGGGCCAAGCTGGAAACTTGGCTCTGTGGTCTCATCACAAAAGCTTTTTGGTCTCCCATCCAGATTTCAACCCTGTCCATTCCTGCTTAACAGTCTTCTGGCAGCCCTCTGCCCAACATCAGACTATCCCTGCGTGGAAAGAAAAGGAAAACGGTCAAAAAGAAAGGCACGTATTTTTAAAAATGTCCGGATGGGTGACTGGCAAGAAGTTGCTCTAAAGATGGGTGGAAAATAAAAAAAAACAGGGTGCAATCCTAACCAATTTAGGCCAGCTCAACTCATCCATCTTCCTATTCCTGCAGTGGAGTAGGGAGGCCAGCACGTGTCTATACACTGGTTGGTGCAGGAGTGGTGCAGATACCCCCAGTGTAGCATAGGACTTGTGCCAGGACTTATGCCAGCCTAACCACAGGTTTAAGATTGCGCTGACAGTCTCTGGATGGGAATTGCTGGATCCTTGTCACTATCCACTCACACCGTCTTGGAGGAGAGGGTGTATCCTTGGGTGCATGGATGGTGCATCTGTGCAAGACGTTGGGTGCATACGGACATGAAGTGTCTTAGGTCAATGATGAGTTATGGACCAGGACCCTAAACCTGCTTTCCTGACACAGTTAGATGGCTTTGGGTACCCAAACAGCCCATTTCCACAGAAGGTTAGCCAAATGCCTTGATGTGAAGGCAATCAGGTCAAGATTTGTGATCCGCATATAACGTCCAAGCATTTGTGATCCACATCCAGTCCACATATGGGTTCCAAGCAGTCTTAAGAGATGGCATCAGAGTACATCACATCCTGGAGATGATAATGGTGTACATAATGGCCAGATCATCCTGTTTAGGACATCCCATTTAGCCTCCCAAAAGTCCCTGAGTGTTGTGTCTTGAGGATATAGTTATAGGATAAATCAGCCACAATGGTTTCCTAGGGGGAGCAGTTTAAGAGAAGTACTTTGCAATGTGTGGCATTTACTCCTGGGTACATTTTGGGTGATGCATTTGATAGCAGCTCCTCTGATGGAAAACAGTGGAAGGAATTGGTAGCCATGTTAACACCGGAGTAGCGAGGTGCTCATCTTGCCGCACGTACACCATGCTGAAACTCCTATACTCCAGAATATATTGCTGACCCCCACCTGTACACTCCAATGTTCACTCGCTTATCAAGAATGCACATCTCTGCAAGCTTTTGCAGTGTACACAGTTATTTGGAAAGTATGTCGATAAAAGGAGATATTGGGTGGGGGTGGAATGCGATATATTTTTCCCCTCTAGACTTGCATGGCAAGTGTGCAGTGTGTCCCCCCTTAGTAGCCATCCGTTTCTTTTGTATCAGGCTCTTGCCCTCCCAAGGTGTTTCCCGTTCCTACAAAAGCTGTCTGCAGCCAGAGAAGAGTTGATCATATGGTTTTGTTCCTTAGTACTGGGGGAAAAAGTCGGTGGCTTCCTTGACACGTCCTTTTAAACTGCTCCGGGTTCTCCTCTTTTCTGGGGCAGCCTGACATTCCCTTTTCCTTGCCCCCATTTGGAGTACAGCATTGCTTGAGAGGAGGGTAGACAACCTGGTGGGGTGTGTGAGATGCCGTCTCATGCCATGTCTCTGCCAGCGAATGGATCTGTCTCATATAGATATGAAATTCATACATGATTGAGACAGAGGTGGAGTTTGAAATTGGGGGGAGGTGATGGAGGGAAGATGGTCCAGCCATCATCCAGAGGGGTCTCATGGCTCCACTCTGCTCTCATGGAATATTAACGGGAGCAAGAAGGTGGAGAGGGGGGTCTACCTGCTGCCAGGCAGCTCAAGAGCCAGACGACGGTGAGATTTATTCCTATTGCCGGTGCCTCCACCAAGCCTTCTCGAGACTGAAAAGAAGGCAGCAGGTGCCCCGAGCTCGGAAATGGGTGTCATGCTGGATTTGTTTGTCTTCCCTCCTTGCACCCCTTGTCTTCTGCCTGCCTTGTTTTTCCTACTCCTCCCTCCTGCTGTTCAGGCATCTGCATCAGTTCTATGTGGGCTCATTGGTGGGGGTCATGAGCTTTGGTGTACTTTATTTATAGGCTGCATGTTTTGTATCTTGGGAAGAAGAGCCTTCCCCGCATGTCCACGGGGATGCGGGAAGCAGAAAAAGGGACACTTGCCTTGAAAACAATTTCCGATGGTCGGATTGGCACGGCGCTGATTTTCCAGGCAAACCTTTCCCAGTCCCTCTCCTGTAATAGGAAGCAGCTGTTTGTCATTCGGTGCAGAAATCCAAATAACGGGATTAAAACTGGGGGGAAAAAAGATACAGAGAATGAGTTTGTAGGAACGTCTGCGAGAGGTTTGCGGTATTAACTGCTCCTTTAGGTTTGCGGTATCGACTGCTCCTTTATTACGAGAGGCTGCTCCAGGCAGGGAACGTTTCAGCGTGGAGATGGCATCTGCAACAGAAGATGCCAAAACACTTGATTTGCAGTGTCAGTTGTAGCCCATCCCTGTGCAACATTTCCTTGCATGCTTTTCCGTCAAAATGTGTGCGTTTTGGAGACCTCCATGCTCCCTGGGGTTCAAGTGGGTTTACGAACGCCTCGTTGATCAAGGATCTCAGGATCACTAAGTATCACTGGCTGTCTGAAAATTCGAGGAGCCTGAATTCAATTCTGCTGTGCAGTGGAGCAGGGGGGGGGGTTTACAGGCATGATTATTGAGAGTAATTTCCAAATGAACCAAGTCTGAATTAATCTCAGAGGTTCACCCCGAGCGGAGGCGAGACAGGCTGCTGTGTATCACTTGGGGGGCAAAAACCCCTAAGTAAGGCTCTGAAATGTTGTTGTATGACACCACTGAAGGCATTAGGATCAGATTCAATTTCCTAATTTTATCACTTTCCCTGCAACGGAGAGCGATCAAGCCTTTGAATCCTTCCCAGTCATGACAGCTCCTTTCCGTTTCTTATGCAGAGTCATGCAAAAATATGTATTTTTGGGGGCAAAACATGTTCTTCACCACAGAAACTGTGAAATGCATCCTGTCAGATCCAAAGGATGTTTTTCCCCCCCGAGAGACTCTCTTCCTCCTCTTCTTTAAACCGTTCTGCAGTGGCTGCAGTAGCAATCCTGCCCCCGGCATGTTCTTAATTTTTAATTTCAAGACACTGTGCATTGCTTTTTTAAATGTGAAGAACATCGGAGCAGGGCAGACGGTGGTGCATCCCTTCTAAACTCCATCCTTTCTCTCTCTTTTTTCCCCAACTCTCCTAGCACTCCTGTCCAGCCCAGCAAAACATTGGTGGCATATCCCGAGCAGTCTAAGCCTACTGGCTCTAGCATGTGAACGCGCTGGTAGATTTGCGCACATGTATGTATGTGCAGAGGAGGTTGAACTGTGCCGGTACCATGTCGTCTTTTGGAAAGCTGACAGAATACTTCACCTTAAGGAAGTCCAGGAATGAATTTCGCTCGGACCGCCGGAGTAGCAGGCGAAGCGGCAGCTACTGCTGTAGTATCACGGAATGCAGGTAGTGGGGAAATTCCTTCTTTAGTGTGTTTGTGTGTCTGGGGAATTGGGTCGGGGAAAGTGAAGCCACAAACAGTCTTTCCCTACAATCCAGAGTAACTACGGGAGCACATAAGAGACATTACGTGCACCCGTAGTTACTGCACCACCCAGTGAAAACCTATGGGAAATTCATATTGCAATCCAGAGGAAGTTGTTCTTACACCGGAGCAAGGACTCCTGTAGTTACTCTGGATTTTGCCCTGTGTGATGCATTAAAACAGGAATCTCGACAAATAGGCATGATGGGGTTTTTTTGTAAGCGCTATTTCCCCGCTAGTTACCTGAAGCATCTTATCCTGGGTTTGATCTCCCTTCCCTTTGATTTACGTGGTGTCTTTCTTACCTTGTATAAAATTTTGTATCTATTTTTCGAATTGAAACGGCCGTGTGGAAATCCAGATTCCATCAAACTTTCCCTACAATCCAGAGTAACTACGGGAGCACGTAGGAGACATTTATGTTGATGTATTTACAGCATCACCTAGTGAAAACCTATGAGAAATTCATATTGCAATCCAGAGTAAATTGTTCTTACATCTGAGCAAGGACTCCCCGTCGTTACTCTGGATTGTGCCGTTTGGGGGTTATGTGGGAGATGGGATGGAGAGCAGGGAAGCGGATTATTTTTCATGTTGATGAAACCCCAGTTGTGGTTCATTCCTGCAGTTATTTGAATGGGAATTCCAGAAAAGTATATGTAGAAGGTTAGTACAGGATGATTTTCCTGCTTCAAATAGGAAGTTGGACTGGATGGCCTCTCAGCGCCCTTCTGGTTTTGTGATTCTACAATTCCCCTGATCTTTGGCTGTGATCACATGGACCACATGTTGCACGAGACAAGTATGTCTTAGGGCCCAATCCTAACCCCAATCACTGTGCCATGGTTTAGTGGCACTGAACTGTCCACCAATTTTACTCTCTGCTTTCCCATCTTCGCATGCCTCGGTGCCACTTGGCACAGCGTACTCCCTGTACATGATGTACGCTTGGTGGTGTACTCTCCACTGCAGCCTCGTGTTGCTTGTAAATGGCCGTGTTGGAGACCACCACTGACGGCCTCTGACCGCTCCACTAACACCTTCCCATTCCAGCTGCTGTAATGCGTGATATATTTTGTTTTGCCATATTTTGCCAGGACAGCATCCAACCATTGGCACTGCCCTGGCATTGGATTGGGCTGTTAATGCCTGTGTAGTTCACAAGTGCTTGAAGAATAAGATTATGGGCACAATCCAGAGTAACTATGGGGAGCCCTTGCTCCGGTATAAGAACAATTTGCTCTGGATTGCAATATGAGTTTCCCATAAGTTTTCACTAGGTGGTGCAGTAAAGGGCACGTAGTGACTCTGGCATGCTCCCGTAGTTACTCTGGATTGTAGGGTATGTAATATTTTGTTTGCATATAGGATTGTGATCAGTGAAAACATGATGGGATGTTGTGGACTTCTTGACTCTTTAGCAGTGCTTTGCAAACCGTGGCATTCATATGAGTGGTGTTACTCCTTAATGGTGCTTGGTGTTACTCCAGGTGGTGCTTGGGCATATAGATTAGCTTCTGTGTATTTATTGATTTGATTTATACCCCACCTTTCCACCCCCAAAAAATGACACCCAAGTCTGACCCCTGACTTGGGGCACCAGAGCACTGATGGTAAGATGTGATTGTGGAGTACTCTGGACTTTCCCTTCAAATGAAGTGGATTAGCCATTCAAATGGAGCCACGGAGTGGTTGCAAGAGGTTGCACTCTGTGCTTGAGAAGCTACTGCCTTGTTGCACGACTGTGTGGCAGACCTGTTTCCAGGTGAATTGCAGGGTGACCATATGACTGGATATTTTAGGATTAGTCCTCTTTTAAAGCCTTCAGGTGTCCTCCAAAAGGACTCCACTGTCCTCAATTTTGGCTTCATTTTGGATCTTTGCAGTGGTGTGCAGGACCCCATCATATCATACGTCGTTCGATTTGAATTGAAGAGCAGAATCCAATGCAAAAATGGGTTTTGAAATATTTCCTTCCTATCAAAAGGTATGGCCAAAAAACTGAAAATAAAAAATATGAGAAAGTGAAAATGCCCAATATTGTAGCTTTACTTGTAAGTAGGCAAACGTGCCTTTGTCTGCCAGAAAGGCCAGGCTGAGAGGAACACAAGTCCTCCTTTTAAGGTTCAAGCATGTGGTCACCCTGCTTGGAGGAAGTGGGATTTGCAACAAGATCAGCTAAAGAGCCCTGGTCTATAGTACAAGTAGCTGCCCCATATTTTGATTTGACATTTGACAGATTTGGCCCCATTTGACAGATTTTGGGAAAAGGAAGTGTCTGGGGCCATTGCTGCACTGGATCATTGGTCTATCTAGATCAGAGCTTTCCAGACTCCGACCCGCAGGCCAGATCTGGCACCCTTTCTAATTCCTCCCTTTATGAACGGAGCTTACCGATCCATAGGGAAGGCTTCCGTTGTTGTTTCCACCTTCCTCCAAGCTACTCCCTCCATGTTCACTTTTCAGAACCACTTTTGCATTGTGATGCCCAAGCAATCTGTGTTCCAAAATTTCTTGACCGACACGGCAGATTGGAGTGCACATGGGGGGATTGGTGGCAACAGTGGAAGCCTTCCCAGTAGAACGATAAGCACTGGTGGCAGTGGTTGTGGTGCACAGCAGTGTCAGGTTTAGAGGATGCTGACCTAGATCTATCAACATCCAGATTGCTGTATCCAAACTGAACCTGGATCTTCTACCTACAAAGCAAGTGATCAACCTTTGAGTCACTACTCTTCGTAGGATGTTACCCAGCAGCATTTTGGTGTTGAACTCTAGAACTAGCTAGGCAAGTTATAGTGGGATAAATCATATATATTTAGCTCCTTTTGGAACCCAGCTCCAAAATTTGACTTCAAAATGAAGCTTGAAAAGTCTGCAAGGATCCAAGCTTTTTTGATCCAAGTTTTCCCATAATTATTTTTCATGGCCCTAATACTCTAGGAAGACACTGGACTATAAGTACCCCAGAACCTAGATAGCTCTGTAGTGTAAGGCCAGACTTTACACTACAGAGCTATCTAGGGTCTAGGGTACTTATGGTCCAGTGTCTTCCTAGAGTATTAGGGCCATGAAAAATAATATTATTTTATAATAATATTCCTGGTTCCTGTCACAGTGGAAAAAAATCACAGGTTGGACAAAACATACTGGAATGAAAAAATAACATTTCCTCTGCCTTTTAAATTATTAATGTTGACAGCATATCTGAACCTGCCTCTAACATGAGTTGGAACTCACAGGTCCCTTGTAAGATAGAAAAAAATTGATCTTGTATGAGCAAACCCTAATATTAATGTTAAATGATGCACAAGCTAGAGAATCAATACACCCCATACCCTGGGCAACACACATACACCCCCGTACAACACTCCCCGTGCAACATTCCCTTGTGCAATACTCTTTGTGCAACACCCCTCCTGTGCAACCATCCATGCAACACCTCCCATGCAACACCTCCCCTCTGTTCACCATCCTCCCTCGACGATGGGCACCCCGGACTGGGCAGGTGCAGGGTTTGGAGCTGGGTTTTACGTATAGGACAAAAATGCATGGCACCCCTTTTCACCCCCTTAGAGGCTAAATTTCTAACCATCAGTTCTTCGTGGGTGCTCACATCACGTCACGTAAGGAATACCCTCCCCAAATTTCATGCTTCTAGCGCCAGTGGTTTTGGCTGGGTGTTGATGAGTCAATGAGTAAGTGAGTGAGTCAAGTCAGTGAATCATTCAGTGACTTTTTCGTTTTATATAATTGCAGATTTGGGCTGCGGCTGAGCTCCCAAACAGGACTTTTATTTCCTCCCCTTCCTCATTTTCCCATTTATCTCAATTTTTATACTTTAACATTGAATCTGAGTTAAAGTTCTGTGAGACTCAAAACCTGGCTCCATTGTATTGTAGTTTTGATCCCAATAATGATCCCAATAATGATTTGAAGTTGGTGTAGTGGTTAGTGAGTTGGACTGAGACCTAGAGATCCAGGTTCAAATTCCCCCTTAGCCTTGAAGCTTCCTGGGTGATCTTTGGCAATCACTGAGGCTCAGCCTCACCTACCTCACAGGGTTGTTGTGGGGACAAAAGGATAAAAAGCTTTCTTAGTCACCTTGGGCATTTGCCTTGGAATGATTAAATCCTTATAAATAAATGTTACTCCTACTATTGCCCTTTACAGGTGTTTAAATGAGCCAATGCAACAGTCTTTGTTATTTGGCCATAGAGCAGAGTTTGTTGCTGGAGGTTCAAGGTGGTCGGTGGGGGCACTTGGGGGCATTTAGGGGCAGCTGTCTCTGGCACCCCCAGGGCAGTTGGGGGCAGTTAGAGGCAGCGGCGCTGGCCGGCAGCCCTTTTAAAGAGCCTCCGCGCGAAGCATCAGGGCTGCATAGCACGCGTGCCCACAGCGCGCTTGCTTGTTAAGTGAAGCGGAACTTGTTAGGTGAAGCAAGATTTCTTGGAAATTTATACTTGTTATGTGAGGCGCTTGTTATGAGAGGTACTACTGTAATGTCGTAAGTGATTTGGAAGTCAAGTGACACTTTTTGGCAAGACAAATTGGTTGTTAGTACGCCTTTTTATTGTTGTTGTTGCCTCAAATCTGAAATTTAATTTCAAAGATGAAATTCAGAGCTGAAAGCATGAATGTTGCTTGATCCTAGAAAGACAAGACGGATTGTAAATCCAGTGCAATGTAGAATTGCTATTCTTTTTTTGTCCTGGAAATGTGTGTCACCTTAATTGGCTTTGTTAATTCACCCTATTTACCACCTTCATTCACCCTATTTACCACCTTCATTCACCCTATATACCCAGGGTGACCAGATGTCAAACCCAAAACTCCTGAACCTCAAGGCCAAAATTCCTAATCCCAGCCCAAAATTCCTACTGGATTAAAAAAATTGCCAAAAAATGTATTTTTTTGTTTATGTTTTTCGGTTTTTTGACCATAACTTTTGATAGGAAGGAGATATCTCCAAACTGATTTTTGCATTGGATTCTGCTGTTCAATACGAATCCAACGACATATGGCATGATAGGGTACTGTGCACTATCATGAAGTTTCAAAATGAAGCCAAAATGTAGGACAATGATGCCAAAATGTAGGACACCCGGACAGGAGGCTAAAAATCCGGACAAATCCGGGTTTTTCCGGTCATCTGGTCACCCTGTTTATACCAAGTCTCCACAATCCTTGCTTCTGAACACGACAGCTATAAATGCTTATCTCCTCTAAAAATAGATATCGACTGTTACGCCGACTGTCTCCGAACCATCACAAATCCAACTGTAGACACTTGGATTTTAACGCTTAACTATACTGTCTATTAAAAAAAATTTAATTGGTGGGTCAGGAGAAATAAATCCTATGTGCATTTACAGAAACCTGCGTGAGCAACTGCTCTGGAACATATCTAGATGACATATATTTGGGTTTAAAAGGGCACATGGTTATAGATGTACGTTTCTTTCCTTGGCTCTTCATCCTAGAAGCATCATCAAATATTGGCTGTGAATGAGGCCGGTGCGATACTTCTTCCCCTTACTTGGCAGTGAATCTATAAATGCCTCTACCACTTCTTCTCCATGGAAAAAAGAATCTAAGGGCACAATCCTAACCATGTCTACTCAAAAGTAAGCCCCACTGTGTTCAATGGGTTGTACTCCCACGAAGTGTCTTTGGGATTGCAGCCTAACCCTACAATCCATAGTAACAACAGGAAGACTTAAGAGGCATTTACTCTGGATTGCTCTATGTTCTTCCCATAGGTTTCCCATAAGTGGCACTGTAACTATGGGCGCAATCCAGAGTAACTACGGGGAGTCCTTGCTCCAGTGTAAGAACAATTTGCTCTGGATTGCAATATGAATTTCCCATAGGTTTTCACTAGGTGGGGCAGTAACTACGGGTGCATGTAATGTCTCTTACGTGCTCCCGTTGTTACTCTGGATTGTAGGGTTAGTCGGTGTAAAAGCTCTCGTAGTTACTCTGGATTATATTCCTTCGGTTTTCTGATGTACCACAAAGTATTCCTTCCTAATGTTTAAATCTATGGTGGGCTAGAGCAGGGTTTCCCAAATTGCTGGGAATCGTTTGGCTTGAAATAAGAACCATTCTGTTAGCCAACTTACTCACTGGTAGGGAGAAGTGCCCTGGGTCATGACTCTGCTGTCATCAAAAAGGCACTTCTACAGGCCATACCCTACAATCCAGAGTAACTACAGGAAGATGTTGACCCTACAATCCAGAGTAACTACGGGAGCACATAAGAGACATTTACGTCAACATAGTTACGGCACCTCCTAGTGAAAGCCTATGGGAAATTCATATTGCAATCCAGAGTAAATTCTTCTTACGTCAGAGCAAGGACTCCCCGTAGTTACTCTGGATTGCACCCTTAGAGGCACTTACTCTGGATTGCTCTATGCATTTCTCATTTTTTTCCCATAGTGGCACCGTAACTACGGGTGAAATCCAGAGTAACTATGGGGAGTCCTTGCTCTGGAGTAAGAACAAGTTACTCTGGATTGCAATATGAATTTCCCGTAGATTTTCACTAGGTGGTGCAGTAACTACGGGTGCACGTAATCTCTTACATGCTCCCGTAGTTACTCTGGATTGTGCCCTACGTCGGTGTAAAGGTCCCGTAGTTACTCTGGATTGTAGCCTTAGAAAGCAACTTGGTTTCCGATAACCACTTCTGTTTCATACCCTCCTAGTAAGTCAGTCCTATGTTGTGACCCAACACAAAGAGCAAAGTATATTGTGGCACCATAAAGTTTTTCCACACTGCTCAGATCCAAACCAACATTTCCTTTCCTTCACTGGACTTTCTGTCTTCCTCTTACAACTCTCAGTAAAGATTATATGTCCAACCCAAGGGACTCAAAGCCTCTGCTGTACAGCTCCAACCTTGTTATACACTGATTTTTCAGTTCACGGATTTGACTCAACGTGAAGGGTCACTACAAATATCAGTTTTAAAAACTGCTTTTCTACTGTTGTAGAGAGACAGTCATGCAAGCAGTTCCATTTTTAGCTGAGCTAGGCAAAGGCAGGGGGTCCTTTGCATTTCTCATTGCTACAACAGTAAAAAAAGCTGTTTTTAAACAGTTGTAAAGGGATGCACTTTTAATTTTTTTAACTGCTTTTATTTAATATGTTTTTTAGTATCAGCAGGAAATGGGTTTTTAAATTTATTTTTCTATTGTTTTCTTTATACACTGATTTTTTAATTCACATGCTTTACTGGAATGGAATCTAGGGCACAATCCAGAGTAACTACGGGGAGTCCTTGCACCAGTGTAAGAACAATTTACTCTGGATTGCAATATGAATTTCCCATAGGATTTCACTATGTGGTGCAGTAACTACGGGTGCATGTAATGTCTCTTATGTGCCCCCGAGGTTACTCTGGATTGAAGGGCTAGTGGATAACAAGGGACACCTGTGCTTACTTACAACCTGTTTCTCAAAAAATTTATGCCATGTTGTATCCAAAGAAAGATGCTTCTGCCTGAGTTCCCCTGAAATGAACTGAAGTCAGTTTCGGAATCTTGTAACTTTTCTCATGACAAACTTCCTCCAACTATAATCCCATATTTAAATTAAATTAAACTCAATATAATCCCATATTAATTTCCTGTTTTAAACACACACTTCTAGGTATCTTATTCATAGGAATACATGGCCCAGATGAGCAATCGCTTATATGGTCCTCATTTATTCATCTTGGTGGCTGCAATCCTAAAGACACTTTCCTGGGAGTAAGACCCATTGAACACTGTGGGGCTTACTTTGGCATGGTTAGGATTGTGCTCTGTGTTTGCCACAAGGGGCAAAATCCACGCCTCCCTTTCTTAACGGGTCACCAAACAAAACATGTTCTATTTTAGTGGCAGGAGTGCTGGTGTCGAGGGAGGGGATGACATTTAGCTTTGGTTGCCTGATTGAGCTGCTTAGGCTTTGCATATTCAACCACAAGAAACATTTGCCTTGATCTTGGCGGCGTTGCTGTCTTTTGCATTCCGGGGTTGCAATGCAGCAACAGCACAAAAGCTTTTTTTAAATTCCAGATTTATTCCAGATTTATAGGGGAAAAAAGTCCATCGCAGGTTACGAGCCAGAAGCTTCTGAAGCATGGATGGGGAATTAAGTCATTGGATTGTGCGCATCCTTTCAAAAGTACTCAGCCTGTGATTCACCTCGATTTATTTTTCCCCCGAATATTTTTTGGGGTGGAGAGAAGGGCAACAAGGGCAGAGGAGGGAACCGCGTTATTATAATGCTGCCACAAACATCAAGGCTGACATTTGCTGCTGCCGACATCCCTGCCACTGTCTATCGCCTTCAAACTCAGCAGCTGCCAGAGGCTAGTTCTGCCACCCTACCCCGTTCTATGGGAAAAAGGCACCCTGGAATACTTGTTTACTGCTGACCTTCTGAGAACGGGGTGGGGAACGGACAGATTGGGAACAGACCACCGCGATATCCGTAGGTGGGTGCTGGCCATGCACGTTTAAAAGATCTGGTGTGAATCAAGTTGCTCTATTCCAGCCATTATCAACCAATGTGTCATAGCACATTGGTGTGCTGCTAATGGTCTACAGCTGTGCCACAGGAATTTTGGAAAGGATCATATAGAATATGATATCATATAGATCATAGAATCATACGGCAAAATCCAGAGTAACTACGGGGAGTGCTTGCTCCGGTAGAAGAACAACTTACTCTGGATTGCAATATGAATTTCCCATAGGTTTTCACTAGGTGGTGCAGTAACTACAGATGCACGGAAAGTCTCTTACGTGCTCCCGTAGTTACTCTGGATTTGGGGGATGTAGTTGGAAGGGACCCAATGGATCCTTTGGATCCACTGTAGCAGGAAATCCTTGTCTTGTGGGGACCCGGGTCTCGAACTCTGGCCTGCTGGATAACAGGCACAGTGTCTTAACCACTTGCATCAATAGTAGGGCCATTTGGGGTTGGGAGTCCCTGGCCAGCAGTGTAGTGTGCCTTGTTGGTTATAAAATAATTGATCACATGCAGGGTGACCATATAACCAGATTTTTCTGGATTTGTCCTCTTTTTTTAGCCTTCTGTCCATATGTCCTCTGAAAGGGCTTGATTGTCCTCCATTTTGGCTTCATTTTGGAACCATCATCATCATAAACCTTTACTGGCATCAAACAGTGCAAGCATACAGAAAGAGCTCATAGCTCATTAACTTACCGGTATGTTGTCAAGCCATGTGATCAGATGCCTGATCCTAATAAGGAGGACAAGGTCTTGGATTCCTCTCAGCCTGGTCTTTCTGACCAGAAAGTTAATTGGTTAATTGCACGTTTGCCTACTCACAAGTAAAGCTGCAATACTGGGCACTTTCACTTTCCCATAGAGCTCAATGCATATTTTTTTAATTTTTAGGTTTTTGGCCATAATGTTTGATAGGAAGGAGATATTTCAGAACCGATTTTTGCATTGGATTCTGCTCTTCAATACGAATCCAACGACATGTGACATGATGGGGTCCTGCACACCATTGCAAAGGGCCAAAATGGAGGACAATGAAGCCTTTTTGGAGGACACTTGGACAGGAGACTGAAAAAGAGGACAAATCTGGACAAAACCGGTTATACGGTCACATTGAACTGTCTGCAACTGCCCCCAACTGCAGAATGCAGCACATGCCACACTGGCACAGTCATGCCAGTGTTGGAAAGTGGGTTAGGATTGTGCCCAGAGAGACAATCTGTGCGCATAGCTCATCTCAGCATTATTAAGAAGATGAATGGTAATATGAGCAGGTTTTATTGCGTTATTCAGTTGGAGGAACAGAAAACTATATTGGTATTAAGGGAAATTAGACACATAGCGTGACTGGAGGAAAAAAAAAATCAGGGTCTTGTTTGAGTTGAGAAAGTCTTGACTTGTGAGTCACGCTTCCTGAAAAGTCTATCTGCTCCTTAGCTCACCCACCACTTTGTTGCTGAGTCACAGTTGGGTGGGTGGAAAGTGGCCGTCAACTCCGGTTTTGTATGCAAGGAGAGGGAAGGAAGCAATTTCAGAGCCGGGATGTAAATATTACCAAATCTATGAAAAGTTGTGACTGAAAGGGATCTCCAGAAATGTCACAGCTGGCAGAAAGAGAGCGCATGGATGAGTGAAGCAGACGAGCAGCAAGAAGCCAGCCACATCTTGAGTTTTAACTTTGGGAAGATATAGGCATGTCTAATCCTAAGCATGTCTACTCAGAAGTAAGTCCCATTCTGTCCTATGGGATTTGCTCTCAGGAAGGTGTGTTTAGGATTACAGCCGTACAGCCACAACCTCAGGTATTTAGGTTGCCACTGACCTGACCATATTGCACTCTCACAGTTGTGTAGACCCAACCCATTAACTATTAATTAGCTATTAATTTTTTGCATTTTCTTTGTAAACTGCTTTGTAGACATTTTAGTTGAAAAGCGGTATATAAATACTGTAGATAGGCAGGCAGGCAGGCAGGCAGGCAGGCAGGCAGGCAGATAGATAGATAGATAGATAGATAGATAGATAGATAGATAGATAGATAGATAGATAGATAGATAGGGAAGGAAGGAAGCAAGCAAGGAATAGATAAATATGGAAAGGACAGAGAGATTGACTGATCAATAGATTGATAGAGAAGGAAGAAAGGAAAAGAAAGATACATAGATAGATAGGAAAGGAAGCAAGGAAGGAAGGAATAGATAAATATGGAAAGGACAGAGAGATAGATAGATTGATTGATAGAGAAGGAAGAAAGGAAGAGATGATAGATAGGTAGGTAGGTAGGTAGATAGGTAGACAGGTAGATAGGTAGGGAAGGAAGGCATAGATAAATATGTTAAGGATACAGAGATCGATAGATCAATAGATTGATAGAGAAGGAAGAAAGGAAGAGATGATAGATAGGTAGATAGGTAGGGAAGGAAGGAATAGATAAAATAAGTTAAGGATAGAGAGATTGATAGATCAGTAGATTGATAGAGAAGGAAGAAAGGAAGAGATGGATAGATAGATAGGGAAGGAATGAAGGAAGGAAGAAATAGATAAATATGTTAAGGACAGAGAGATCGATAGATCAGTAGATGGATAGAGAAGGAAGAAAGAAAGAGATGGATAGATAGATTGCTGAACTCCCAATTTCTTTAGTATCTTTTTGGGGTGTCTTTCACAATCATGTTGGGAGTTTGGGAGTGAGAACGTTCTATGGTTCACATGGCGGTAGGACATTGGATGTCTGACATTTGGAATGACACCTCCGGGCCTTCTTTTGACCCTGGTAAGCGATCTTTGGAAGAGAAGGGATGGGCTCCCCCCATTTGTGCATTGTTTCGAAGGAAAAAAGTGGGATCCAGTGTGAATGGGAGAAATGGCAGCCTTTAGAGCCTGTCGAGGAGGTGGGGAAGAAGAGTGTTTGCAGAAGGGAATGAGTTTGTGAAAAATTCAAGGGAGGACAACACAGCTTCTGGGGGGGCAAGTTTAGAAATGGTCACCCCCGGACCCAAGGGTCGAATGAACTGGCCCTTCGCTAATAGGTCAAGTAGTTGCTCCATGGACATCTTATAAGGCACTATTTACAGAGAATTTGCACCTTTGGTTTAAATAAACTATTGCATATTTAGTTTATATATACAAAACTGGAAAGTCACTGACTTACTGACTGACTCACTGACTCATCAACGCCCAGCCAAAACCGCTGGGCCTAGAAGCGTGAAATTTGGAGAGGATGTTCTTTCCATGATGGAAGCACTCACTAAGAACCGGTTTTCTGACATTCCAACTGGAAGGGGATGAAAAGGGGCGCAACGCGTTTTCCTCCCTATTCTTTCCGTTGAAGAATCCCTGACTGAGGGATGCTCTGCCCCAACCTCTGGACCTACAAGCATGAAATTTGGGGAGGGTGTTCCTTCTGTGACATCAACACCCACCAGGAACCGATGTTGAGAAATTTTACCCTTAAGGGGGTGAAAAGGGCTGCAACATGTTTTTGTCCTATACTTAACATTGAAGACTTTCTGATTGTCATCCAGCCAATTTGGTGCCTGGTGCACAGGGAGGGAGGGTCACTGGGGGATGGTGCACATGAGGGGTGATGCGCATGGGGGAATGATATACAGGGGCGTGTTGCAAAGGGTGCACATGGGGGTGTTGCAGATGGGGAGATATTGTGCATAGGGGATGATGCACATGGGGGATGATGCGCATGGGGGAGATGTTACGGATAGGGGAATGATGCGCAGGGGGAGATGTCGCACATGGGGTAGATGTTGCACACGGGGGAAATGCTGTGCATGGGGATGATGCACATGGGGTAGATGTTGCACATGGGATTGATGTGCATGGGGGAATGATTCACATGGGGGGTGGATGATGTGCCTGGGGGAAAACGTTATGCATGGGGGAATGATGTGCAGGGGGAGATGTTGCACATGGGGGTAGATATTGCACATGGGGGAAATGTTGTGCATGGGGATGATGTGCATGGGGAAAATGTTGCACATTGGGGGATATGTTGCACATAGGGGTGTTGATCACGGGGATGATGTGCAGTGGGGGTTTGTGTAATGTGCAACGCAGGTACATTTCGCTAGTTAAATAATAATTTAGAGTTTGTTTATTTAGTTAAAATAAGTTTGCAAGACTTTTATTTTATCAGAAATTGACTCAGGCTGCAATTAATCAATTTATAAACTGCTTTGTGAACGTTTCGTGAAAAAAATATTAAAAGGTAAAGGTGTTCCCCACATGTTATACTGCTAGTCATGACTGACTAGGTTGTGGTGCTCATCCCCATTTCTAGAGACATAGAGCCAGCACTGTCCAACAGTTGCATGCGCCTGGAATGCTGTTACCTTCCCAGCAAAATTGTTCCTATTTATCTGCTTGCATTTATATGCTTTCGAACTGCTAGATTGGCAGGAGCTGGGCTAAGGATGGGAGCTCACCGCATCTTGTAGGACCCGGGTCTTGAACCCTGGCCTGCTGGTTAACAGGCACAGCATCTTAACCACTTATAAATTGTCATATATACCTGTAAACAGTTTATAAATATGATTGATTGGTGGTTGAAATGGTGATTGATTGAGGATCTCAAGCATCTGATGTTTATCTTATGTGACTCTGGTATTACACAAGTTTGGCCACCCCGATCTTTGGCTTTGGTTGTGGAAGGATGTGCTTGTTAGGGTGAGGTGGTCAGTAGGGGGCTAAACACCTTTCCTTGTGCATTATTGGGGTCTGCCAACAACCACGTCCTCTTTGCCGTCACACGACTTGTTTCGCTTTGGCTTTCTATTGAAAGTGGAGCAATGGCTGGTTAGTTAGCGTACATTTGTCATCACTAAGCGGCTGTCAAGGAAGTGGGAATGAATCTCTGTGCAAGTTCCATGTCGGAGCAGCCTCTGTAAATACAGGGGAAGTTCAAGAGAAATAGTCTTTGGGTATTGGAGCCATTAGTTTGGCGGAAACAAGCCGGTGAGAGAGACTTCAAATAAGCCACAGAATATTGACTTTAATAAATGCCTGGTACTCTGTCCTAGCTTGAAAGTACAAAATGCACCCACGCTCTTATTCAGTGGTGTAGCTAGAGGGGGTGGAGCAGGGGTGGACCGAAGCCGTTTCGGGCCGGATCACCCGAACCGCTTCCTATTTTTGACCCCCCGCTACCGATCCGGTAGCTACGGGGGGAGGGGGGGAATTGGGCGCACCGGTTTGGCGCCCCTGGGGAAGCCCTGCCCCCCTGCATTGCGCCTGTGCTAAGGTTGGCGCAGGCACGATGCATCTCCTCCAGCTGGAGGAGACGCACTGCACCTGTACCACTTGGTGGACGCGCAGTGCGTCTCCTTCAGTCTCCAGTCTCCACTGCGCCAGTCTCCAGTCTCGCACTGCCCGTGCACCAAGGTTGGTGCATGCGCAGTGCACAGGGGTTGGGGCCCACCCCTCGCCCCGCCCCTCGCCTTGCCCATCTGCACCTGCAGCGCGCTGGGGTGGGTGGTGTGCCCTCCCTGGCCCCACCCCCGGCCCCACCCCCGGCCCCTCCTGCCCCCGCCCCTGACCGGCCCTGCCCCCTGACCCCGTCCTCACCCCCAACTCTGGCCTTGTCCCGCCCACTTCTGGGGAACTGGTTGTTGGACCAGGCTGGGCCCACCACTGTGAGCTGTCAGCTGTCAGGGAGTCTCACCCTGTTGGAGATATTTCAGGTGGAGATATTTCACTCCCTCCCCCTGGAATGACTCCGAAGGGGTGAGACAATCAGTGGTGGGATTTAAATAAATTAACAACAGGTTCTATGTCCTAATAACCTAAATTAACAACAGGTTCTATGTCCCATTAATAACCGTTCTCAGAATTAGGTGCACATTAGCAGAGGGTTCTGTAGAACCTGTGAGAACCCCCTGAAGCCCACCACTAGTGAGACTCTGTCCAGTACTCATCCCCCCTCTAGCTGCACCACCATTCCTGCACCCCCTCTAATTATACCACCATTCTTATTCAAGTAATATAAATAAGGGTTTTTTGGCACACTTATCTGTAAAGAAGGTATTCATAAGTAATGAAATCTGCACTGTAGCTCATAATTTTTCTTGCTAAATAAGAACAGATATATAGTGGTACCTCACATAAAGAACTTAATTCGTTCCGGAGGCCTGCTCTTTAAGTGAAATGCTCTTTAAGTGAAGCAGATTTTTCCATAGGAAATAGTGGAAACTCAGACAATTGGTTCCACAACCCCCAAAATATTCATATATTGAAAAATGATGACAAAACACTGGAATTGAATTCAAAACATGAGCCTATGAAGTCTACTTAGGCTGCAATCCCAAAGACATTTTGCTGGAAGTAAGCCCCATTTAACACAATGGGGCTTACTTCTGTGTAGACATAGTTAGGAGACTGCAATCAAAGACACTTTCCTGGGAGGTTTCCCTGGGCTGCTGCTGGAGGTTCAAGGTGGCCAGTGGGGGCACTTGGGGACAGTTAGGGGCAGCTGCCACTGGCACCCCCAGGCAACAGCCCCCAAGTTGGGGGCAGATAGAGGCAGCAGCGCTGGCTGGCAACCCTTTTAAAGAGCCTCCATGCAGAGCATCAGGGCTGTATAGCACGCGTGCCTGTAGCGTACTTGCTTGTTAAGTGAAGCGGAACTTGTTATGTGAAGATTTCTTGGAAATTTATACTTGTTATGTGAAATGCTTGTTATGTGAGGTGCTTGTTATGAGAGGTACCACTGTATATGAAGATGCAGTATCTTGGCTTTGATTTTTACTGGCTTCCTTTTATTAAATTGGTAGGATCTTGCCCAGCCCTTTTCCTTCCATGGTGAACGTAGCCACGGTTGATCACTGAGTCCCTATGCAATGTTTTGGAGAGTATTCTCTGGCCCATTTAACACAGGTTGAAAATATTCTTTTGCAGGGTATCTAAAATACGTTTTATTCCATGATGGTGGAAGTGTTAAGCTGCAGGTGCTAAAGCTCTGCAGGTTTGGGAGAAAGGAAATGTTACACTCCAATATTCAGTGAGAATTGCATTTGAGATAACGGAGCGTTATCTCTGTTGAGAGTTGTACTTGATTCCACAATTTATATTCCTCTGCACTATTTTTCAGGCATTATCTTTCTGAATGGTTTAATGCTCAGATTCTTATTTTGGAACACACACATTGGACGTGCCTCATTTACAGTTGCCCATGATGGATGCAATCCAGAGTATCTATGAGGAGTCCTTGCTCCGGCATAAGAACAATTTACTCTGGATTGCAATAGGAATTTCCCATAGGTTTCCACTAGGTGAAAACCTAAGGCACAATTGAGAGTAACTATGGGGAGTCCTTGCTCCAGAGTAAGAACAAGTTACTCTGGTTTGCAATATGAATTTTCCATAGTCTTTCACTGAATGGTGTAGTAACTATGGGTGCACATAATGAGCAAAATCCAGAGTAACTACGGGGAGTCCTTGCTCCGGTGTGAGAACAACTTACTCTGGATTCCAATATGAATTTCCCATAGGTTTTCGCTAGGTGGTGCAGTAACTACAGGTGCACGTAAAGCCTCCTACATGCTCCCGTAATTACTCTGGATTTGGGGGTATGTCTCTTACGTGCTCCCGTAGTTACTCTGGATGGTAGCCCTAAAGCAGGCCTCCGTCAGTCTTGAAAGACTATGGTATCGTGCTTGGTGCTGCATACACTGCATGCGAAGCACAAAAGCCTGGGTTAGATTGTTATGGAGGATAGGCTGTTATCCAAGCAGCAAATCCCCCCCCCCTCTCCACGCCACTGAATTAGTCCAATGGAAAGGCAGAGCCAGTACGATTGGATCCAGATGGTGTCACAGAGCTGGGCTAAGGACAGGAGCTCACCCTGTCTTGTGGGGCCGACCCGGGAATCGAACCCTGGCCTGCTGGTTAACAGGCACAGCGTCTTTACCATCTTTACTTATAGCCCTAGTGTCAAAGTAAAGGTCTCTTACGTGCTCCCGTTGTTACTGCACCAGTAACTGCAATCCAGTAGTTTCTGGATTGTAGGGGACATGTTGCCCAAATGACAGCATCCTTGAAACAAATTATTGATAGGCAACTGAAGCTGTTCCTTTTTGGAAATAGCTGAATCAATAAACTCTGTGTTGTGACAAATTAAATGATTGGGGTTACAGTGAGCCCAAGCTACCCATTAACAACCTCCCATCCGCCAAATATTTGCACAGTGATGTATTGGAGAGACTTGTAGCTCACTTTGGGGCTTTCAAGGAGACTCTGAAGATAGATATGGGTACCGTGATATAAAAACATTCAACATAAAATGAACACACAAACCATTCAAAATCCTACATCTAAGCAAATGGAAGCAAATTGAAATTAACGGGGAAACAAGTTGTTCCCCATGTAGAAGTATATGAGGATTGCGGGTTTTTTTGTGGATTTCCAGATCTTCCAGAACTTTGCTGATCTCAGTTTAATGTTGCCAAGACCTCATGTATGTAGCTGAAAAAATGATAGGAAAATTGGCTAAATGCTCACAAAGCGATTATAAAGTCCCATTCTCATTCAGTGTACGCAAACCCTTGCGAGAAAAGTATTTACGTGCACAAAAGGCTGAGTTGTGTGCTCCAAACAAGGAATGCCAACTTACCCTACAATCCAGAGTAACTACAGAAGTATGTAAGAGACATTACATGTACCCACAGTTATTGCACCAGCTAGTGAAAACCTATGGGAAATTCATATTGCAATCCAGAGCAAATTGTTCTTACACTGGAGCAAGGACTCCCTGTAGTTCAGTGTTTCTCAAAGTGGGGGTCGGGACCCCTTTGGGGGGTCGCCTAGAGCTTTCCTGGGGGTCGCCTAAAGACCCCTGGTGCAGGGGGCCAGGTCAGGCTTGCCAGACCTCCGGCTGTAGCTGCACGTTCACTGGGGCTGACTGACAGCCTCAGGGCCCAATCCTATGCATGCCTTCTCTGAAATAAATCTCATTATAGTCAGGGGGGCCTTTACTCCCATGTAAATGTGGATAGGATTGCAGCCTCAGGGTCCAATCCTATGCATGCCTACTCTGAAATAAATCCCATTATAGTCAGGGGGGCCTTTACTCCCATGTAAATGTGGATAGGATTGCAGCCTCAGGACCCAATCCTATGCATGCCTACTCTGAAATAAATCCCATTGTGTTCAATGTGTGCATAGAACACACATTTCATTTGTAACAATGAAAATACATCCCGCATATCGGATATTTACATTACGATTCATAACAGTAGCAAAATTACAGTTATAAAGTAGCAACGAAAATAATTTTATGGTTGGGGGTCCCCACAACATGAGGAACTTATAAAGGGGTCACGGCGTTAGGAAGATTGAGAACCACTGCTGTAGTTACTCTGGATTGCCCCCTTAATGTACGATTTGAGCTTATAAATTGCAGTTCCTTAACTTACAAGGGATGGTGCTGAAAAAGATTTTTGCATGGCTGTCTCCGACCATCCCTATTTTTCAAATGCCTTTATGCGGCTATAGCTTTGTGCGCCTTTTGGCTGTTGTGTTATTGGCACAGATAAGCCTGGGTTTGATTTATTGAAGCATGTCGTATTTACTTCCACTGATTTTCGTGGATTCCAGCCAGTTTGTGTATGACTTGTGCTCAGCTATTGTGGTTTAAACAGATAATGTGGAAACACTATTTTGAAACGAGATGCGGTGCATGCGCATGATGCCGAAGGAATGATTGATGCGAACCCTGTGCTTTAAGGGAGCATGAAGGCTGCGGAGTGGAGAAAATGGTAACTGATGGTCAAGTGGATATGATGAGATGAAGAAATCCTAACCTTCTCCCAGCACAAAGGCTCACGGTTTGCATTCTTCAATTAGAACGGAGAGGACAGTAATAGGTTTTGATGAGAGTTGGAGCATTGCGCTCTGGTTTCTCACATGCCTCAAAGCCTGGGGCAGAAAGCAATCAGTTGTGTCAGTTGTGATGGAACGAGAATAGGCAGTGTGAACAAATTAAGTCTCTCCAATTATGAATATGACTCTTTCCCAACCCCAACCCACAAAGTAAAAAGATGAGAAAATGGAAATGTTGAACCTAGAGATGGATTTTAAAAAAAGAGCAGGCTTCCATCAGTCTTGGAAGACTATGGTATCGTGCTCGGCGCTGCATACGAAGCACAAAAGCCTGGGTTGGATTGTTATGGAGGATAGGCTGTGACCCAAGCAGCAAATCCCCCCTCTCCACGCCACTGAATTAGTCCAATGGAAAGGCAGAGCCCATACAAATGGATCCAGCTGGCGTCGCAGAGCTGGGCTAAGGACAGGAGCTCACCCTGTCTTGTGGGGCCGACCTGGGTCTCGAACCCTGGCCTGCTGGTTAACAAGCACAGTGTCTTAGCCACTTGCGCCACCCACAGATGTTGATGGATTATGCCCATATGATATAGGCATATGCCCATATGATTATGCCCATATGATGGATTATGCCCAGTTGATTTGAAAAGAGGGATCATCGCTTGCAGAGTGTGCCTAATACTCGCCCAACCTTTGTCTTCCATCAGCAGGTCCTGCAGATCTCCCCATCATTCCTAATGCATTCCATTTTGGGCACAAGATACATCGGAATGGGTCCAGGTTTGGACAGTTAAGATGGTGAGGGGTCCGATTCACCGTTGAGCTCAGTAGCGGTGCATTACAGTCACTAAACATTTTTTTTAAATCTCAGGCTTGTTAATGTATGGATGAGCATTAAATTTGATGGCACATTAGGCTCTAGTACAGGGGTCAGGGAATTTTTTTATCTTTTACCCCAAAATATATTTAGATATGCCGATGTTACCCCCTTGATTTGAAAGGAAGGAAATGTCACCCAAATGTCCTACATTTTGTCCTACATTTTTAATATCGGGGTAAATGTAAAGTAAGTGGTTTACTTCTGAGCAAACGTAAAGTCAGTGGCTTACTTACCTTGGCTGGGGAGGGTGTTTGGGGACACTGGGGGACAATTTCAGGCTGCTGCGGTGAAGTCCGGTCAGCCACAGCAACCATTAAAAAAATTACTGTGTACTTGCGCTCACACTCTCCCCCTTCTGAAAGCTCCGACGGAGAGTGTTAGCGCTTCTCCATGGCGGAAGCGGTAGCTCTGTTGAACTTTTGGAAGGGGAAGAGTGTGCGCACCAGCACAACCGTCCATTACCCCTGGGAATTTCATTTTTACCCCGTTTGGGGTAATTTACCCCTGTTCCCAGACCGCTGCTCGAGTACATATGGAAGATTTGGGGATTCCTATTTTTCCATTTTGAAGAATACCCTTGTGCCTCTTTGATGTCATGCCCATGGGTGGGAAAATTTATCCCAGTCATCAGGGATGATGTGACTTTTTGTGTGTTCTTCTCGGTGTGACTGTATTCTAATAAACAGCTGTCAGTTTTTAGATAGGTAGCCATTTAGTTTCAGTTCTCCGGTGGTTCTTAACACACCCGCTTTGCACTCCAGGGTATTGCAGGTCATAATGAGGCTAAAGAAAGCCTTTTAACGGCGCACCGGTATGTGATCACCCAACTTCTCTTACATTGGTGGAAAGGAGGTGAGGGAAATAAATCTTCCTATGAGGCTATCACCATCGGTGGGTCTATCTTTGTCCGACTCACCAGACCTGAGCATTTTGTACATCACGTAGTGCCAGGCGTGTTGATGCCTGATATCCATGTCAAGTCCACCTATCAATGGGTTAAATCAAGCAAGTAGTTTAGCTCTTCCCTGCTACATCAATGCTAGTCACTGGTTTGCTGCTTGAAGACTGTCAGGAGTGTCAACCCTGGCACATTAGATATAGTGGCGGTGATTTAATGATCCCCCAAACCCAGTGTAACTACAGGAGCATGTGAGAGACTTTACGTGCACCCGTAGTTACTGCACCACCTACTGAAAAACCAATGGGAAATTCATATTGGAAACCAGAGTAACCCTACAATCCAGAGTAACTACGGGAGCACGTAAGAGACATTATGTGCACCTGCTGTTACTGCACCACCTACTGAAAACCTATGGGAAATTCATATTGCAATCCAGAGTAAATTGTTCTTACACCGGAGCAAGGACATCCCGTAGTTACTCTGGATTGTGCCCTTTGTGTTCTTACACTGGAGCGAGGATTCCCCATAGTTACTCTGGATTTTGCCCAATGTCTAATTAGGAGAGATTACAGGGTTGCATCAACTGCAGAAGCCTCTCCTGAGCTTGAGGTTGCAATCCTAAAGACACTTTCCTGGGAATAAGACCTAGTGAACACAATGTTGCTTACTTCGGGGTAGATATGGTGAGGATTGTGCTCACAGAGACAACTGTGGGAGAAACTGCTTGCTTTAGTACACAGCCGCTGCCTCTTGGACTGATAAGGGTGGTGCCTTCAAAAGCTTGTACAGTCCTATCTAAGTACAGGCATCCCCCACTTATGGGATGGGTTAGGGACTGGATCAGCATCCAAAAGTGTAAACCATCGGAAAGTGGATCCCCATCTTTTTTTAGTTTATAAATGTTGCTTCCAATGCCTTATGAGCTAGCAATTTGCAAATGCCCTTTTTTTAATCTTGCCAATAATTCCTGATGCCAAAATCCAGAGTAACCATGGGGAGTCCTTGCTCCGGTGTAAGAACAACTTACTCTGGATTCCAATATGAATTTCCCATAGGTTTTCACTAGGTGGTGCAGTAACTACGGGTGCACATAAAGCCTCCCGTACTTAGTCTGGATTTGGGGGTACGGTTTGTATCAATGGATTTTCATTAACTCCTTTGGGAGTGGGATGAGACCAGGAGCAGGGTGAACATATGACTGGGAAAACCTGGATTTGTCCAGATTTTTGTCTCCTGTCCAGGTGTCCTACATTTTGGCATCATTGTCCTACATTTTGGCTTCATTTCGAAACTTTGTGACAGTGCACAGTACCCCATCGTGCCATATGTCGTTGGATTCGTATTGACGAGCAGAATCCAGTGCAAAAATCTGTTTTGAGATATCTCCTTCCTATCAAACGTTATGGTCAAAAAACCGAAAAACAAAAACAAAAAAAATACATTTTTGGCAATTTTTTTCAACAGGTAGGAATTTTGTCCTGGGATTAGGAATTTTGGCCTTGGGATTCAGGAATTATGGGTTTGGCATCTGGTCACCCTGATCAGGAGGTGTACAACATGGAGGAGGGCAATCTTGGCCTTTAGAACAGCAGTGAGAGGTTGAAAGAGCGGAACATGCATTGAATGAATGGATTCTGGGTATAATTGAAAGGTGTTGAAAGGATGGTCAGAAAATGAACCATCAGAAAGTGAGGATCATCAGAACCATCAGCGTTGTTTCCAGTGCTTTTTAAGCATTGTGGTTACGTACAGATGAATATTTAAAATACCATATTTAAAATACCATATTTTAAAATTAAAAATAGCATATTATAAGTTTTCAGTGAATTGGATGCACCATTGTATGTATCGCACCCTGATTTTGACGACCGATTCGGCTGAAAAGGTGCTCATTATATTGGAGTAAATATGGTGTAAGGTGCGCACTCTGGTGCATTATTGCTTCATCCTGGTATCGGTGCTGCCAGAGAGCATTGCTAGGTTATCTGCTACAGACAGGCAGCTGGAATGAAGGAAAAAGAAAATGAGATTGTGCTGGAGGGTGTGATTTCTGTGCCGTGCCTGTCAATTTCTCTCATTGCCTTGTGGTTTCCGGCTTGTCAGAGTCACTGATGTCTCTTCCTGGGAAAAATCCAAAAGGAGGCACCTTGGCCAGCCAAAAGCGATCCTGAATCCTCATTACCCTTTCATGATCCTTCCTCCTGTTTTCTGGCTGCTTTATATCCAGCCGTAAGCGTATCAGTCGCTGACCTGGTTTCTGTCAATGTGCATCTGTGGTCATGCAATCGGCGCAATGAGATTGCTATCCTGTTGCAATGACAGTCACCACGTTCTACGGTGAGACGTTAATTAGAAATTAAAACAGGAATGGGAGAGATGAGCCAGTGATGCAGTTTAAATTAATAGCTGGAACTTTGATATCAATCAAAAAAGCTTCATGATGGGTGAAATCCAGAGTAACTACGGGGAGTCGTTGCTCTGGAGTGAGAACCAGTTACTCTGGATTGCAATATGAATTTCCCATAGGTTTTCACTAGGTGATGCTGTAACTACGGGTGCATGTAAAGTCTCCTACGTGCTCCCATAGTTACTCTGGATTGTGTCCAATGCCGAGAATTCAAAGGTGACTTTGAAACTTAGGGCGAAATCCAGAGTAACTACGGGGAGTCCTTGCTCAGGAGTGAGAACCAGTTACTCTGGATTGCAATATGAATTTCCTATAGGTTTTCACTAGGTGATGCTGTAACTACAGGTGCATGTAAAGTCTCCTACGTGCTCCCGTAGTTACTCTGGATTGTGCCCGATGCTGAGAATTCAAAGGTGACTTTGAAACTTAGGGTGAAATCCAGAGTAACTACGGGGAGTCCTTGCTCAGGAGTGAGAACAAGTTACTCTGGATTCTAATATGAATTTCCCATTGGTTTTCACTAGGTGGTGCAGTAAATACAGGTGCACATAATGTCTCTTACATGCTCCCGTAGTTACTCCGGATTGTGCCCTATATGTTCATCGTCTTGAAGTGGCTGCTGGAGCTCAGCTGATTTCCACTACCTTGATTTTCAACATGCTAAAAAACGAAGCTCTCTGATTGAAGGTGGACCTTCTTGGTTTCTGTTGCTGTCTGTATCCTAGATGAGGAGGTAATTTTAATTAATTAATTAAAATTAATTAATTGGATTAATTAATTAATTGGATTAATTTTAGAGTCTTTAGCTTATAACCTCCAAATCCAGAGTAACTATGGGAGCAAGTAAGAGACTTTACATGCACCCAAAGTAACTGCACCACCTAGTGAAAACCTATGGAAAATTCATATTGGAATCCAGAGTAAGTTGTTCTTACACCGGAGCAAGAATTCCCCGTAGTTACTCTGGATTTTGCCATTAGTGTGCTATAAGTAAGAGCAGGGCTTTTTTTTCTGGCAGTATTCAGTAGTACTACTGCATATGGCACCTTTTCCTTAAGGCTGCCGGGAGGAAGAGGAGGAGGAGGAGCAGCCAGCGCCAGCCCGCATGTGGTGGAATTGTAGTTTCGTAGAATTTCATTTTAAACTTCTCTGAACTTGTAGAGGTGGCTTCAAATCCAGTGAAACTTGAGAAGCTGTATTACTTGTTTGGAGGGCTTGATAAGCGTTTGACCTCTTCCCTAAGATCTTCAGTTTGTTGCATTGCTGCTGCATCTGCTGTGTCTGTACATAGATGGGACTGGTACATCCATGAAGACAACCCTCTTCTTTTTCCTACTGAGCAGCCCACTATCATGTAACATTTTCCCTGCATGTGTGTGCTGGTTCTCTGTTGTGATTGTATGATCCTTTGGCTTGCCATATGTCCCAAAAAACAGGGACAGCCCTGATTTGTGTTGTGGGGTTGTGTTAACATACTGGCAAACGGGGCAGAAGGTCCTGTCCTGATTTTGTGGACGAGAATTATGGCAACCCTATATTATACATGGCAACCCTATACTATACATGGCAACCCTATACTATATATGGTATATATTGCCCATGACATATGGTCCACAAAATGCAAATTGAGTCCCTAATTAATCCATTGCATTAAATCCCATTAGCCCAAACCAAATTCCAAGTATGGTATTAATACTCGGTCAATCAATCAATCCATCCGTCCATCCATCCAACCAACCAACCAACCAACCAACCAACCAACCAACCAACCAACCAACCAGTCAGTCTGTCTGTCTGTCTGTCTGTCTGTCTCTCTCTCTCTCTCTCTCTCTCTCTCTCGCTCTATCTATCTATCTATCTATCTATCTATCTATCTATCTATCTATCTATCTATCTATCTATCTATCTATCTATCTATCTATCTATCTATCTATCTATCAAAATGGGCTATAGGGAAAATACATGTATTTTTGTACCAAGAATTATCTTCTCTGTTGGACAGCTACCAACTGTCCTATCCTCAGAAATAGGACCTGTTGCTAATCTTAGAGGTCATCTCAGTGTTCATCACCTTTATGATTATTGGAGTGATCCCACCAGACATGAAGACCTGAGCACCCCTTAGTTATCGCCTCCTTTATCCCATCCCTTGGCAGGGATGGTATGATGGGGCTTGGCCTGTACGATGGGTCTTGGTTGTGAGCTCTGGACTCTTTGCACCAGACCTGAACTCATTCCCAAGGCTGTACTAATGTGGGAACATGGTATGTTGACATTGAAAAAATGTATTTAACATTGTTGTTGCACAAAAAACCCTTACCCCCAAATCCAGAGAAACTACGGGAGCATGTAAGAGACTTTACGTGTACCCGTAGTTACTGCACCACCTAGTGAAAACCTATGGGAAATTCATATTGGAATCCAGAGTAAGTTGTTCTTACACCGGAGCAAGGACTCCCTGTAGTTACTCTGGAGTATGACCTTACTTCCTAAGACTATCTTAACTAAGAGGTGGCTACTTCTGGGGTTTCTGTGTCTGTCGCTGTTTGGGGCCAGCTTTCTGCATGGGCAGGTATTTCTATTGTCATGGCATTGGCCATGAGTGAGAACTGATCTGAGTCTGTCTACTCAGAAGTAAGTCCCATCATAGTCAATGGAGCTTACTCCCAGAAAAGAGGAGCTGTTCCGGAATTTCACCTCCTAATGTCAATCTAACAGATAAATAGGTAGATTTCCACTAAGATTAATAATAATTTGGGTTGTAATTTGGATGTGTGAATTTATTGGGATTTGAGGACCTTATGTAATTTACATGGAGTGCCAATAGATGCATTGAGGAGTTTCTTTTTTAAGGTTTTTTACATTTGTAAGAAAAGCTGTGGTGGCACAAGTGGTTAAGACACTGTGCCTGTTAACCAGCAGGTCAGGGTTCGAGACCTAGGACTCCACAAGACAGGGTGAGCTCTTGTCCTTAGCCCAGCTCCTGCCAACTTAGCAGTTCAAAAGCATGCAAGTAGGTAAATAGGTACCACCTTGGTGGGAAAGGTAACAGGGTTCCGTGCGCCTCGGGGTATAGTCATGACCATGGAAATGTCTTTGGACAACGCTGGCTCTTAAGGCTTTGGAAACAGGGATGAGCACCACACCCTATAGTTGGACATGACTGGCAGTTAACCTGTGGGGGACCTTTACCTTTATTTGTAAGATCCTGAAGTAACTGTATGGTGTTGATTGTTTTTCTCAATGAGGGCAACAGACTAAAAAAATTATGAAACTTGCCCTACAATCCAGAGTAACTATGGGAGCACGTAAGAGACTTTACGTGCACCCGTAGTTATTGCACCTCCTAGTGAAAACCTATGGGAAATTCATATTGCAATCCAGAGCAAATTGTTCTTACACCGGAGCAAGGACTTCCCATAGTTACTCTGGATTGCACCCTAGGTTATTCTTTCCCTTGTGCCCTGCGATGTGTAATTGCGAGATGATGAAGCAATTGGAATATATTGAGGTTTTTTTTAGACGTCGAATGAAACTGAACCAGTTCCTTTGTTTGGGTAAATGATTTGTATTTAAGAAGGTGTTAGAATTAAAATGAAAAATGGATTTCGGAGATATAAAAATTGCGTGGATTGGATGAAATTAGAGGATCGGTTGTTCAAAATGAATTTTTTGATTTGGAAAGATGAATCTTTCCTTCATCCTCGTGTGTATCCTCGTGTGTACCCTTTTACTTACTGTTATTCACTGTTCCTTGTACCTGTATTAGTAATCAACAAAACCCCAATAAAAATGGTAAAACCAAAAGTGGGAGTAAGTTTAGGATTAGGATAGGGTTACAGGCAGTGGTGGGCTCCAGCAGGTTCGCACGTGCTCTATAGAACCGGTGGTTAATGAGAGATAAGACATACCTTACAATCCAGAGTAACTACGGGAGCACGTAAGAGACATTACGTGCACCCATAGTTACTGCACCACCTAGTGAAAACCTATGGGAAATTCATATTGCAATCCAGAGCAAATTGTTCTTACACCGGAGCAAGGACTCCCCGTAGTTACTCTGGATTGCGGCCATATAAAGTTTAAAAATAGCCATTTAAAGTGGCTGCCAGATGGGCAGAGAACCGGTTGTTAATTTCTTTGAAGCCCATCACTGGTTACAGGATAGGATTGCAGTACCTTGTGTAGAGATGTAGCAGAACTACTCGTCCTTGCTGAAGTCTTGATAGGAAGGGACCAAGGAATTGAGAACGGAGACTCAAACAGAGATGCGCTTGGTAGCCTCCTCTGTGATTAGGCTGTGGGTCTCCTTTGAAGCTTCTATTTCATTTCCATCTCATAGCATGCTTACAATTTGGGAATTCTCGACATAAAGCAATGGAAGCGGCACATCTCGAGCAGGCTGGGCAGTGTGAGAAGGTGTCAGTTGCTGTACTGGTGAAAAATTTATGGGATCTCATGGACAAGATGGGCTCTATCCTCTGCCTGGAAAGTTGCCATCAAGCAGCAGTAAGGCCAGAGAGAGAGGTGGCATCATTCCTGCTGTTGGAAATTAATATTACACTCCAGTTCACCCATCATTCTGTTCTTGATGCCTGATGAATGAATAAGTCATACACACTGATGTAACCTTCTCCAGTGAAGAGAAAATGATGGATTGATATGAAGTGCCTGTTGGTGAAGGAACATCTCCTTGATCTGCTTAAGAGGACATTCAGTGGAAGCTTGACATAAGAATGTAAGAAGAGCGTCTGCTGGATTAGACAAACCTTCTACCTTCTTGTATCTCACAGTGGCCCACCAGGTGCCTCAGGGAGCATCCAAGAGCATCCAAGTGCCCTCTCCTGCATATGGCATTTTGAGGTTGCCTACACCTAAACATCCATCCCAGTCCCAATCCCTCTTCCTCTCCCTCTCCCAACCCCAATCCAGCTCCCAATCCCAATCCACCCCCCGAACCCCATCCATTCTCCAATTGCAATCCAGCTCCCAATCCCAAACCATCCATCTCCCAATCCCAATCCATCCAGGTGTGTGCATGGTGCATCATGGCATGCGAGTTGGCTCTTGATGCTCTCTTTTCCTTGTACAAAAGGCCAGTGTGTTTATGTGTGTCGCAGGCCTCCGTCAGTCTTGAAAGACTATGGTATCGTGCTCGGCGCTGCATACGCTGCATGCGAAGCACGAAAGCCTGGGTTAGATTGTTTGGAGGATGGGCTGTTACCCAAGCAGCAAATCCCCCTCTCCACGCCACTGAATTAGTCCAATGGAAAGGCAGAGCCAGTACGATTGGATCCAGCTGGCATCGCAGAGCTGGGCTAAGGACAGGAGCTCACCCTGTCTTGTGGGGCCGACCTGGGAATCGAACCCTGGCCTGCTGGTTAACAGGCACAGTGTCTTAGCCACTTGCGCCATCCACAGCCCATGTGTGTCGAGGGGCTGACTATTATCTCCATTCCCCCTGCAAATCAACCTGCTCAGTTCAGTGGCCTACAAGTCTGAACCGTGGCATTCCACAGATAGTGGCTGCCCAAACCAATCTCTCAAGCAAGTGAGCCAAGTTGTCCATGACAAGGGAAGCCCCCCTCCCTCCAGAACTTAATAAATTAAACCCGTGGTTCCAATACTGTGAGCCATGGCTTACTGAAGACCCACCGAAACCAATCTGAGGGTTGGACTAGATGACCTACTGGGTCCCTTCCAACTCTAGTATTCTATGATTCAAGCTGGGGAGCCATGAAAAACCTGTTGCCCTTTACAGTGTATAGGATTGTAGTCCTAATGGGGAGCCGTGGCCAGATAGGTCTCATTTCTATGTATTGTAATCTAATTCCCGCTGGTGAGATATCATTTCCAGGGCATCATTTTAAACCCAGCACCAGGCTGCACCAGGCCACTGCTGTTGTACCTTGCCATGCTCTTCCTGTTGCACTGTTGACTGCAGAGATCAAAGAGCTCTGGGTGTTCTGTAGAGCATCAGGACCCTCATTTGGTTCCTCCGCAGGTAGTCTTGCTAAGGGCTGCTTAATTGCCCAGGTGGCTTGTCAAACCTTGATTAAGAACTTCTCCCTGCAGCCCAAAAAGCAAAAACAGGAGTTATATATAGATCTCGAGTCGCTTGATGATTGCAGACCTTTCATGCCGTCTTATAATCTCCTCCTGTGAGTGTGTGTTTGCTGATGGGTTGTGGCCACCTGGAAGGGGTGCTTGTGGTGCTTCAGGAAAGGATGTGTCGATTTTGCCGTGCTGATTTGCTTTTGACAAGGTGGAGAACATGCTTTCGACAAGGAGGACTGAACGACTTGGTGTGGTTTAGGATTGCCGTAATTCTCTTCCACAAAAATGGGACAGCACCCTCTGTCCCGTTTGCCAGTACAGTGGTGCCTCACACAGGGCTGTGGGTGGTGCAAGCGGTTAAGGCACTGTGCCTGTTACCCAGCAGGCCAGGGTTCGAGACCCGGGTCGCCCCCACAAGAGAGGGTGAACTCCTGTCCTTAGCCCAGCTCTGTGATGCAGCTGGATCCAATCGTATTGGCTCTGCCTTTCCATTGGACTAATTCAGTGGCGTGGAGAGGGGGGATTTGCTGCTTGGGTTACAGCCTATCCTCCATAACAATCCAACCCAGGCTTTTGTGCTTCGCATGCAGCGTATGCAGCGCCGAGCACGATACTATAGTCTTTCAAGACTGATGGAGGTCTGGTGCCTCACATAAAGAGCTTAATTTGTTCTGGAGGCCTGCTCTTTAAGTGAAACGCTCTTTAAGTGAAGTGGATTTTCCCATAGGAAGTAATGGAAACTCAGACAATTGGTTCCACAACCCCCCAAATATTCATATAATAATATTAACTGGATGTAAAAATGATGACAAAACACTGGAATTGAATTCAAAACATGCATTCAATGTGCAGGATCCTATGAAGTCTACTTAGACTGCAATCCCAAAGACATTTTACTGGGAGTTAGCCCCATTGAACACAATGGAGATGGTGCACATTGCAGCACCGGCTCACTTTACCCTTCTGCAGACCGCAGCAGAGCCTGGGCTTACTTCTGGGTAGACACGGTTAGGAGTTTGCAATCAAAGACACTTTCCTGGGAGGCTTACCTGGGCTGCTGCTGAAAGGTTCAAGGTGGTCGGTGGGGCACTTGGGGGCAGTTAGAGGCAGCTTCCTCTGGCACCCCCAAGCTGGCCGAACTGCCGAACCCCCAAGCCATGGTCCCGAACTGCTTAGTAAGCCAGCTAACCTCTAATGATCAGAGTAACACCTGTTTGAATAGATTGCTGCAAGTTGTTGGTGCAACTTCTGTTGGACCAACAGAGTTGTATGCCATCCATGCCCAGAGGCTTCAAATCTTGTTTCCTTATCTATCCCCAGGATTGGCAGTTTGTTTGTTTATTTGTTTGTGCATGCATGTATACATGCATGTATACATGCAGTTGAAAGTTGCAACCAGGAACTGGTTTGTGTTTTAACCTTCCTTCTCCCCAACCCCCCATCTCTGGGACTATGAGACCTGTGCAGGGGCACCTGTCTGGCCGTGCCAGGAGCTCTTAGATGCGTCATGTGGTTCCAATTTCATTAATGCCCTCGCTCTGTGCCAGATTGATGATCATCAAAAGTATATAGTATATCGGTATAGGTATCCTTTTGGGAGGTTGGAGTTGATCTTGTCTGTTGTACTTTTATGTTTTCCTTAGCCTGGAACGTGCAGTTCTGCTACTGCCGAAAGTACAGATGTCTCCATAGATAGAAACGGGAACAGTCCGGCTGCGTCGGTCAGCGGGGCATCTCTTCATTCTCAGTTATTTGGTTGCCAGTGGGAGATCAAGATGCCGAAGAAAGTATTCCCAGATTGCTCAGACTGCGTGCCAATGAAATATACAACGAGAGCTCAAAGGGCATTTAAAGTACTATGAGCTCTTTATATATATATCTGTGGGTACACACACCTGCAGCTTATAGTATATTTTCCCGTTTCTCCCTGCCGGTTACTCTTCTCTCTTCCTTCTCCATTAGGTGAACAAATAGCCCCATAGCTGTTTGCATGCAATTATTAGTTGTTATCATTAACTTAATATCTCACCTTTATTTATTTATATCTCACTTTATTTATATCTCACCTGTCTATAAAAAACTCAAGGCAGCTATCCACCATTGCGACAGAGGGCTTTCTGAACCAGAAGGTAGAAGCGTTGGTAGCCAGGGAGAAACCCACTACCACTCTTGTGTTTCCCCATTTAAGTCAACATTTCTTAACCAGTGGTACCTGTACCACCTCTGGTACTTGAGGGGGTGCCTGGTGGTGCACCGGTGACCCTGGACAGCAAAACTACCAAAGCAACATAATAGGCAATGGGAAGTGGTTTGGCAGGTTGGGCTCCAGCATCCAATAGGTGGAAAGTGGTACAAATGTTGAGAAACACTGCAATAGGTAGTTTCACGTACCTCCCCCTATGAGAGCCAAAGTTACTTTACAGAAGTGTTGGTTGGTTGTGAGATCCCAATAAGGATGTCACCCCTTTGGGACTGGGATGGCGTCTCCAGGAATTGGCATTGGTCTCTACGGGACTATTGAAATCAATCAATGGGGTCTTCAAGAATGGGGTCTCCAAGAATTGGGATCTTTATAATGGGGTCTTCAAGAATTTCCAACATTGCATCATTCATTGTAATGATGTCTTTAGCGGAAAAGCTTCTTTGAGAGCTTGTGTGGAGGGGAAGGCAATATAGACAGACAGACAGAGAGACAGACACGTAGATCTCTCCAGGGATTACAATGAGTAAAAGGGGGTTTAAATTCCTTCGAGAAGGTACAGGACCCCTGGCCAAAATAAAATAAAAATTCCTAGAGGTCTTCACATCTTGTCAATAAAACTTTAGGGGCTAATGGAGATCTAAGCAGAAGGAACCCCATTTTTAAAATACCGGTACTGCTGCCGAAAGGTAAATTTTTGGGGAAGGGGCAGGTGCAAGAGTAGTTTATGAGCCTCATTGAATTCACAGGGACTTTGTCCTGGATTACAACGAGCTTCTTTTTTCACAGGGGATGGTGTCTTCTGAAGGCTTCTCCAATCTGCCTTGCATCTCAAGTTCCGCAGCATCTCTAGTTGAAATGCAAAGCTGTGATCAAAGATATCTCCGCAGGCAAATTATACTCTTCTTCTCCTCCTTTGTTTTAAAGGTCACTAGACAGAAAACCGCAGAGACCCGTGTTGGGAAAGTCACGGACTCTTCCAAGCATCCCTCAGTCCCCTGTCATAAACCGTGTTCCTCTTCTGGATTCCAAATTGTACAGCAGGGAGGACATGCCAGAACAGAAGCAATACCGGAAACATTCTACCCCGGACTGCCAGAAAGGGTGCACAGTGCCCTCTACCGGTAAGTTGAGATACATCAATACTTTATTATTATTTATGTATTTTTATATTCCGTTCGTATCATGCCAGTTGCTTAAGCTTCAAGCTTTAGCCTTATCCTTGGTGGTGGGGGGGACACTTAAATTATAAAGGGACATACCCCCAAATCCAGAGTAACTAAAAAAAAAGCAGGCCTCCGTCAATCTTGAAAGACTATGGTATCGTGCTCGACGAGCACGAAAGCCTGGGTTGGATTGATATGGAGGATAGGCTGTTCCCCAAGCAGCAAATCCCCCATCTCCACGCCACTGAATTAGTCCAATGGAAAGGCAGAGCCAATACGATTGGATCCAGCTGGAGTCGCAGAGTTGGGCTAAGGACAGGAGCTCACCCTGTCTTGTGGGGCCGACCCGGGTCTTGAACCCTGGCCTGCTGGTTAACAGGCACAGCGTCTTAGCCACTTGTGCCACCCACAGCCCATAAGAGACATTACATGCACCCATAGTTACTGCACCTCCTCGTGAAAACCTATGGGAAATTCATATTGGAATCCAGAGTAAATTGTTCTTACACCGGAGCATGGACTCCCCATAGTTACTCTGGATTTTGTCCATAGTTCTGAAAACTCCTCGACACAGTTTATTTCTGTGTTTATTATTTTATTTCACAATTAAACAATTTAATTTCACAATTAAACTTCCTGTTGGGTTTTTTTTTGCATTTGTATATACTATAGTACTTTTTCTATATATTTCTCAAATTGTGGGTCGTGAATCACCAGTGGGTTGTGAAACCTGATTGCTGGTGGGTTGTGGAACGGAAACTGAAAAGCTGATAACTGGCAAGGCAAAGGTATTGAGTCCTACAAAAAGTGAAAGTGAGCTGCACGTGCACATTTACTCACAAGTAAGCACAGTCCATTTCAAAGAGAAGGACTGAGAGGAATGCAGCAGAATGGTCCCGATTCAGTGAATGCTGGCATCCAGAATACACAGGCCCCCCTCTCCAAGCCGACAAGGAAAAATGTACAGAGCCACTTGTATGTGCTTACTTGAGAGTAGGCAAAGGAAAAGAGGTCCACCAGAATGATCCTACTCTGATGCAGACTACCTGCTGCTACAGCGGTTTCCCACCTATAATTACCCTAGTATATGAAATCCAGCATAAACAGGCTACCTTTCCATGCCAGCTGGGCGCATTTCCTTACGCCTTAACAAATGCATCCCTGGTTTGGCTGAGATTCTGCTATTTTCCATTAAGGAATGATTTGTTTGCCTCGAATGGAGTCAAGGGGCAAACGAGGTGATAAACCCAAAGGAGGGCATTCCTCATGGATATGAGAACGGGGGAATGGTCCTAGGAGAATGAACCCACAATGTCAGAGCATAGGGTGCGGGGGCAGCTCCTGTTGTCTTGCTCATCTTCTCACTGGTGTAAGACATTCTGGTGTACACCGAGAGATTTCACACACCAGAGGATGATGACCCGAAGGAAACTGGAGCGTCTTTTCCTGTTGTAATGTTCTGCTAACATCAAACAGCATCCACCGGCTGTAATCCTGGCCAAACTTGGAGTAACTTACAACCCAGAGTAACTACAGGAGCACGTAAGAGACATTACATGCACCCGTAGTTACTGCACCACCTAGTGTAAACCTATGGGAAATTCATACTGCAATCCAGAGTAACCCCCAAATCCAGGGTAACTATGGGAGCACGTAAGAGACATTACATGCACCCGTAGTCACTGAACCACCTAGTGAAAACCTATGGGAAATTCATATCGCAATCCAGAGTAAGTTCTTACACTGGAGCAAGGACTCCCCGTAGTTACTCTGGATTTTGCCCTAAGTTGTTCTTACACTGGAGCAAGGACTCCCTGTAGTTACTCTGGATTGCGTCCTAAATCCCATTGACTATAATGGGACTTCCTTCTTAGACTTCTTAGAACTAAGCACTTGGCCGTAAGGGTCTTCATGCTCAATGTCTTTATCTGGGGGTAGGATGGGTTCACAATCTTAAGACTGGAGGTGGAATGAGTAATATATAATTCTTTAGGAACATACAGAAATTTTTATTTGAATTTTTAAAAAATAAATAACCCCCAAACCCAGAGTAACACGGGAGCACATAAGAGACTTTATGTGCACCTGTAGTTACTGCACCTCCTAGTGAAAACCTATTGGAAATTCATATTGGAATCCAGAGTAAGTTGTTCTTATACCGGAGCAAGGACACCCCTTCATTACTCTGGATTTTGCCCTAAGTTGCTAGTCCTCATATTTGCAGGTAAAAGTTTGTAAAGGAGGTGGTAAACAGGAGAATAAAACAGAGGTGCCTCCTTTGGTTTTTATGATTTATAGCATGAATATCATTTTGAGAGTTGTCTATCAAGTGTCAACTGATGGTTGTTTTTCCCATCTGAAGATACAGCTTCAAACATCTACAGAATCCGTCTTCACTGCTAGCGGTTTTGAAGATCATTGACATTATTTGCTATATCAGTGCGCAAGCTGTATTGGATATGCGCATTAAGCTGCTTCCCCTAAAAACTATCATTTGCATAAATTATGGTCAGTTGTGTTGCCAGCCAAAGGGGGTTAATTTCACCGCAAAGATTTTCTTCCAGGAATTGAGAAACCGGGTCGCTGATCTGCCCCCCCCCCCAAAAGGCAGTATATTCTATTGTACCCAGCAATGATATTTTGTAATGTAATAAGCAACCCTTTTTGTTTGATCCCAATGCGCTTTCTAAAAAAACAGCGCTCTCCGTATTCTGCCAGCGAGCCGGAAAATAAACGAAAAATATCTTTAGTGCTACTTTCAGGGAATGGTGGGAGAAGCTGAAGACATTTATAGAGTAAAGAAACCCAAGGAATTGTCCATTCAGTTTTATTAAATTATACTTTAACCTCCCTTTTAATTTGATTTTAAAGACTCTAAGTCCAAAATCCAGAGTAACTACGGGGAGTCCCTGCTCCGATATAATAACAATTTACTCTGGATTCAAATATTAATTCCCCATAGGCATTCACTAGGAGGTGCAGTAACTACGGGTGCATGTTATTCTATAGATTCTATGATTTTAATGTCTCTTACGTGCTCCTGTAGTTACTCTGGATTTGGAGGTAAATGCCAATATTATCTGGGAATTGTATTTATTTATTTTATGTATTTTATTTATACCCTGACTTTCTACCTAAAAAAGGATACCCAAGATGTATACTTAATTTTGGCACGAAATGAGAAGTCTATGTATGCCTGTTAACCAGCATGCCAAGGTCCGAGACCTGGTTCCCACAAGACAAGGATTTCGTGCTACAGACAGGGGGTTGGACTAGATGATCCCCTGGGACCCTTCCAACTCTATGATTCTATGATATTGATATGTTACTTGGTGTTGGCCTTAATTTTTGAGGCTCCCCCCAAATGGTGCACTGCTTTGGCAAGAATATATATAAATGCAAGCTGCTCCCCCCAAAAAAACCCGGGATCTGGGAACCAGACAATGGACAAGTGATGACTTTGTTGTGTTAGTAGTGGGTAATGGTGTGAAGGAAGACCAGTGGTGTCTGTGGGTACCACCTTTTCCCTTTTGTCTCCCACTAAGTCTCCCCATTGGGCGTCAGACTACTGGGGGGCTCGTCATGCAATGATAAGACAGCAGGACTGTAAAGCGGTTCTCCCCCGTCCCTCCAGTTAAACTTGGTGGGAGGCTTTCTGGGAAAGCAACTGGTGACATAGAAGTAACTGGTGGAGCTAGCTAAGTAAGTAAGTAAGTAAGTAAGTAAGTAAGTATGTATGTATGTATGTATGTATGTATGTATGTATGTATGTATGTATGTATGTATGTAAGGACCACCTAATTAAGTATGGCTGCAATCCTAAGAGCATTTTCCAGGGTGGAAGCCCCATTGAACTCAATGGAACTTACTTCTGGACATGAATAGGATTGCGCAGTATGTCAGCTAAGTATGTATGAACCTTGGGCCATCTAGATAAGCATGTCACCTAGCTAAGTATGGCTACAGTCCTAAAGACACTTGGAGTAAGACCCATTGAACACAAGGGGGCTTACTTTTGAGTAGACATTGTTGAGATTGTGCTATACTCGTATGTCAAGTATTTCTCTGCTGTTTCTGGAAGTGTAAAGGCTTGAACCCAAAACTGGGAAAATGGATGACCCTAGACTGGAGGATCAAAATCTCAGGAGGAGGTAGAAGGTGGTGTGCTGCTGTTGTGCCATCCAGTGTGCACCCTCCTGGGCTTTGGTTTGCTAGGCAATGCCCGCAGCAGGTGCTAGCAGCCTTGGGTTTGTTGTGCACACGTGGTGGATCTAGGCATCTCGAAGAGACTAGTAAATATCACCGTCAGTAGGTCACCCTCCTACCTGTGCCCCTGTGCCACTAGGGGCCAGAACCGCAAAATCTTACCATCATGGTTGGCCTCCCCACCCTATACAACGCACTAATGTTCTATAAAGGTAGGCTTGCTATAATTCTCTTCCACAAAATCAGGATGGGACCTTCTGTCCCATTTGCAAGCACATTAGGGTTGCCACATGTCCTAAAAAACAGAGACAGTCCCAATTTGGGGGATGGTATTCACATACTGGCAAATGGGATGGAGAATTATGGCAACCCCACAGTACGTGAACATAATACTCCAAAATCGGGATTGTCCCTGTTTTTTTGGGACATATAGCAACCCTATATAAAAGGCCCTTAAGAACAATTTCCCCAAAAGGCAGTGAGGGGGTAATTGGCATGCCCTTTACCAGGAGGTATCTTGGGGTATTAACCTGTTGATTCCCTCCCCACAGTATGTCAGTGCTTCAGAGTATAGGGCATTTCCAGATGTCCAGAACAGATGTGCCAGAGTTTAGCAACTAAAACCAAGGCTCTGCCCCACAGGATTATAGTCATCCATCCTATGAGGTGTTAATGATTGCCTGGAAAGTTAAAGGCTGCTTTTTGAAATTGATTTTGGGATTGAATATGGCAGATCTGTTGATTTTGATCTTCCTTTCCTGATTGTGGGGTGTAGGTGAGGCTTGGCAACTAGAAGACGACTGCTCTGACACCGGGAAGGACCCTGCCCTACAACCGAGGCTGTGCACTACTATGGACGAGGCACCGTTTCGATCTTTCCGAGCGCGGTCCTTCTACATGAGGAAGAGCCTTTCTGTGGACAACCACCTCAGCTCCCTCAGCTACACAATTCACCCCACAGAAACCAAGACGGAGCGGGTCAAAACCAAGCTTCGGAGGCAGTTTGTGAGTAGCAGATGATTTGTTTCTCAAACCCATCAAACTTCTTGTATAATTGAATTCTGGAATAATTTATAATTGTATAAAAATTCCAAAATTTTCCAAAATTTGGTGCCATTACTAACTATTTTGTCTTGTCACTTTGGTGATGACAAACTGGCCGTGTTGTGCATACTAAATCTTTCCCACTCGTGCTGGGAAAAATGCTCATTTAATGTACGTTCCTAATGTACTTTTGATTGGTGTTTCAATTTCAAAGATGCGTTTGTCAGAATTTATTGTATATGATTTTTTAAATATGATTATAATTTTTAATCTTTGTCAAAACCCGAAAAGTTTAGCACTTAACCTACACAAGTGATTTTTTTAATCACCGATTGCTTCCAGGGTCCAATGGACCCTGTACTATAATTTGGTACACATAGGCTACAATCCAGAGTAACTATGGGAGCACCAATAGTTACAGCACCACCTCGTGAAAACCTATGGAAAATTCATATTGCAATCCGGAGTAACTTACTCTTACTCTGGAGCGAGGATTCCCTGTAGTTACTCTGGATTGTGCCCAATATGAATAAATGTTGTAACAAGTTTCATATAGTTATTTTATACTAATTTTAATTGTGAAATAATGAATTTTGATTATAATTTTAGCTAGCAAAATATTGAATAACCAGTGAAAAGCAAAATGGGTCCGATGGACCATGCCATAATTCGATGCTATAATTTGAATTTACAGAAAAAAATGTAAATTCAAAACATTCCTGCTTTTGGATTTATAACTGTCTAATTAGCAGTAAAAAAGTCAAATCAAATTAAGTTCTTAGCAAATAATAATAATAAATTCCATTAAAATAACACAAGAGTAACTTCCGACAGGGTCACGGTTGTTGACCCCTGTGCTACAAATAGGGGAATTGCTTCAAATCAGTGAGAACACAAGTATACCTGTGAAACACATATACTAGTTGGCTAAACTTAGCAGCTCTGTATGTATAAGTCTGAAATGGGAAGTGATATCAGATGATATCACATATCAGTGATATCAGATATCGGTGATATCAGATAAATCTTTTTTCAGTTGATTTTTTTGCTGCGGCCTGTTGGTTATCAGTGCAACGAGTATGTCCAGATTAGGCGACTGTAATGTTGGGTTTGCCATTGCAGAGGGTTCAGGAGTCTCTGAGATCACCAAGAAAAAGATGCATTTGTGGTCTATTAAAAACATAACATGAAGGAATTATTGTTATCCTACAATCCAGAGTAACTACGGGAGCACGTAAGAGACATTACGTGTACCCGTAGTTACTGCACCATCTAATGAAAACCTATGGGAAATTCATACTGCAATCCACAGCAAACTGTTCTTACACCGGAGCAAGGACTCCCCATAGTTACTCTGGATTGTGCCCTTGGTATTGTATAGCTGCAGAAATTGTTCTGATAGTCAGCTAGTGCAATCCTATGCATGTCTTTCTATGAGTAAGGCCCCAATCCCATCCAACTTTCCAGCGCTGATGCAACCATAATGCAATCCTGTGATAAGGGAGCAAATGTTCCCTTTATCTTGAGAAGACCTCTGTTATACTGCGGCATGCAGTACCTGCCACATTGGCACAACTACATCAACTCTGGAAATTTTTATCTGATCTGTATTGGGCCCTATATGTACAAGATCTCTGTAGGATCTTATAGGGCTGTGGTGGCACAAGTAGTTAAGACATGGTGCCTGTTAGCCAGCAGGCCAGGGTTCGAGACCTGGGTCCCCTCAAGACAGGGTGAGCTCCTGTCCTTAGCCCAGCCCTGCCAACCTAGCAGTTTGAAAGCATGTAAATGGAAGTAGATAAATAGGTACCACCTTGGTGGGAAAGGTAAGATCCATGTGCGGTAAGATCTGCACACAGAATTCCATGCACCTTGGCATCTAGTCATGCCAGCCCCATGGACACTTCCCACGGAAGCGTCTTCGAACAACGCTGGCTCCGAAGGCTTGGAAACAGGGATGAGCACCGCACCCTAGAGTCGGACATGACTGGCAGTTAACCTGTGGGGATACCTTTTTACCTATAGGATCTTACTATATTCAGTGCAGCCTAACCATCTGCAGATGATCTGTGCAGTATGTGGATGAAAATAAATTTGCTCACATAGCAAAGACACTTTAATATATGTTGCTTGTCAGGAAGTTGCTTTCTTGAATTTCTGTGTTAGGAGAGTATGATTTACTGTAGAATGGATTCCTGTGAAGTTAATGGAGGGGAAAGGACAGATGGGGGATGCACGGTGGCCAGCATATTAAAATTTAATGGACTTCTTTTCCATTTTCTGAGAGACACCTGATCTGAAGAGGGATACGATCATGTCCTTACCTCATTACCAGCTTCAAGTGTGTAATGAAGGGATCCGGTGTCTGTCCCCTACGAGGCAAGGCTAGAGTTGCCATTTAGTGTCATTGTTCCATAGACCATTGCTTACTAAGGTTGTTTGCGGGTACTTCTCAACGCAGTATCTTTGGGTGACTGGACAAGCCTCTAGAGGACTCCTTGGACATCCCTTCTGGATCTTATTGTAGACTCAAATGATCTTTGGAGTTAAGGTGGGCAAGAAAACACAGCCGTTGATTCAGGTAATACAGTAGCAGTCTCGGCAGTGGGTTACACCAAGACGAAACCTGGAGATATAAGAACATAAGAAGCACCTTCACTGGAGCCTCCAGACCCATCTAATCCACCTTCCTGTATCACATAGAGGCCCACCAAATGCCGCAGGGAGCACATACAACGCCTTGAGGTGTCGCATCCCATCAGTGCTGATTCAGATCCTGATCCTTGTGACCATTTCTTTATGACTGTTGTTAGGACCATTATTGTTGCGGTGAGAGCTGGCCGACGTTCAAAGGGTTTCCCATGTTCAGCGTGATGCAGTTTTGTTTTGGGGTAAGAAATGCCCTTTGTTCTGCCAATGTCCATTTTTGTACTTTTCATCTATACTTGGACCTTTTGGTCAAGTATGTGGACCTTTTGGTCAAGTCAAAGAAGCTTTAACTTGTTCTCCTGCCACCTGGCAATGTACGATCTCACGTACTTGGATGAGTCATCTGGAGGAGTTGCCGCTGTCAGAATTTTTACCATTGTGGTGCTTTCTCCAACCTGTGGCATCAGTATGTGCTGTGTGTGTGCTTTCCATTCGTTTCTGGACTTGTGGTTCTATGAAGTTTCGTCTCTGGGTCTGTGGGTGTAGCTCCGTTCTTGAGAAGGAGATGTTGACTACGGAGATGTTGAACGAGCACATCCGTAAGACCTTAAGATTGCCAAGGGAGGTGGTGGACTCTCCCTCGCTGGGGATCTTCAAGCAGAGGCTTGACAAGCACCTGTTGGAGATGCTCTAGGATGATTTCATGCTGCAGGCAGGGGGTTGGACTAGATGACCTACTGAGTCCCTTCCAACTCTAGGATTCTATGATTCTATAATTATCACGGTGCCAAACATTAGCCAAGAAAGAATGGAAAGCGGGACCCAGTCAGATATTCTGGATCCCAAACTTGTTCCCCATGCTCACTTCCAGATATGGTGCAGATCCAAGCAGACGCATTGGGGCTGCTGCTGTGTAAGGTTAAGGGGAAAAGTGGCAAGGGAAAATGCTGTCACAGTAGCCCAGTTTGGGGCACAACATCTAATTAAATTTTAATGTTCTTTGTAAATTTTTACTCATGTATGTGTACTGGCACAAATAAAGAAAGGGGAAAAGTTTCCCCTTACCCCGTGGTAGTGTGGCAGCAGTCCCAAACTTGCACTGGATGTGCTGTACAACATTTTTAAAAGGGTACTAGTTTGGTGATATTGTGTCAACAGATGCAGCTGTATTATTTTGCACTGGTCAGGGGTATTTGGGAGGCCAATCTTTGAGACTTTGCACAGTTCAACCTTTTTAAGGGAATCAATAATCTTCTACATATATAAAAAAGTCACTGACTCTGTCTCACTGACTCACTCATCAACGCCCTGCCAAAACCTCTGGGCCTAGAAGCGTGAAATTTGGGCTGGGTTATCTCAAAAAATTTGGGGTGCGCATGGGGATTGCCAAGGGAAGTGGTGGATTCTCTCTCACTGGGGATCTTCAAGCAGAGGCTCGACGAGCACCTGTCGGGGATACTCTAGGGGGATTTCCTGCTGCAGGCAGGGGGTTGGACTAGATGACCTACTATGACCCTTCCAACTCTATGATTCTATGAATGACTATTTCTATGAATGGGGAGTTGATGCTCATGGGGAGATGATATGCATAGGGGACTGATGTGCATGCGGGGATGTTGCACACGAGGGGATGTTGTGAATGGGGATTGTTGCGCATGGGGATTGTTGCGCATGTGGGCTGATGCGTGTGGGGGGCTGATGCATGTGAGGGTCTGAGGCGAGTGGGGCTGATGCACGTGGGGGATTGATGTGCCGTGGGGGATTGATGTGCCGTGGGGGGATGGCATACACGGGCACGCTTTTTGCTGGTTCTGTATAATTTTGAATTTTGTTTAGCCTGCTTATCTTTCATCACAGAATTCAACAGATCCATGTTCCAGGCTGTCTCATCAAGTCATTGAACTTCTTAATGCTAGCTAGATGACTGTACCCCTTGCCTAGACAAGTGCCCTTGTATTTGTGGTGTATCTTAGGGGTGATACCTTCAGGCACACAAGTTATTCTTGGACTGAGCTGGCACAGGCAGCCTTTGGCAAATATAGATTCATGTTTAAATGGTCATGAGGATCTCCCTTCCCCCCTGCAAGGTTCCCATTTGAAAAATGTTGATCCTTGCCAAAGTTTGATTTGGATTGACCCCAAAAGATATCGGCAAACATTTGACTTTGATGTCCCAGCATTAACTTTTAATGGCTGCATGTGGCCTCTGCGGCTTCCTTAATCACCCTGGGAAATGAGACCTGCTTTTAAGTGTTAACCAAGATTTCCTGGGACTTCTCATCTGGTGGAGGAAATGAAGTTGGTGAACTCTGTTTACTTGTCATTTGCATACTAATTAAGTTTGAGGAGCAGACTTTTATTACTCACCTGACCATGGGAATGAGGTCAGCTTTGGCTCTGGAGATGACATGGGGTCATGAGGTCACATAGCATAGTATACATAAGGCCTTCCAAAAAGTTAGCCGGGGAAAAGAGGAGGAAAGGAGTGCATTTTTGCCATCTTTGCAGGAGAAAGCTATGCCACCAATTTAATAATAATAATAATAATAATAATAATAATAATAATAATAATAATAATAATAATAATAATAATAATAATAATAATAATAATAATAATTGTATATATATGCAGTGTAATACATTATAACACTAATTACACTAACACTAACACTAATGTAACGTAATGTAACACTAATGTAATGTAGTGTAACACTAATTACACTAATACCAATTATAACATGTAATATATATATATGCAGTGTAATAAACAATGATTTGTGAATATATAATTATATGCAGTGTCCATATAATTATACAACACACACACACACACACACACACTCACACACACACACATATATGCAGTGTACACATACACTGTATATATGTAGTGTACGCATACAGCGAGACCCAGAAACCAGACCCAACGCACACACTACAACCCCCAACCTGCCTGCCAAAAATACCCCCAAAACACACAAGCATCCACACAACAGACCAAGTGATACTGTCCAAAAGCTCACTTATGATGGTCCTTAAATTCATTAATAGGTGATTATTCATTATTAAATTCTTTTTTATTCATTATTATTAAATTCAGTAGTTGCATGTGCTTCTCATTCTCTTACCATTGCAGAGTTCAGCAGCAATATTGATCTGATACTGGCTTCTTCAGAAGGAGAGAGTGAAAGATCATGCCCTGGGGACTTCCACAGTCTTTACAATACAGAACTTGCTTTATTATATATACATTGAGCATCGATTGTAGGTAGCAGAGCTCTCCTTTCAAGTAATAATCAAATGCATCAGTTCCCTAAAGATTGCTGCTTCTCTCTGTGTCTCTCTCTCTTTCTCTCTCTTTTGCATGCATGCACACATGCATGCACACACGTGTGTGTGACATGTCCCCAGGTTCTGATGAAGCTTCCCGTACACCAGAGAGCTGATATAACACCATCGCTAAGAATTCTGAATTTCAGAGTTATGAATGGAGGCTTTCAATCTCTCTTCTGCCATGAAGTTACTCAATGGCCTTGGCTCAACCCTCTTAGCCTCAGTCTTTCCCATCTGCACTATGGGTATAATAATAGTCGCTTTGCTAATTGTTGTAAAGATTATTCAAAGGTTTGAGGCTACTTTGCAAACTAGGAGAGTCTGATGATGATGATGATGATAAATTATTAGGTTCCAATGGAGTATCCCATTTTAGGATGTATCACCAACTCTTCAGAGAGTTCACGGAAGTCCTGAGTTACCAGCCAGTTTATCTTTTATGTAAAAACTTTAACCCAGAACGCAAGCCTAACCATGTCTACTCAAAAGTATGGCCCATTATGTTCAAGGAAAGTGTCTTTAGGATTGCAGCCTTAGGGTGCAATCCAGAGTAACTACGGGGAGTCCTTGCTCCGGTGTAAGAACAATTTGCTCTGGATTGCAATATGAATTTCCCATAGGTTTTCACTAGGTGGTGCAGTAACTATGGGTACACGTAATGTCTCTTACGTGCTCCCATAGTTACTCTGGATTGTAGGGTCAATCTTTTAGCAACGTGCCTCGGGATCTATTCTTTGATCAAGACGGTGCATGTCTCTCCATGAACCAGTCTTGGAGTAACTTTTAAGTTTAACCCTCAAGGGACAAGAGAAGAGGGCACAACCTTTATGCCAGCATCTTATTCAAGGGTTTATGACATGGCTTCCTGTGACTAAGCATATCTGGCTAACACAAGGCAAGATGATATGTACTCCCTGATATGGACCCATTGAACCCCTTTCCTTCTGATCCTGGGGTGGAGTCTCTGTTTTTTCCCCCTCCTATTGTATGTAACGTGGATGGCTTATGTGGATTTAAGCCAGAGCTACTGAATAACTCAGGGCAAAACCACTGAATATTCTTTAAACAACAGAGATTGTTATTCACTGAAGATGGAACATACAAAGCCATGTTTGCAGGGTTAACTCCGGTTTTGTAGGTCCGTCTTTTATTTCTTTTTGATCCCAAGGTAAGCTTATTTGAATTAAAATTTTTGATCTAGATGGAACTGCCGTTTCAAGAACTGAAAATAAGCTGAACATCACCTGTTAATGCTAAGGTACAGAGATACCTCGCATCACAAGTGCCCCACATAACAAGTGGTTTACATAACAAGCACAAATTCCCATTGGGAGTGTGCTCCTCTTAACAAGCCCGCTTCACTTAACAAGCACCAGGCAATCTGAAAGCGACCTGGCGGGTCATCTGGGGACGCGAAAGGCAGGTGCATGGAGAAACAGGAAGCATTGCTTCCTAATGGGCGGCGCACTAGGCACCCCTGACGCTCTGCATGGAGTCTTTTTAAAGGGCTGCCAGCCAGCGCGCTGCTGCCCCTAACTGCCCCCACGTGCCCCCACCGGCCTCCAGCCTCCAGCAGCAGCCCAGGCAAGCCCCCTATCCCAAATGCAGCCTCCTAACCATATCTACTCAGAAGTAAACCCCATTGTATTAAATGGGTCCCACTCCCAGGAAAGTGTTTTTAGGATTGCAGCCTCCTAAGCATGTCTACTCAGAAGTTAGCCCCATTGTGTTAAGTGGGTCCTGCTCCCAGAAAAGTGTCTTTAGGATTGCAGCCTAAGTAGACTTCATAGGATCATGCACATTGAATGCATGTTTTGAATTCAGTTCCAGTGTTTTGTCATCATTTTAACTTACAGTTAATATTTTTATATGAATGATTTTGGGGTTGTGGAACCAATCGTCTGAGTATCCATTATTTCCTATGGGAAAATCCACGTCACATAAGAACATTTCACATAACAAGCCTGCTTCTGGAACGAATTAAACTTGTTATGTGAGGCACCACTGTATTTACATCCCAATGGTATAAAACTTGGTAATGATTCCCAACAGAGCTGATGTGTTTTAACTAACCATAACCATGGGCTATAGTATGGTCCAACTTCCACTCCATACATGTGGAATAAGGTACAGAGTGTGTAAATTATCTGATTTCACATCTTAAAAGTCAGAAGTAAATGATGATCCACTGGGTCTCTTCCGACTCCATGATTCTATGATTCGATGGGCAAAATCCAGAGTAACTACGGGGAGTGCTTGCTCCGGTGTAAGAACAACTTACTCTGGGTTCCAATATGAATTTCTCATAGGTTTTCACTAGGTGCAGTAACTACAAGTCTCTTATGTGCTCCCGGAGTTACTCTGGATTCGGGGGGTAAGTGTTGAACGCTGGACATGTTCTCCCAATTGCATCAAATTTTTGCATCAAAATTGCATCAAAATTGCATGTTCTCCCAATTGCATTGACTCATTTTAATATCAATTTTCACTTAGCTGCTTGAGAAATCCTGGTTTTACTCCTTGGTGTAAGAAATGGTCCCCCAACACTTCTGCTTTTGTTTTTCGGTGACTCAAGCATGCTCTTTCAAATCTGTTTGGGATTCATTTGGCAGTAGCTCTTCCTTCTGGGAACTTTGAGGATCTGCTAACTAGGAAAAAGACCGGCTCGGCTTGTCTCTGTTCGTGCATCTGATATTAGACATGGGAGCTAATTATTTTAAGCCGATGCTTAGTCAAATGGAAGTTGCAATCCTAAACCCAGATGTTTAAGGCACTGTAACCCCAACGGCACAGACCATAGATCTGCATACAGTTAATGTTACATAGAAATAGTTTATTAAAATAACATATTCAAGAAACTTTTGCCAGGTGGTTGTCGTTCACACCTTATTAGACCCACAGGTCTTATTAGACCCACAGGTCCTTATTAGAGAATTCAAACTCTTAAATTAGATTTTAACTTTCTGGCTACAAAGATTCTCATTAACGGGAATTCTCCAAGCAGATCACAATTAGTTTATAATGCAGCAAATGAGATATGATGCCCACCAGCTCTGGTTACTGTTGGTGTGAGGATCCATTGCTGGAAATTGTATCCCAACCTCTATAGTCCCAAACACATACACTCACCCTACAATCCAGAGTAACTATGGGAACACGTAAGAGACATTTACATTGATGCAGTTATGGCACCACATAGTGAAAACCTATGGGAAATTCATATTGCAATCCAGAGTAAATTGTTCTTATGTCAGAGCAAGGAGTCCCTGTAGTTACTCTGGATTGCGCCCTCAATCTATATAGATATATTGGTGAATGCAATTCAGGAAATGATCACATGTTTTATTTAGGAGCATGGTTTAAATTGCATGGAATTTAGGAGCATAGATGCCATATAAACATTATGCAGAATTGATGGATATCCAGAGAGACGGAAACAAACTCAAAGCAGCTTAACTATACTTTTCTCTTCCAGTCATCAAAAGTGATAAGGTTTCTCCCTGGCATTTTCAGAATGGGATGATGCCAAGCGTCCCATTGACCCACAGCTTTATCCTAAAGCTAGAGGGGGATGTAGTGGCTGATGTATGGTTATCATCCCAAGCTAGGGTTGCCATTTGTTCTGAAAAACAGGATTGCGTTCACATACTGACAAGTGGGACAGAAGGTCCTGTCCCGATTTTGTGGAAGAGAATTATGGCAACCCTACCAGGGTAACTTTATGACCGGATTTTTCTGGATTTATCCTCTTTTTTAGTTTCCGGTCCAGGTGTCCTCCAAAAGGGCTTCATTGTCCTCCATTATGGCTTCATTTTGGAACTTTGCAATGGGGTGCAGGACCCCATCATGTCTTATGTTGTTGGATTCGTACGGAAGAGCAGGATCCAATGCAACGCTGTTCTTCATGTCCTATGTTGTTGCATTTGGCCAAAAAACTAAAAATCAAAAATATGCATTGAGCTCTAACAGAAAGTGAAAGTGCCCAATATCACGGCTTTACTTATAAGTAGGCAAACGTGATATTGTTCACCGGAAAAGACAGGCTGAGAGGAATCCAAGACCTAGTCCTCCTTTTGAGTATTGGGCATCTGGTCCTCCTGCAACCCTACCCCAGGCAGCAACCTTGTAGCTTTTGCTTCTCTCTGCCTTGGTAATATATGGTTATGCAAAGTGCATGGTGGATCCAGCCAAGGGAAGCAGTTGTTTCAGATATCAAACTATTGGGGAGGCCTTTCTCCATCTCCCGTTCGTCCATCCTTTTCCTCTTCCCTTTTCAATTCAAAAAGGAGCAAAGCTGAATTGGAAGTGTGGAGGAGATAAGAATTGGTGGGGATGGGCAAAATCCATAGTAACTATGGGAAGTCCTTGCTCCGGTGTAAGAACAATTTGCTCTGGATTGCAAAATGAATTTCCCATAGTGATGCAGTAACGACGGGTGCACGCAAAGTCTCTTACGTGCTCCCGTAGTTACTCTGGATTGTAGGGTTAGAGTGTCTCAACCTGTCTAGCCCCCCCCCACTCTCTTCTTCTGCAACATTTCCCTCTTTTTCAGATCCAGGGAACAACAGGGGGAATATATGAAAGCATGTCCATAAATTGAAATGTCTGCCTGGGGAAGAAAAACCTCCTCTTAAATGAGCAATAATACTTGGCAGTTCTACGATGGAGTTCTGCGGCAGCCACTTGCTTGATTGATGCCCGAGGCCCAAAGACAGTGACCCCTTAAGCATGGAGTTCTCCAGCTGAATGTATAAGCAGTCCTGTAGTTTTACTGAAGGATCCACAGCTATGCCTCATTTTAAATGAGGAATCAGCCTTAACCTTTCCTGTAATATTAGGAAATATAATAAATTATTATTTAATCGATGGATTCATTTTTAAGGCTGTGATCGTATATACACTTACGTGGAAAAAGTCTCATTAAATTCAGCAGGACTTATTTCTGAATACAACATCACACAGTCGTTGCTGCTCATTTCTTACGTCCTACTCTTCATGATGCCATTGACCACAGTATGCCAGACCTCACTCTCTTTCACTAGTTCCAAAAGTTTGTCCAAATTCATGTTCACTGATTTGGTGTGAAATCCAGAGTAACTACGGGGAGTCCTTGCTCCGGAGTAAGAACAAGTTACTCTGGATTGAAATATGAATCTCCCATAGGTTTTCATTTGGTGGTGCAGTAATTGCGGGTGCACAGAATGTCTCTTACATGCTCCCGTAGTTACTCTGGATTGTGCCCTTGGTGACACTATCTGACCACCTTGTCCTCTGCACTTCTCCTTTTTTTTCCTTTCCCTTTCTCCATCTTCAGTTTTTCCCAACCTTATAATTTTTCCTAAGATTCCTCTTTCTCCTCAGATCCCCAAAATATCTGAGCTTCAGCTTCCGTTATCTGCCCTTCCAATAATTTCCTGTAGGAATTACACAGTTAGATGCTTCCTTTAAAAAGAAAATGAAGTAGGCTGCAATCCTAAACACACTGTCCTGGGAGTAAGACCCACTGAACACAGTGGAGCTCACCTTTGAGTAGACTCTTTTCCTGCAAGAAAGGAGATTCCGGTTGGATATCCGGAAAAAATTCTTGACAGTAAGGGCGGTTCGGCAGCGGAAAAGATTGCCAAGGGAGGTGGTGGACCTTCACTGGGGATCTTCAAGCAGAAGCTCCACCAGCGCCTGTCGGAGATGCTCAAAGAGGATCCTGCTACAGGCAGGGGGTTGGACTAGATGACCTCTAGGGTTTCTTCCAACACTATAATTCTATGGTTAAGATTTGCTTGTGGTTAATGTTTCAATTTCTTTTCAATTCCAGGCTAGACATTAGAATTAGGTTCTGTTTAATGGAAATCAATTTAATAGCAATCAATTTAATGGAAATGAAGGAGGTTTAATTTTGTTTCCTGGGTACTGAATGGTTTGGAGCCGAATCTCTTTTAGAATTTTTCTTTCTGATGAACTCTGGTGTGGATCCAATCTCTGGCATTCAGAAGAACAAATGTTGCTCCTTGTTCTCTGTTCCTTCTTCAAAGAGCAGGGTGACCAGATGACCAGAAAAACCCAGATTGGTCTGGATTTTTAGCCTCCTGTCCAGGTGTCCTACATTTTGGCTTCATTTTGAAACTTCGCGATAGTGCACAGTACCCCATCATGCTATATGTCGTTGGATTCATATTGAAGAGCAGAATCCAATGCAAAAATCAGTTTGGATATATCTCCTTCCTATCCAAAGTTATGTTCATAAAACCAAAAAACACAAAAAAATATATACTTTTGGCAATTTTTTTTAAACTGGTGGGAATTTTGGCCCTGGGGTTCAGGAATTTTGGCCCTGGGGTTCAGGAATAATCTGGTCACCCTGTTTGAAGTGACCAGGGGAGGCAGGAGCAAAGTGTACCATTGACTGTAATATTGTCATAATTATGGGCTGCTTGCTGGTAGCTGGGCTTAGAGGAGACCTCTAGCTTCTGAACAGATCAATGCTGCATGCATTGAAGGAGCCTTTCCACTGTGTGATGACCCTTCCCCATCTTAAGGTGCAATCCTAACCTCGGCCAGCACAACTCATTGGTCTTCCCATTCATGTGGTGATACAGGGATTCAAGTGCATGTCTGTGCACTGGCCTAACCCTTCCCCAGGAGTGGCGCAGAAGTGTCTTACGGCACTTTTGTGACATCCCCAGGACTTATACCGGGACATATACCTGGGACTTATATTGGTCTTATACCGGGGTTTAGGCTGGCCTAATTGGAGGTTAGCACACCCCAGCCATGTCTATTCAAGTGGCTTCTGCTGGTGTTCTTTTTTACATTTTAGATTGTGTGCCCTTTTGGGACAGGGAAACATTAACTATTAATTAGCTATTATTATTTTTCCATTTTCTTTGTAAACCGCTTTGTGAACTTTTTAGTTGAAAAGCGGTATAGAAATATTGTAGATAGATAGATAGGTTAGGGTTGTAGCCTTAACGTCCTTCAGGTATGTGCATTGCAATAGGGAACATATGCAGAACTTGGCAAGACACACATTCCAACATCTGGTTAAAGCAAACACAAGGACCCAAATCTGTTGTATCCATAAGTGAACCATGATTCTAATTTATGGCCTTTTTTTGTATCCACGCATGTGTATCAAGGTGAGCCAAATGGGGAGTTGTGCCCCATTTAAATAGTTTGAAAGGGATTGAGCCCCACACTAAAATACATATGTTCAATAGCTGCAATGAAAATGCCTTCGATGTGCAAGCGCAGGTCAAAAGAGGTTCAGCTTGCCCTTTGTAGTGCCCAGTTCGGGCAATGCTTGCAGTTAAACCCATCAAACAGATCTCCTGTTTCCACCTGAAAATACAGAGAAAAATATTTTTGGTAATCAGATGATTGTCAAGACTGGAGGGAAAAAAGGAATAAAAAGGACACCCACCACTTTCTCAAAGTACGTAACGGATTATTTGAATTTTGGTTTTTTTTGCTATAGCATCTAATGGTGTGTTATCTTTCTGCACTTCCTGCAATCCAACCAGCCCCTTCTCAGCAGATGCGCTTTCCTGATGTACACTTCACAGCCCTTTGCACCGATAAAGCTTCAGTGCCTTAAATAATGTTCAGGTTTTAATGGGCATTTGCGGCAAACAAAACCATCGGATACCAGCGATCAAAATTATTTTTAGGGGCGTTCTTTTTTCCTTGGCGTCCCAGATGTAATGTGGAATGATGCTGTGGGGAGCACATACAGATGAACTGAAGGAGGCAGAGTTTGGGTGTTCAATCAAAAGTTGACATGTCTGCCAAGCTATTTCTGATGATGATGATGATGATGATGATGATGATGATGATGATGATGATGATGATGATGATGATGATTTACTTTTTGGTCTCTCATGGACACTGTAGCAACACACTTCTCAAAGGCTCCAGGCATTTTCAAAGCAATGACGACTCTAGAGTTGCAAGTGTTGCAAAGTGGTGCATTTAAATTGTTGCAAAGTGGTGCATTTAAATCCTTGTTGCAACAGGGGAGACTGTGAACTGCTCAGTTGTGGCACTAGAGGTATTTGTGATATCGCTCAGTATATGGGATTTGTGTCATTTAAGAGTCATTCTGGGGCAGAGGGAGAGCAGGCGGTGGGCAGTTAATATGTGGATGGGCAGGTGGGAGGTAGGAGGCAGGGCCAAGAACTGGCACTTGTGCCACATCCTAGCCACATTCCTGGGTGGCCTGTGGCAGTCCTGGGCTGGTTGGATCTGAGTAGGCTTATTAGGGCTGCTGCTGCATTATATGGGATAAGGGGAAGTTTTCCCCTTGCCTTGGGCCAGGATGACCATATGACTGGAGTTTTCTGGATTTGTCCTCCTTTTTAGCCTCTTGTCTGGATGTCCTCCAAAAGGACTTCATTGTCCTCCATTTTGGCATCATTTTGGAACTTTGCAATGGCGTACAGTACCCCATCATGTACCCCATCATCATGTCATATGTCATTGGATTTGCATTGAAGAGCAGAATCCAATTTAATAATTGGTTTTGAAATATCTCCTTCCTAAAGGTTACGGCCAAAAAAACTAAAAATCAAAAATATGCATCGAACTCTATGAGAAAGTGAAAGTGTCCAATATTGTGGCTTTACTCGTGAGTGGGCAAACATGCTGTTGTTTGCTGGAAAGGCCAGGCTGAGAGGAATCCAGGACCTTGTCCTCCTTTTGAGGTTTGGGCATCTGGTCACCCTGCCCTGGGCTCATGCAGTTGCAGCCCCAAACTTGTGCTGGATCCAACACAGGTTTGCCAACCTGCCTGTTCCAGCGCAAGTTAGAATTGCGCTGCTGTTGACATCTTGGATGTCGCTTCTGCCCAAATAGTGCTGCTTCCTGTTCTTCTGCAACAAAACAATTCAGCTGTGATTTATTGTGCATTAGTTTTTTAGATGTCTTGTTTATCCCTCTAAGAGCATGCATTTCAGGGCCGTTCCACGTTAAAAACTGGACCAGCGTCAAATCCTTCTTCATTTCAAGAATGGAAAGGAGAAGAACGCCGTGTCATGAGTCATGATGTAGCCGCAATTCCTCGTTGCAGGTTTCTGCGGTGAGCATGAGTTAATAAAATGCATCAGTTACTATGAATGTCCACAGTCTGGAGAATATTGACATCCGGCTCAATAATCGCATCTTAGAAAAATGAACGGCATGAACTTTGCAGAGCCTAGAATACGTTTCTGCCTTCCAATATTGGACGCTTCCATATCCCGATTTCTTCCCAGATGGTTCATTTCATGATTTATGTTCTTTACTTACCTTTGTTATTTGGAGGCCGGGGATAAAGAACCAAAACATATATATCCTGATTAAATAATTTTACCGCTTGATTCTGCTTGCACATTACACATGTGCTATGAGTGCTGCACACTACTCCCTATCACTCACACTAGGCACTTGTAAAACCATTTTGTGTTTTAAAACAGAATAAAAGCCCTGATAGATGCATTAGATAAGATGCTTCTTGTTTCCTATAGTGGCCCAGCAGTTGCCTCTGGGAAGCCTGTAAGCAGGAGATGAAGGCAGACTTGTATCTTGTATCTTGCCATCGCTGCTGTACTACTGATGTTCTAAAAGGCATTCTTCCTCCGTCCATCCATCCATCCATCCATCCATCCATCCATCCATCCATCCATCCATCCATCCATCCATATATACATGAATGTATACATACATCCATCCATACTACCCATCATTACAACAACCTTGACAGGTAGTTTGCCCAAGGCCACCAGGAGCTTCATGGCAAAGGGTGGGGGAGGATTTGAACCCAGATCATCCATGTCTCAGTCCCACTCCTGAACCCGTGTCTCCTGAGACATCCATGTCTCAGTCCCACTCCTGAACCTGTGTCTCCTGAGACATCCATGTCTCAGTCCCACTCCTGAACCCGTGTCTCCTGAAACATCCATGTCTCAGTCCCACTCCTGAACCCGTGTCTCCTGAGACATCCATGTCTCAGTCCCACTCCTGAACCTGTGTCTCCTGAGACATCCATGTCTCAGTCCCACTCCTGAACCTTGAACATTCTGGCTCTCAGAATGGCTATTAGTTTTAATAGAGCTGTTTCCTCCTTTATTTTGTCTACTTCTCTTTTAGCCTTTTATTCTCAATCAGAGAACTTGCTGTTTATGATGGAGATTTCCTCTTCCTGCAAACCCTGGAAGCTATATCACCCTGTTAGTCTGTGGAACCCCTTGCCACAAGATGTGCCCCTAACCTAGATGCCTTTAAAAAGGGACTGGAATCTTACAAACCAGTCTGGGTCAGTGGTAGCATAAGTGTACCTGTTAACTGAGCCTGTTAACCAGCATGCCAGGGTTCAAGACCTGGGTGCTACAAGATGAGATGAGCTCCCATTCTTAGCCTAGCTCCTGCCAACCTAACAGTTGGAAAGTATACAAATGCAAGTAGATAAATAGGTACCATTTTGGTAGGAAGGTGACAGTGTTCGGGGTGCATGATAAGGGCCACATGTCAGTCAACACTGGCCCTATGGTTCTAGAAATGGGGATGAGCACTGCACCCTACAGTAGGTTACGACTAGCAATATAACCTGCAGGGGACAACTTTATGGGTATGTGCAATCTCTGTATGGTAGGAAACCTCAGTATGCCCAGATGCAGGGGGGCACCATATTGAGGTCTTTTGTGTGCTCCCTGAAGCATTTGGTGGGCCACTATGACGTGCAGGTAGATGGACCAGATGTGCCTTTGGCCGGATCCAGTGGTGCTCTGCTTACATTCTTTTATATGGAGATGTCACAGTTCAGCATTGGACTCTTCATCTTTCCAGTTCCCTCCTTGTCATCAGCTTTCTCCCCTTTAGGTGGCCCTTGTTTTCATGTTCCTGCTCTGCGTTTGCTCCGGTGATGGATGTGGAAGCGGAGCCCTTGACAGCCATGGGTATCATAGCCCCAGTGGCAAAGGATCAGGCAGCGGTTGGGCATGCTATGCGCTGTGATGGCGGAACGGCAGAGCAGGAGTGCTCAAATGTCAGCTTGTGACAAGGAAAGGAAGATAAGAGGAGACAGACTGGCTGAGAATGACCAAGGAGGGTGTCTTGGCCACGGAGATGTCCGTCTGTCTCTCCGATCAAAGTGGGCCTGGCAGCCCGTGTAATGTTTGCTGGTGTGAATGACAAAGACAAATATCGAGACGAGTGGGCCAATTTAAAACTCCCTGGGGGTGCCGGAGGGCAGGCTGGTTCAAGCAGTACCTTGAAACACTGTGATATTTCACAGCAAGCTGAGAGCAGGCCGGGGGAAATTATTTATTTTCCTTTCAGAGGACACCACCGTCTTGCCCATATATTTTCTTTCCATTAGAGAGTCCATCGACACGCATAGAGAGCCCCGTGCCATCTCCGATGCGCCCAGAACACTGGGAAAAAAAGGCACATGTGCTCTGAATGAGACAACAACCATTGCTGCCCATGTTCTGTACCAGTTTAGGGCAGGGAAGACGTGCCCCCAAATCCAGAGTAACTGCGAGAGCTCCTAAGAGACTTTACATGCACCTATAGTTACTGCACCACCGAGTGAAAACCTATAGGAAATTCATATTGCAGTCCAGAGTAAGTGGTTCTTACAACGGAGCAAGTACTCTAGTTACTCCGGATTTTGCCCATGGGGGGATTTTTTGATACGAAAAGGACGATACACCTGTGGTGGCGTGATAACACATGTAATAATGGTATTGGATGAGGGTATTCCTTCCTGTGAAAAGTAAATTCACACTCTACTATATGAGGACACAGAATTCTTTTTTGGCTCCGTTGGAGAGGTGAAGGTCGGTAGACTGACATGTAGCAATAGAACTATGCCCCGGTAAAAGGCTAGGACTATGCTTCAGTCCTTATTCTCACTAAAATCATGTTTATTTTATTTATAATATAAATATAATCAATATAATTATATAAATATAATGTAATTATTTATAACTTTAAATAATAATTTTATTTTATTTTATTTCAGATACGGGGAAAGGGATATTTGGTGTACAACAGTGGGGATAGGTATAAAAGGGTACACACATACCCTACAATCCCGAGTAACTATGGGAGCATGTAAGAGACATTTACGTTGCTGTAGTTACGGCACCACGAAGCGAAAACCTATGGGAAATTCATATTGCAATCCAGAGTGAGTTGTTCTTACGTCAGAGCAAGGACTCCCTGTAGTTACTCTGGATTTCGCCCGTAAGGTTCTTCAGGCACAACTTCTCTTACATTACCATAATTCTACTTTACATGCATCTAATTAATCCATTTCTATCATTTTTCCCATCCTTTAAGGTTCATAGGGTGCAATCCAGAGTAACTACGGGGAGTCCTTGCTCTGGAGTAAGAACAATTTGCTCTGGATTGCAATATGAATTTCCCATAGGTTTTTACTAGGTGGTGCAGTAACTATGGGTACACGTAATGTCTCTTACGTGCTCCTGTAGTTACTCTGGATTGTAGGGATAATCTCTTATCTAACATGACAACATATTCTCTGCAATATACTATTTACAGCTTTAACCATACATAGAATGACTTCCAAGCTTTTAAAATTTCTTCTCCTTTTCTCCTTATGAAGGGAATACCCTTTAAAAATAATCTCTTTTCCTCAGCACTCTTCAAGTGCTTCAGGATTCCTTTCACTTAGGGCAAAATCCAGTGTAACTATGGGGAGTCCTTGCTCTGCTGTAAGAACAACTCACCCTACAATCCAGAGTAACTACGGGAGCACATAAGAGACATTTATGTCGACATAGTTACAACACCACCTACTGAAAACCTATGGGAAATTCATATTGCAATCCAGAGCAAATTGTTCTTACGTTGGAGCAAGGATTCCCTGTAGTTACTTTGGATTGCACCCTTACTCTGGATTCTAAAGTGAATTTCCCATAGGTTTTCACTAGTTGGTGCAGTAACTACGGGTGCATGTAAAGTCTCTTACGTGCTCTTGCAGTTACTCTGGACTTGGGGTTACTTTGGCTTGCAATATGAATTTCCCATAGGTTTTTGCTAGGTGGTGCAGTAACTACGGGTGCACATAGTGGGTGCAATCCAGAGTAACTACGGGGAGTCCTTGCTCTGGTGTAGGAACAATTTACTCTGGATTGCAATATGAATTTCCCATAGGTTTTCTCTACATGGTGCAATAACTACGGGTGCATGTAATGTCTCTTATGTGCTCCCGTAGGTACTCTGGATTGTAGAGAATGTCTCTTACGTGCTCCTGTAGTTACTCTGGATTGTAGGGATCTGGAAACAGAATGGCCTTTTTCAGCTGCCTTGCTCAGAGGCTACAACCAGCCATGGCGGTCAAAGGCCACTGTGGCGCAACCATCATGTATAGTGCCATAGTGGTGCAAGCACTGCTTTGTGACAACATTTTTCATGCCATCATTGTCATGTTTAGAAGTTCGGTCGGGCCACTGAAGTCAGGCTCTTTCTTCCCCATTGGCTGGCAGCCAACCTTCTATGGTGGTTGGGTAGGAAGAAGGTACGTGATCAGGAAGGATGTTTTAAGACCTTTTGTTTAAAAGTGGTATATAAGTACTGTGGATTAATAATAATAAAACTGTTGATTGACTGATTAATAAAATGGTGTTCTAAAATTAGCAAGGTATCTGCTAATGACCCCACAAAGTGTTCAGCTCCTGGAGTCTGCGAGGAACTGAGCTTCTGCAGTTTTGCAAGTATCGGAAATAAATGTCCCTCCCTTGAGAAAGAATTTTATTTTATTGGGAGAAATTTGGGAAAGAAAGGATAGCATTCAAGAAAGTTCATCAGGGCTGGTAGTTCAACAGAGTCAGGGTGACCAGATGCCGAAACCTCAAAAGGAGGACAAGGTCTTGGATTCCTCCCAGCCTGGCCTTTCCAGCAGACGATGGGTCCAGTCCAGAGTAACTACAGGGAGTCCTTGTTCTGGTGTAAGTCAAATTTGCTCTGGATTGCAATATGAATTTCCCATAGGTTTTCACTTGGTGGTGCAGTAACTACAGGTACATGTAACGTCTCTTACGTGCTCCCATCGTTACACTTTGCCTACTCATGAGTAAAGTCGTGATATTGGGGTCTTTCATTTTCCCATAGAGCTCAATGCATATTTTTAATTTTTAGTTTTTTTGGACATAACTTTTGATAGGAAGAAGATTTTTAGTTTTTTGGCCGTAACTTTTGTTAGGAAGGAGATATTTCAAAACTGATTGTTGCATTGGATTTTGCTCTCTAATACAAATCCAACGACATATGGTGGGGTCCTGCACACCATTGTATGGTGGGGTCCTGCACACCATTACAAAGTTTCAAAATGAAGCCCTTTTAGAGGACACCTGGACAGGAGGCTAAAAAGAGAGGATAAAATCCAGAAATTTCCGGTCATATATTCACCATGAGTTCAACAGAGAAATCAATCAAGTTTTTTAAAAATAAAATAAACAAGATGGATTACTTGTAAGTAAAAAATATGAAACTTTTTTCTTTCTAGATCTTTTTTTAAAGTCTTGCCAACTCAGGTGGATCTGGATAAGTGTCATTTTTAAAAAAGGGTCCTGATGCTAAAAGATTTGAGAACTGCTGGACAAAGAGCACAATCCTAACCATGTCTACTCAGACACAAGCCCCATTATCCCTACAATCCAGAGTAACTACGGGAGCACATAAGAGACATTACGTGTACCTGTAGTTACTGCACCACCTAGTTAAAACCTATGGGAAATTCATATTGCAATCCAGAGCAAATTGTTCTTACAGCGGAGCAAGGACTCCCCATAGTTACTCTGGATTGCGCCCTAAGTCTAATGGGTCTTACTCCCAGGAAAGTGTCTTTAGGAATGCAGTCTAAATTTAAAAATGGACTATCCATTCTGGGTTTTTCCTGCTTTCCACATTCTTCTTGCAGTATCCATCCTGCACTGCAAGAGGGCTCTCGAGCACCGTCTTTATTCTGTGCGTGAGGCTGAGCAATAAGTAGTATTTCTGCCTTACTTTCATTCTCCGTCTCTCTCTCTTCCCCTCCATCCCATCCCTGCCGCCAGCCTTCTGCTTCCTGTGAAATTGAGGTTTTGTGTTTATCCATCCTTTCTGTCACTTGAGTGACTGCAAACTCTATACTGTTTCAAACACTCCTCTTAAGGCACTATCACTGTCAGGAGTAATAGTAGTTACTCTTCCAGCTTGAACATAAGCGGAGAATCACCGGACGTGCTTTCAGCTTTGATTTCAAGCTTCACATGTTGAGCATTGCAGTTCCCTTTTCCTTGCACTTAAGGTGACAGTCTGGATTGGATGCCGCTGCGCATCCCGTGCCGCAAATAATTCCCATGATTTGTGTGAATAAAATTCCAGCCTCTTAAAGCAAACAAATAAAAACAAAGCAATGAAATCCCAATAAAGTTGATTTTTTCGTCTGTGCGGTTGCAGAGAGAATTTTGAAAATGCAAAACGAATGCCAGGATCGGGGGAAACGGAATATGGTTAAGGGGATGTCCAAGTTCATTTTTTTAATAACCATATTTCAAAGGATTGTTTTCTCGGGGCTGAGATGTTGTTTTACATATTTCGGGGAAATGGGGAATAAAGGTCAAACCAGGCATTACCTGAAGCTTGCAGGATGACCCTCTTGTTGGTGTCCTATTTTTTGTGTCGTGTACTGGTGTGTGGATGGGAAAACTCATTACAGCGATGGAGAACTTTAGGATTTGGAAGAGCCGGACTTGTGATTCAGTTCTGATTAGATTCTGATCCCAATGGCATCAGCCCACCCACCCACCTCTGATATTTTAATTGAGAGCAATGTCTTCCATTGAAAACTGATGGGAAAACTGATGGGAAACTAATGGAAAAACTAGGGGTGTGAAGACCTCGCATGACCTTCTGTTTGGGGATGGTGTTTTTGTAAATAGCAAGCTAGGGGGACTAAAGAAGAGGTGAAACTGTGATAGGGATGGGGAACTTGAGGACTTTGCATCCGTCTCTGTTTCACTCCATCTCCCCCCACCATGAGAAAAATCCCACCCCAAACACAGGCTCATGTTCCACATTTCTTTCAATTAAAACTAACAGTGTAAAATAAGTGTAGAGTATTTGTGGTCAGGCTATTTTGTCATTAACCATACTCACAAAACTAGATCTACAGTTTTGGATGAGCTGTTTGTGTGCGTTTGTGGCGTTGACAGCGTTAGAAGGACACCAGATCGGTGACAAAGGCAGAAAAATTCTTCATGAACAATCCTGGCACCATCTTCAGTCTGTGTTATGTCTGTTGTTGATGCTACACCTTCATTTGATGAAGCCCTTTCTAGGGTTGCCATATGTCCCGAAAAGAAGGACAGTCCTGATTTTGGAGGATGGTGTCCCTGGCAAAAGGGACAGAGGGTCCTGTCCTGATTTTGTGGAAGAGAATTATGGCAACCCGAAGTCAAAGTGAGGGATTCCATCACAGCAGTGATTTTCAATCCTTTTCATCTCACGGCGGACTTACCCCCAAATACAGAGTAACTACATAAGAGACTTTACACGCACCTGTAATTACTGCACCATCTAGTGAAAACTGATGGGAAATTCATATTGGAATCTAGAGTAACCCTACAATCCAGAGTAACTATGGGAGCACGTAAGAGACATTACGTGCACCCGTAGTTACTGCACCACCTAATGAAAATCTATGGGAAATTCGTATTGCAATCCAGAGCAAATTGTTCTTACACCGGAGCAAGGACTCCCTGTAGTTACTCTGGATTGCGCCCTTCGTTGTTCTTACACCCGAGCAAGGACTCCCTGTAGTTACTCTGGATTTTGCCCATAAATTAACAAGGCACTAAAATTGTCAAGGCACACCATCACTTGTTTTTACCATTGAGAAGGCACACCAGACTGCTCAAATCCCACCATTATCCTATTAATGAATGTGAATCCCCAAATTCCCATGGCACACCTGAGGACTATCCATGGCACACCAGTGTGCCATGGCGCACTGTTTGAACATCACTGCGTCAGAGCATCACTTTGCGATGGAGCCTTCCTGAGCAAGCGCTGTTCTGTTATTAACGGAGACACACATCTGATGCTTGAATCAAAGGCGACGTTAGGATGAGACGAAAGTTATTGTTTGGGGAACGGAAATTGAAAGGGGACTCGGAGGAAGAGAGAGATTAAGTGGAACGTATCCAATGGGGACCAGGAAAGTGTCTGACACCATGTGTCACCCAGCTTGACTTGAGAAAGGGTCTTGTGCGTGTTTTGCTAAAGAATAAAATCTGGCAACTTCTTAAAGCTCTTTCAGCATTAAGTTTGTTTATATTTTTCCACACTGTGGAGAGAGATGGAGAGAAATAAAAAACTATGGGCGCAGTCCAGAGTAACTATGGGGAGTCCTTGCTCTGGTGTAATAACAATTTGCTCTGGATTGCAATATGAATTTCCCAAAGGTTTTCACTAGGTGGTGCAGTAACTACAGGTGCACATAATGTCTCTTAGTGCTCTTGTGGTTACTCTGGATTGTAGGGTAAAACTGAGCTGTCACCCTGCAGAGATTAAAAGCATCTGAAACTAACCTTACATTAGATGAATGGCTGCATTTCACCTTCTGATGGCTTTAAGGCTTTGTTTGTATTAGTAGTATTAGGACAAAATCCAGAATAACTATGGGGAGTCCTTGCTCCGGTGTAAGAACAACTTAGGGCGCAATCCGGCGTGACTACGGGGAGCCCTTGCTCCGGAGTAAGAACACTTTACTTTGGATTGCAATATGAATTTCCCATAGGTTTTTACTATGCAGTAACTACGGGTGCACATAATGTTTGTTATGTGCTCCTGTACTTACTCTGGATTTGGGGGTTAGTATTAATATAATATTGTAGTATTCATACTAATACTAATAGAATCATAGAATCATAGAATCATAGAGTTGGAAGGGACCTAGTAGGTCATCTAGTCCAACCCCCTGCCTGCAGCAGGAAATCCCCCTAGAGCATCCCCGACAGGTGCTCATTGAGCCTCTGCTTGAAGTTCCCTAGTGAGGGAGAGTCCACCTCCTCCCTTGGCAATCTGTTCCACTGCTCCACTATTAATAATAGTATTAGTATTAGTAGAATATTGTATTATTCATACTAAGAGCACAATCCTAACCATGTCTACACAAAAGGAAGCCCCACTGTGTTCAATGGGTCTTACTCCCAGCAAAGTGTCTTTAGGATTGCAGCCTAATACTTATATTAGGGCAAAATCCATAGCAGTTACGGGTCCACGCAGTTACTTTACCGTCTAGTGTTATTCTTTTCTTTAAGAAAAAGAACCATGGTCATTCAGGAAAAGAACCATTTGGTTAACTTTTGAGTGACAGCTTCTTGACCACAAAGAGCTCAGGAATTTCCCAAAAAAAAGTCCTGAATGAGAAACCCCAACAATATATTTACACCATTTAAACAATATATTTACAACAGAGGAATTGGCCGTGTCTTCCTCCCCAAGAACAACATAAAATGATAATCTCCAAAAGGTGACCAATTCAAGTATAGTATAATAATAGTAGAGCTTAATATTTTGTCCATCACACAACCTGGTGTGTGTGTGTGTGTGTGAGAGAGATCCATGCATATTGCATTTTAGCATCTGTAGTTCATGGTATTGCAATTGCAAGCTAAAAATCCTATGAATCAGCGGAGCAACATTTAAATATTCCTAAACATTTAAATAATCTGCGCATCTGATGCGCCACAATTCTAGTTTAAAATATCTCAAGTCTTATTGTAAATTGAAAACTTTAGAATACCAGAGATCAGATAATAGGGAATTAAAATCAGTCTGTTTTCCTTTTTTCTTCTGCTGGATCTTGTTTGACAAATAATTTAAATATTTTACAAAGTTTGGTAAAAATTCTAAGGGGATTGAAAATGCTTGCTATGCAGAATGGCGATGAATTCTTAGTTTTGTGCTGTTGCTTCCATAATACATAATGTTTGGCTATAGGGATGGATGTGATTCTCTTTTATAGCTCATCTCATTCTTTTGTACCCCCCACCCCAAAACAATCCTTGGCAAAGATTATTGTTCCTCGAAAGTGGTGCTGTGCCAATGGAATGTTAATTGGAGGGAAATGAATACCAAAGTCCACCCTCCTTATAACCTTCTTCTACTCCCCCCTTTCCTTAATTAGCAAATTGAATTTATTTAGCCTTTGAATGAATGGTTTTTTTTCCGTCCCCCCCAGTCCAAAAAGAGACTTATGTTGTCGTTGTAGATCCCACTGGAATTTCCTACCATTTGTTTTGAAGGCAACTTTTTTTCCAGGGAAGTGTCTTTAAAAAAAATGCAAGTCACTGAAAGAGCTAATTTTTTTTCCTAAAAAGTAAAATGAGGTGGGGAAAAAAAAAAAAAGTATTGCCATTTTCTAGTTTCTTCTGTTGGAACAGATCTCTTTTCTTGGGGCTTTAGGAAGCGAGATTCTGAACTGACACCAGATTCTGATTCTTCCCTAATGTTGTCTTATCGGTTGGTTGGGGGAAAATAGTCTTGCATTCAGTTGGGGGGAGTTTAGTGCACAAAACATGTCGGTGGCGTGCTTTGTTTGTGCATAAGTGATCAGTGGTACTCCTTCCATAGCACTTTTCAGTGGAACGGTTTTATTTGAGACCACAAAGCTCCGAACTTTGCAGATCACAAACAATCCAGGTGGAGATCCTAAAAAGAGAAAAGCAAACTACTGGGGCTCCCATGCAATACCTTTCACCGATGGTATGAACATCACTGTGGTCCCAGGCATTGCTGCTTGGGTGACTATGAAACTACACTGATTGGCCTGACCTATCATGGTCCAATACACGGACCTATAGATCCATGGATCCTATATAGGACCTTGGATCCTATAGATCCAAGACGTGGATCTATTCAACATGCAGTGCGGAAGCCCCACCCAAAAAAAGTTTCCATGCAGGAACTCATTTCCAAGTTAACGGCCCAAAACTCAAGTCCTAAGACATAGACACTCAAGTGATGTATTTTACACACAAACATGTATTTTAGGGACCAGACTTGATTCAATTGACTTGAGTTGCATCCCCAAATATTCTTAATAATAAAGTCAGTTTAAGGGCTGTGGGTGGTGCAAGTGGTTAAGACACTGTGCCTGTTAACCAGAAGGCCAGGGTGCGAGACCTGGGTCCCCACAAGAAAAGGGTGAGCTCCTGTCCTTAGCCCAGCTCTGCGACGCAGCTAGAACCAATCGTATTGGCTCTGCCTTTCCATTGGACTATTTCAGTGGCGTGGAGAGGGGGGATTTGCTGCTTGGGGAACAGCCTATCTTCCATATCAATCTATCTAGGCCTTTGTGCTTTGCATGCAGCGTTGAGCATGATACCATAGTCTTTTGAGACTGATGGATGCCAATGTGTGGCAGCGGAGTAGGTTCTGAGGATACCAGCTTGGGGACCTGGTATGGAGGTGGCCCCTCCTGGGGTTAATCTGATCATCAGATGAACTTTTCCCTTAACAAGGAGAGGCACTTAAGATCTGAAGGCTTATGTGGGACAGTTTCTTCCAAGGCATGAGAGCGTCCTTGGATTGGCTGCAGGACGGCTTGGCACGGATTGCAGACTTCCGTCTCCCAGGCTGCCGAGAGACTAGTTATCCAGGCCGTGTTCCTCTGAAGATGATATGTCCTCAGTTCAGCAAAAACATTCTCAGCATGCGGCGTGACATCAGAGAGGGGGGAGAGTCAGGGAGCCGGTGGTGTCGGATTCAAAACCTACCCAGGCCAGTTTGTGTGAGGCTCTGAGCCAGTATTCTCTCTCTCTCTCTTCCTGTTGGTTTGCAATGTTTGAGGGTTTAAAAAAAATCATACTTTTATAATTATTTATATAATTTAATTCAGAATACAGCAAAACCAAGTTAACGACCTATGGAGCAGGTGTCATGGGCTGTATTAAACACCATACCTTTATTGGCATAATTGATATATAGTACATGCACAAACACACATGTGTTTTTATGTGTGCAAAATCAGTAAACAATTTTAATAATACTAACCCTACTTTACATTGTGTTTATCTGCCTGCTCCTTCTCATCATAATAAAGTTCAACAGAGAAGCCTCTTCCACAGAAAGATCTTCATCATCCTCTGGAAGGATAAACTGCGTTCAAAAAGACCTGTCAAAAAGACCCCCAAGAAAGCTGAACGGTGCAAAATTTCCAAACCGTCTTCAAGGGTCGCCCCACATGGAGCACATTACAATAATCTAACCTTGATGTCACTGTGGCATGGACTTCTGTGGCTAGGTCCTCATGGTCAAAGTACAGCCGAAGCTGGGCAGAGGCTCCCCTGGCCACAACTGCTGAGTCCAAGAGCAGTTGTGAATCCAGATGGACTTCCAAGCTATGGACCTGCTCCATCAGGAGAAGTGTAGTCCTACAATCCTACAATCAGTGTAGGCAATATTCTAGAGATTTACAGTCTTTTTCAACTCATGGCACACTGACAAGATGCTAAAATTATCAAGGCACACCATCAGTTTTTGGACCATTGACAAGGCACACCACGTTTCTGATGGAGGACTCACACACTGATCTTTCCCACAAACTTCCATGGCACACCAGTAGACCATTCGTGGCACGCTGGTTGTAAATTGCTGCTCTAGCACCTGAATCATGGATTTTCTGACCAGCAGAACCTCATTCTTGTCTGGATTAAACCTCATCTTCTTAGCTCTCATCCAGATCCCAAACGCCTCCAGACAGTGCTCTAATGCCTCAACAGCCACCTTGGAACATGGTGGAAAGAAGCTATAGAAGTGGGTATCATCAATGTATTGCTGGCACTCCACTCCAGATCTCCAGATACCCTACAATCCAGAGTAACTACGGGAGCACGTAAGAGACATTGCGTGTACCCGTAGTTACTGCACCAACTAGTGAAAACCTATGGGAAATTCATACTGCAATCCAGAGCAAATTGTTCTTGCACCGGAGCAAGGACTCCCCGTAGTTACTCTGGATTGCACCCACTGACTTTAATCCATTTATGCCTAGTGTTCCATTAGTAGTCCATTTTTTGCAGTTCAAAAAATGCCAACCTCAGGCATAAATTTTAATGTATCCTTAGGAAAATTGCTCAGTTTGCCTTCTACTGAGCCTGGTTCTTCTTCTTGGTCCAGGTCCTTTGGAAAAAGCTTTAAAGCATTTCTGCTGATGACATCGATGCTCCTATGGAAGAAGAAATCCTAGTATTGCATCCCCCAGGCTATATCCTTGTATCTTAGGATATGGCTGGAGTAGATAGTATTTGGACTGTCTCTGTTCCGTTGGGAAAGCCAACTGGCCGAGATCCTTGACTTTCCATTTTAAGCCATTGAATTATTTTGCTGACCACTTAAATGCAAATTCCACTTTTCCCGTAAGAGGTTGCTGGGTTTAAGTGTAGCCGTTGATCTGGAATCTTTCATGGTGAATGACGTTCTATAAACATAAGGTAATCTGTGTTTGGGCTTGGACTGTATCAGATGGATTTGGGAGTAATACATTCTACCTAAGAATCTGCTGGGTAATTGAAAGAGTAACTCAAATGGATGGTCTGGAGACCTCCTTCATGAGTTATGGTAGGGTACTGTATGCAGGCGTACAGAGGGCACAATCCAGAGTACGGGAGCGCATAAGAGACATTACATAGAATCATAGAGTTGGAAGGGACCTAGTAGATCATCTAGTCCAACCCCCCTGCCTGCAGCAGGAAATCCCTCTAGTGAAAACCTATGGGAAATTCATATTGCAATCCAGAGTAACTTATTCTTACTCTGGAGCAAGGACTCTCTATAGTTAATCTAGATTTCACCCAGAATGTCGGATGATGTACATCGAAGATGTACATGAGTAGGTAAGAAGTCCCATGGTATGTTTGGCTTATATATACTTCGGCATTAATTGCCTCTTCTATTGAGAGTTTGCTTACACATCTTATGTCCTCAGAACGCAACTGTATTTGACTTTTCTCTCTTCCATTTACTGTTTCCCCCGTCACTTAAGTAAACCTATGAAGAGCACAATCCTAACCTTATATACTCAAAAGTAAGCCCTGTTGTGTTCAATGGGTCTTACTCCCAGGAATGTGTCTTTAGGATTGCAGCCAAAGTATTTAAGAATATGCTTAGACTACAGAAAATGTCATTGTAATGCATGCACTTAGCCCTAATAGCATCTCCAAATAGGACAGGGACAGACCCTAGAGAGCTACTACTAGTCAATGTGGACAGTAATGCGCAAGATGGACCCAGGATCTGACTCAGCTTCTGTGTTCCTTTCTCAACCCTTTGAAGCAACTATTGTGGTCTTTTGAGTTGTTTACCTGCATGTTGGAAGTACCATATTCCAACATAGGGCTTAATCCTTTCCAGTTTTCCAGATCCGGTGTAGCCACGATGCAGGCCTGTGATAAGGGAACACATGTTCCCATACCTTAAGAAGGCCCCAGTGACTGCCCCTTCACCACAATGTTCAGCACACATTCCATTGGCTCACCTGCACCAGCACTGGAAAATTGGATAGGATTGGGCCCATAATTTTTGGGTTCTTTTACCAAAAATTTATGCACAGTAATTTTCTGTCCATCATTTGGCATTTCTGAAATAGACAATCTTTTTATTCGTAATCTTTTATAAATAGAAAATATTATAGAAAATAAATAAATATAAAAAATTAATAAAATAGATTATCTGTGGCTGCAATCCTAACCATGTCTACTCAAAAGTAAGCCCCATTTTGTTCAATGGCTCTTACTCCCAGGAAAGTGTCTTTAGGATTGCAGCACATATCTATATCTAAGGCTACAATCCAGAGTAACTACGGGAGCAAGTAAGAGACATTACTTGCTCCCATAGTTACTGCACCACCTAGTGAAAACCTATGGGAAATTCATATTGGAATCCAGAGTAACTTGTTCTTACTCTGGAGCAAGGACTCCCCTTAGTTACTCCAGATTGTGCCATCTATCTATCTATCTATCTATCTATCTATCTATCTATCTATCTATCTATCTATCTATCTATCTATCTATCTATCTATCTGTCTGTCTGTCTGTCTGTCTGTCTATCTGTCTGTCGGTCGGTCGGTCGGTCGGTCTGGATAGACAGACAGACAGACAGACAGATAGATAGATAGATAGATAGATAGATAGATAGATAGATAGATAGATAGATAGATAGATAGATAAAATTTATCATTGTCTTAGGCTACCATGCTGAATAACTATGGGACATTTTACACCGATGTACGTAGTTACAGTGCCACCTCTGAAACCTATGGGAAATACATAGAGCAATCCAGAGTAAGTGCCTCTTATGTCTTTATGTAGTTATTCTGGATTGTAGGGTTGGTGTTGGATAAATCATGCACAGTCCATTGATTGGCATTTCTGAAATAGACAATGGGCGCAATCCAGAGTAACTACGGGGAGTCCTTGCTCTGGTGTAAGAGCAATTTGCTCTGGATTGCAATATGAATTTCCTATAGGTTTTCACTAGGTGGTGCAGTAACTACGGGTACACATAATGTCTCTTATGTGCTCCCGTAGTTACTCTGGATTGTAGGGAATATTTCTAAATCTGAATTTGTGAAATCCAGCTGGTATGTGGTTCAAAAAATCCACTGGTGAAACTGGTGCTATCATTTTATTGGCCAGTTTCTAAGCCGCAAATGAAAAGGACAGGATGCCAGTAGATCTAGATGATACCAGTAGATCTAGAACTAGATGATGTCACAGAATTCCTAACCCTACAATCCAGAGTAACTACGGGAGCACATAAGAGTCATTACGTGCATCCGTAGTTACTGCACCACCTAGTGAAAACCTATAGGAAATTCATATTGCAATCCAGAGTAAATTGTTCTTACACTGGAGCAAGGACTCCCCATAGTTACTCTGGATTGCGCCCTATGTTTAAAGTGGAATGTTACTAATTAAAAAGAGAATTTAACAGCAGATGCAGATAGTAGGTTGGGGTTATTAGTTATTATTCTATTGCTAATAAAATGAGAGTTTAACAGCAGATGCAGATAGTAGGTTGGAGTTATTAGTTATTATTCTATTTATGTTTTTAATTATGTTTTAATGTGAACTGCCTTGAGTCAGTCTATGACCCGAGAAAGGCGGGATACAGATTTTTAAAATAAATGAAATAAAAATATTAGATGCAGAAGCCTCCAGCCAGTCTTTTGAACCTCCAATACAGTATATGTGCAGTGGGTTGAGAAGGGTGTTTGTGTGAAATCCAGTAACATGATTCAGGCTGCAATCCTAAAGACACTTTCCTGGGAGTAAGACCCATTGGACACAATGGGGCTTACATCTGAGTAGACATGGTTAGGATTGTGCTGTATGTGTGGTGTCATACGACTCCGCTGGATCATGGTTGTTTCCCACAGTGTCAGATCCAGGTAGATCCCTCTCCTGCCATTGCTCCCCTGCAGCAGGAATAATCGCTGCTGAATAATTGCTTATTTACAATAAGTCAATTAAATTAAAAGTTTACAATAAGTTAAAAAATTAATACAATAAATTAAATTAAGAGTGCAATCCTAACCATGTCTACTCAAATTAAACCCATTAAGCCCATTACTCCCAAGAAAGTATCTTTAGGATTGCAGTATAAATAAAGTCAGCACATTAGGCTTTGAAAGTTAGAGCACAATTTTAATCATATCTACTAATCTACTATCCACTAATTACTAATTACTAATCTACATATCTACTATCTACTAATATCTACTAATAATCATATCTACTAATCATATCTAAAATTTTAGAGCACAATTTTAATCATATCAACTCAAAAGTCAGTCCCATTGTGTTTAATGGATCTTACCCTACAATCCAGAGTAACTTCGGGAGCACGTAAGATACATTTACGTCAACGTAGTTACGGCACCACCTACTGAAAACCTATGGGAAATTCATATTGCAATCCAGAGTAAATTTGTTACGTTGGAGCAAGGACACCCTGTAGTTACTCTGGATTGCACCCTTTGTTAAATCCCTTTCTAAAGCATTCCGAGGCAGGACATCTTGAGGCAGTAAATCCCACAGATCAGTTACTGCCTCTATGGCATGTGACAGTACATCCTTTTGGCTACCCCAGATCCTCCACCAGTAAGGACCAGTGTTTCCTTCGGTAAGGAGCTGGGAAAGGTGACTTTCAAAGTAGACTTGAAAGTAGATTGGCTGATAATGTATATCAATCAACTTCTGAATTCTTTCATCATATACATTGGGATCAGCTGTCGCTTCCCCATACTGACTGTTATCCAGTCTTCTGGTCCTTCTTTAAGGCTGCAATCCTAAAGACACTTTCCTGGGAGTAAGGGTGCAATCCAGAGTAACTTGCTCCAGGTCCTTGCTGCAGTGTAAGAACAATTTGCGTTGGCTTGCAACATGAATTTCCCATAGGTTTTCACTAGGTGGTGCAGTAACTACGGGTGCATGTAATGTCTTGAAGGGTGCAATCCAGAGTAACTATGGGAAGTCCTTGCTCCGGTGTAAGAACAATTTGCTCTGGATTGCAAAATGAATTTCCCATAGGTTTTCACTAGGTGATGCAGTAACTACGGGTACACGTAATGTGTCTTACGTGCACCCGTAGTTACTCTGGATTGTAGGGCAACATGCTCCCGTAGTTACTCTGAATTGTAGGGTAAGATCCATTAAACACAATGGGACTTACTTTTGAGTAGATATGATTAGGTTGTGCTCTAAATAATTATTCAGTAGGTTTATTAAATCCATCTCCCGCTCATCGTGCATACGCTACGCAGGCCAGTGGCTTCCCTTTTAATTGCGCCGGTTTCCAAACGGTTAAAAGGGTTTTGAAAGAGGGATTCTTTTCAGTCTTTTGGAGATCCTTCTGTCCCCTCCCCTCATTCATGAGACTTTTTGTCTTTCATTTAGAAGGGAAAGGGAAAAAATGATGGAGGCTTGGGCCGACTGGCAGGCACCCAGCTCTTTGGGGGGAATAATATAACCGTTCATTCAGCATCTTACACCGGTGTTCAACGCAGAGCTTCCCAGAAGGTCACATGCTCTCCAGCACCCTGCTCTAAGCAACCAGCGGGAATCAAAATCGCACCCGTTCTTGACCGGCAAAACGCAGTCACCCATCGCCAATTTCTTTCCCCGCTACTCGATTTTTTTATAATGCATCCTGCTGCGACCAGCGCCTTCCTGCATCTGAATGCAAATTCTGATCTCTCTCTCTTTCTCCATATAATCCATGCTTGAAAAGTCAATCTCAACGGTTGCTTTCCTCTCTTCTCATCTCTGCCCGCCTTTTATTTATTTGCGTTATTATTTATTTCATTTATTATTTATTTTATTCATTTCTCCTACAAACCTCCTGCCAACCTCGCAGTTTGAAAGCATGCAAATGCATGGAGATAAATAGGTGCCACCTTGGCGGCAGTGATTTACAAGCACTGTGCCGTGACACTAGGCTGTGGGTGGCACAAGTGGTTAAGACACTGTGCCTGTTAACCAGAAGGCCAGGGTTCGAGACTACCCCACAAGACAGGGTGGGCTCCTGTCCTTAGCCCAGCTGTGCGACGCAGCTGGATCCAATCGTATCGGCTCTGCCTTTCCATTGGACTAATTCATTGGCGTGGAAAGGGGGGATTTGCTGCTTGGGTAACAGCCTATCTTCCATATTAATCTACCCAGGCCTTGGTGCTTTGCAGCGTCGAGCATGATACTATAGTCTTTCAAGACTATGGATGCCAGTGCTGTGACACTGGGGTGCCACGGATGGCTTGCAAGTGTCCTGTGGGACTTTGGGGAAGACAATTTATTACAAAGCTATTGGGGGGAAAGAACATAAGAGCCTCCACTGATTCAGCCAAAGGCCCATCTAGTCCAGCTTCCTGTATCACACAGCGGCCCATCAGATGCCTCGGGGAGCACAGATGACACCTGCACCCAGGTGCCTCCCCCTGCATCAGCATTTTGAGGTTGTCCACGTCTACACACCCCTCATGGCTTGTAACCCATGATGTTCCTTTTCTCTAGGAATTTGTCCAGTCTCTTCTTAAAGGCATTGCAGCAGGGAGTTCCACAGACCAACCACATGCTGGGTCAAGATATATTTCCTTTTGTCTGTCCAAACCCTCCCAACATTCAATTTGAGTGGATGTCCCCAAGTTCTGGTGTTATATGAAAGGGAAAAGAGCATCTCTGTTCACTCTGTCCATCCCTTGCATAATTTTGTACATCTCAGTCATGTCCCCCTCAAGTGCCTCTTCTCTAGACTGAAGAGCCCCAAACTCTGCAGCCTTTACTCATACAGAAGGTGTCCCAGACCATCAATCATCAATGGCTTGCAGGTGGTGCCACAGGACTTTGGGGAAGACCATTTATTACAAGGGTGTTGGGGGCTAAGAACATAAGAAGAGCCACCACTGGATCAGGCCAAATGCCCATTTAGGGCACAATCCACAGTAACTACGGGGAGTCCTTGCTCCGGTGTAAGATCAATTTACTCTGGATTCCAATATGAATTTTCCATAGTTTTTCACTAGGTAGTGCAGTAACTACAGGTGCACATAATGTCTCTTACGTGCTCCCGTAGTTACTCTGGATTGTTGGGTATGTCCATCTATGCAGATGGGGAATGCCCTGGGTGCCAGGCATGGTGATGCTCCATTGACCTACCCCTACTGGTTTGGGGCATATACCATTTGATTGAATAGAGATATTTAAATGTAGTTTGTTCTATTGCATTCTGCATGAAAATACACATTGAATGATATATAACAAGATGGTATTATTTGAAAATTGCAAGATTTAAAAAATGTTGGTCAGTAGTGGTGTCACCTGAAGTGGCCCACACCACCCGAGCAACACCACTGTTCAATCATACCTATAAGTGAAGTTCCAGCGCATATAGTTCTGGGAACAAACATAGTAAAATATAATGAGAAATAATTAAATAAGGATCTTCATAAATGCCCTGTGTTGATTAAGGCTGCAGTCCTGTTTGCACAACCAGGAGTATGTCCTATTGAATTCCATGAGATCTACTTCTGACTAAACATGATCCTATAATCTATTTTACTCTGTTTCTACAAATGGTATAATATATTTGAATACTGACTGAGAGCAAATTCAGTATATGCTGCTAATTGGCTACTGTAGCAGGACTTTTTTTGGTTGGCATTCACGGCAGAAGCTCTTTAACTTTAATCCTTGCATGGAATCGGGTGCAGATCCTTCCCTTTCATTAAGGGTGCAATCCAGAGTAACTACAGGGAGTCCTTGCTCCAGTGTAAGAATAATTTGCTCTGGATTGCAATATGAATTTCCCATAGGTTTTCATTAGGTCGTGCAGTAACTACAGGTACATGTAATGTCTCTTACGTGCTCCTGTAGTTACTCTGGATTGTAGGGTATGTCTGGCTGTGTACCTGTGACACATCCAATAGTCTAGTGAGAGCACAATCGTAACCTTGGCTAATAAAAAGTAAGCCTCATTGTGTTCAATGGGTCTTACTCCCAGGAAAGTGTCTTTTGGATAGCAGCCTTACACTACAATCCAGAGTAACTACAGGAAGACATAAGAGGCACTTTCTCTAGATTGCTCTATGCATTTCCCATAGGTTTCCCATAGGTGGCACCATAACTATGTCGATGTAAAAGGTCCTGTAGTTATTCTGGATTGTAGCCTTACCCTACAATCTAAAGCAGTGATGGGATTCAAATAAATTAACAACGGCTTCTATGTCCTTATAACCTAAATTAACAACAGGTTCTATGTCCCATTAGTAGCCGGTTCTCAGAACCAGGTCATCATTAGCAAAGGGTTCTATAGAACCAGTGAGAACCCCCTGAAGCCCACCACTGATTAACTACAGGAAGACATAAGAGGCACTTACTCTGGATTGCTCTATGCATTTCCCATAGGTTTCCCATAGGTGGCACTGTAACTACATTGATGTAAAAGTCCCATAGTTACTCTGGATTGTAGCCTAAGTCCTCTAGCTCAGTGGTTCTCAATCTTCCTAATGCCGTGACCCCTTTATAAGTTCCTCATGTTGTGGGGACCCCCAACCATAAAATTATTTTCGGTGCTACTTTATAACTGTAATTTTGCTACTGTTATGAATCGTGATGTAAATATCCGATATGCAGGATGTATTTTCATGCTTACAAATGAAATGTGTGTTCTATGCACACATTGAACCAAGTGGGATTTATTTCAGAGTAGGCATGCATAGAATTGGGCCCTGAGGCTGCAATCCTATCCATATTTACATGGGAGTAAAGGCCCCCTGACTATAATGGGATTTATTTCAGAGTAGGCATGCATAGGATTGGGCCCTGAGGCTGCAATCCTATCCATATTTACATGGGAGTAAAGGCCCCCTGACTATAATGGGATTTATTTCAGAGTAGGCATGCATAGGATTGGGCCCTGAGGCTGTCAGTCAGCCCCAGTGCGTGTGCAGCTACAGCCGGAGGTCTGGCAAGCCTGACCTAGCCCCCTGCACCAGGGGTCTTTTGGCGACCCCCAGGAAACCTCTAGGCAACCCTGAAAGGGGTCCTGACCCCAACTTTGAGAAACGCTGCTCTAGCTGAAGAACTGGTTGCTTTAAACAGAGATACCTGCCAGTTGGGTCTTCTAGGGCAGGGAGAGGTAATTTGCTGGCCTTGGAGGGTCAGTTAAGCAGGCTCCAGGCTGGCTGAGTTGGAAAACGTGTGGGCAGATTTCCAGAGGTCAGCCAGAGAACCCTCCACATCTTTGAAATGTTTGAATGAGTTTCAGGGTTAGGGCTTGGGCACCAGGAGGGAGACAGCTGTTAATATATGGTAAAGCAGGTGGGTAAGCCTGTCCTCTTACCCTGGGCCAGAAGCGCGGGGCCCTTTTATTCTGGATTGCTGAGTGTTCTCCAAGCTCAAGCAAGCCACACATTGGTCTTTTAAGGTGGGTGCCTTTCAGTCTGATAGTCCCTGTCAGAAGCTCTGAAATGTACAGTCAAATAACTTCGGAAGATTGTGCAGTACGGTTATCCTAGGACTGACATACAGGTACAGACTGACATAACAAGTGCTTCACATAACAAGTATAAATTTCCAAGAAATCTTGCTTCACTTAACAAGTTCCGCTTCACATAACAAGCAAGCGCACAATGGGCACGAGTGCTATGCAGCCCTGATGCTCTGCGCAGAGGCTCTTTAAAAGGGCTGCCGGCCACCTTGAACCTCCAGCAGCAGCCCAGGTAAGCCTCCCAGGAAAGTGTCTTTGATTGCAGCCTCCTAACTGTGTCTACTCAGTAGTAAGCCCCATTGTGTTAAATGGGCTTACTCCCAGGAAAGTGTCTTTGACTGGAGCCTCCTAACCATGTTTACCCAGAAGTAAGCCCAATTGTGTTAAAGTGTCCCAGGAAAGTGTCTTTAGGATTGCAGCCTAAGTAGACTTCATAGGATCATGCACATTGAATGCATGTTTTGAATGCAGTGTTTTGTCATCATTTTTACATGCAGTTAATATTTTTATATAAATTTTTTGGGGTTTTTTAGAACCAATCACTTGAGTTTCCATTATTTCCTATGGGAAAATCTGCTTCACTTAAAGAGCGTTTCACTTACAGAGCATTCCTCCGGAACGAATTAAGCTCTTTATGTGAGGCACCACTGTAATTCTCTTCCACAAAATTGGGACAGGACTCTCTGTCACACTTGCCAGTACACAAATGTGTACAGTAAACAAGTACACATTGGTACACAATCCCCCCAAATCGGGAACGTCATGGCACATATGGCAAACCTAGCTTATCGCTTACAGTGAAGCCAGACTAATGCTGCAATCCTAAAGACACTTTCCTGGGAGTAAGAACCACGGAACTCAATGGGGCTTACTTTTGAGTAGACATGGTTAGGATTGTGTTCATACACACATATCACTGATATTGTGCTATCATGCTAAATCATAAATCTAGGATAGGGTTGCCATATGCCCCGAAAAGCAGGACTGCCCTGGTTTTGGGGGGTTTGGGTTCACATACTGGCAAGTTTGACAGGCCAGTATGACCTGGCGGTTGTGTTTGACAGGCGGTTGTGTTTCAGGAAGAGAATTATGGCAACCCCAGTTTAGTGCCAATGGGAATACATATCTGTATCACTGGTTCTAGAACCTTTTATTATTGGGACCCACATTTTAGAATGACAATCCCTTGGGACCCGATAGACGTGATGTCGTAAACCTGGAACTGATGTCATGGCCTGAAGGGACATCAGGCAAAATCCAGAGTAACTATGGGGAGTCCTTGCTCCGGTATAAGAACAACTTACCCTACAATCCAGAGCAACTACGGGAGCACGTAAGTGACATTTTGTGTGCCCGTAGTTACTGTACCACCTAATGAAAACCTATGGGAAATTCATATTGCAATCCAGAGCAAATTGTTCTTACACCGGAGCAAGGACTCCCTGTAGTTGCTCTGGATTGTGCCCTTACTCTAGATTCCAATATGAATTTCAGTAGGTTTCAGGAGGTGGTTCAGTAACTACGGGTGCACGTAAAGTCTCTTATGTGCTTCCCTAGTTACTCTGGATTTGGGGGCTCATCAAATAGGAAAATTTTTTAACACCCTAAAACAAAATAAAATCAATTAAATTAAAAGTTTACAATAAGTTAATAAATTAAATGCACAATGCTGTTGGGCATTTCCTCAGCCAAACTTCTCTATGGGATGATATAGGGAAAGCGCATGGATTCTGAAAGGCTGTGGGGCTATTTGCTTAGATGCTTCACCAGGAGAGGGAGCCTGTGACTCGGCTGTGCCTCGGTTTCTCAATCCTTTTAACAAGCATTTGGGAAAAGCCTTGTCTATTTAAAACGATGGAGCCTGACACATCTGAAATAACGGAGGGCTGTGAGGTTGCTAATGTCCGTCACCTTGGAGGGGAGTCCATTTTATAGCTGCCTCCGGTGCATTTTCACCGAGAGCTGTGGTTGGCAAAGGGGGTGATGAGCTCCTGGCGGTGGAATGCTTCTTCTTGGAACATATCACAATGCATTGATATGCATAGGGATGCATTGATGCCCGTTGGAAATGGTCATGCATTGATGCCCATCAGAAACTCCTTTCTCCTGGGCTAATAAGACCTTTGAGCCAACAACTTGCAAAGGTCTGAAATGAACCTGGCTCTAGCCTCCCTCTTTACTAACTCGGAAACTAGTTTATTGCTATAGCATAGAATCATTAGATTCTAGTTTATTGCTAGAATAATCATTAGATTCTAGTTTATTGAAACTAGTTTATTGCTATAGCATTAGAATCATTATGTGCAATACTTAAAATTTGTGTAGTGTGTTCTGAGTGCGCAAAGTGCTTTGCAGTTATTATGCTTGATGTTGGGCAAAATCCAGAGTAACTATGGGGAGTCCTTGCTCCAGTGTAAGAACAATTTACTCTGGATTCCAATATGAATTTCCCATAGGTTTTCACTAGGAGGTGCATTAACTACGGGTGCACGTAATGTCTCTTACGTGCTCCCATAGTTACTCTGGATTTGGGGGTTGTCTTTACATTGACCTGAAGGTAAGTAAGGACATGGCCTCACACATTCAATTCCAGGGACCCCAGTGGATAAGGAAACCTATGGATAATGAAATCCATCGGTTTTGGGACCTTGTAATCATGTGAGAGACAACCGGCAAAGTGGGGGAAGCCCTGGTTTGTAGCTTGGTTTCTTAGGGTGCAATCCTAAGCATGAAGTCCTATTGTGTTCTTTGGGACTTAGGAAAGAGTGTATAGGATTGCAGCCTCCGTCACTGTGTTATACCAGCTCCTGATATTGGAAGGTTGCTCTGCATTTGATTTCAGGTTTTTATTGAGCAGCAGAAGCAATCAAAGGTCTAGATTGGCCAGGAAGAAAGGCAGGATATAAATAAAAATTATTATTATTATTATTATTATTATTATTATTATTATTATTATTATTATTATTATTGTTATTGTTATTGTTATTGTTATTGTTATTATTATTGTTATTATTGTTATTATCATCATCATCATCATCATCATCATCATCATCATCCATAAATACACAGTGAACAATTTTGTGTTGGTTTCATTCACATCACCAGTCGGATCCTTCCCAAGAGTCTAGGACTGTGTGATGTAGCGGCGTATAATTCGTGCTGATCCCAGAAGAGCAGCTTTCGTTATTATTATTATTCTTTATTATTATTCTTTATTATTATTATTATTATTATTATTATTATTATTATTATTATTATTATTATTATTATTATTATTATTATTGGGCCAAGCAGGAAGGAAGCACACTGTGCATTCATCTTACCTCCCATTAAGCTTGATGCTAGCCGAGAAACCTTTACTAAACTCCATTGATAAGAAGAGGTAGTAGTTGTTATCCTGGATCCAGTTTACTTGCTGTCAACTCTGCAAGTTTCACATTGTTGGGAAGCGACAATCGTTGTGCTGAATGTTTGCTGAATGTAAAGGTTTTTCATTTAACCTAGCTAGTGTTGTGCAAGAACCCATATTTAATGGCACTGAGATCTCCCCCCAGTCCCATTTGAAGCAAATTAGAGGTATCTCTGATCCTTAGGCTGCAATCCTAAAGACACTTTCCTAGAAGCAGGGGCAAAATCCAGAGCAGTTACAGGTCCGCGCAGTTATGTCAACCTCTAGTGTTATCTTATGGAGTCACCTTAACTGCTCCAGAGCAAAGAGCTTAATTCGATTTTAAGATATGGATCTAAGACCCATTGAACACAATGGGGTTTACTTTTGAGTAGACATACGCCCAAATCCAGAGTAATTATGGGGCAGGTAAGAGACATTATGTGCACCATAGTTACTGCACCACCTAGTGAAAACCTATAGGAAATTCATATTGGAATCCAGAGTAAGTTGTTCTTACACCACAGCAAGGACTCCCCATAGTTACGTTGGATTTTGCCCATAGTTAGGATTGTACTCTAGGAGATGGGACATTGCTGGTGTCCAGTCCCATGATACCACTGTCCAGTGATATACCACTGGACGTAAGCACGGCATCCCTTATGGCACATGAACACATGCACACTTCGGAACGTGGAGAACAGTCAAGGCCTGTCACCTCTTCTCACTGAGAGTGTCCCCCTCGCTGGAAGACACCTGTTGCAAGCTAAAAGATGGCAATGGTGAGGCATACTCCCCTCCTGTGTGGAATGCACTCCCCACCCAGGGTTGTAAAGGGTTTTCTCATCAGCGGTCTAAATCCTCCTGTCTTCCTCCGGCTTTTGAGAGACTTCACTGGGCCCTGCGGGGCTGGTGGGCACCGGCGATTGAAGCGGAGGAATGTCTGGCTCCTGTGATCTTAGAGTGGTTCAGCTGTTGCTCGTGGAATGTTACAGTCGGACTCATATTTGTGCTATGTTCCTGTCTTTTAGTGTAAGCCATCTCAAATCTCTGGGTACTAAGAAACATAAAAGTTCAGGGCATCATTCAACTGAGCATCGAGTGGCGGGGCTGGGACATGAACTCTCTCCAGAATGAAACACTCTTCTCTCCAGCCCACCCCCCAGCACAATATCATGCACGTCTGCTCAGATATAAGCCCTGCTTGGCTCTGCAGGGTGAACATATGACCGGAAAAACCCGGATTTGTCCAGATTTTTAGCATCCTGTCTGGGTGTCCTACATTTTGGCTTCATTTCTGAACTTCATGATGGTGTGCAGTACACCATCATGTCATATGTTATTGGATTCGTATTGAAGAGCATATATATATATATATATATAGATAGATAGATAGATAGATAGATAGATAGATAGATAGATAGATAGATACCAAATGACAGCAACATCAGGAAAAAAGAGCATGAAAAGGTGGAAAAGTATCAGGGTTTGAAGGAAAAATTAGAAAGGTTGTGGCAAGTGAAGGTGATTGTGATCCCAATAGGGGCTGTGATCCCAACAGGGAACCCAGCACTAGGGGCTGTGACACCCAAGCTGGAAGAACGGCTCCAACAGATCCCAGGAAGGACATCAGAACACTCGATCCAGAAAAGCGCATTGCTAGGAACAGCTAAGATACTGCGCAGACCCCTCAAACTCCCAGGCCTCTGGTGGAGGACCCCAGATTGAGGATAACATACATACACCACCCACGGAGGGTGAGAAAACAATTTATTTATATATATATATATATATATATATATATATATATATATATATATATATATATATATATATATATATATATATATAGGCAATAAAAATTTCAACTGTAGTCAATCACATCAGTGGTGTAGCTACGGGGATGCAAGGGGGGGATACAAGCTGAGTTTGACACTAGTGGCTAAAATTGTGAACGGGGTCTGTATTATGAATGATAATACCATCATGTGATATATCTTTGGAAAGGTAATTTAATGCAGAACGCAATGAAATAAACTGCATTGGAATATCTATATTCTATATATTCTATCAAAGGCTACGGCCATTTAACAGGAAAATGAAAACACAAAAGCCTGTGGAGCAAAAAGTGAATTTTCATAACTCAAACTTTCCCATGATATGAATTATTCTGACAGCCAATGAGATGTAATTCTGATACTTATGGAACTAATAATATGTTAATATGTATCAGCTTTCATTTCCTTATACATACGGTCTATCATGATGCAGTTACTCCTGCGAACTGGGAAAGAGGCACTTCTCAGTAGTGCTCCTATTATATTTAGCAGGGATGTGACATCACTTTGATGCCAGAGCTCCTCCATTTCTACTCAGAAGTAAGTCCCATTGTATTCAATGAGACTTACTCCCAGGAAACGCATGTCATCTGTCAATGGCATCACTAAGGGGGTGTGGACCAAACCGGGTGACGCAAATGATGGAGTGACACCACTAATGGCCAAGTTCTTGAAATCTGGGTATTTTTGAATAATTTATCACATTATCTCAATCGATGCATATTCTCATGAAGAATTCAGTGCAAGAACATTGAAATATCTCTATTCTATCAAACGTCGTAACAAAAAAAAAAATCAATGGGGATGGGTCACTGGTACATCACTAAGCCCACTGCTCAGGATGTTGACTTGACCACTGAATGGGAGGAGCACCACCATAGAGGTGACTTGCTAATGATGTAATGAGATGCTAATTATGTAATGATTAATTACATGGATTACATTTCATACATATACTACACCATATACTAGCAAAATGTACCCACATTGTGGGACTAAAATACCCTCCGTATGCCATCCCCAATTCCTCAACACACACCCACATTGTACATTGTACATCAATGTACATTGTATATTGTACAGCAACACTCCCCCATTGTACATCAAACCCCTATATGCAGCAATCCCCATGTGCAACACACCCCATGCACATCACCCCTCCCCCTTGTGCATCATCCCCCCATTTGCAACATCCCCCCTTTCCAGAATAGGAGAAAAATATTTGCAGCTGCTGGGTTGCTTATTCTCTCTCTCTCTCTCTCTCTCTCTCTCTCTCTCTCTCAGTCCAGCAGACTTTCCATGCAGCTGGAAGAAGGTGGATGGTAGCGGGCTGAACATGGAAAATGAATAGATAGGTGTAGGGGGTCTAAACCAAGTATAATGCCACTTAGTGAACCAATTAAATGCATAGGCGGGCTGGATGTGGTTCACAGCATCCAGTGTGCCTGCTTGCAGAATCCAGATTTTCTCTCCCTTTAACACTTAGCTGCCTGCAATGTGCAGCAACGGCCACCTTTCATTCTCTTTTCCAAAAATGTTTCCTTCTTCCACAATTCTCTGGACTTCTGCAAGCACCCAGAAACCTCAGTGTTCTGTCTGGGTGCTTGCAGAAGCACCCCGACAGAACATTGAGGTTTCTGGGTGCTTGCAGAAGTTTTGGCTACATTCCTATCAGCAATGTGATGAGGAATTTTAAAAATACAGTGGCGCCTCACGTAACAAATTTAATTCGTTTCGGAGGTATGTTCTTTACGTGAAACGTTCTTTACATGAAGCGGATTTTTCCATAGGAAATAATGGAAACTCAGACAACTGGTTCCACAACCCCAACAATATTCATATAAAAATATTAACTGGATGTAAAAATGATGACAGAACACTGGGATTGAATTCAAAATATGCATTCAATGTGCATTATCTTATAAAGTCTACTTAGGCTGCAGTCCTAAAGACACTTTCCTGGGAGTAAGACCCACTGAACACAATGGGTAGACATGGTTAGGAGGCTGCAATCCTAGAAACTTTCCAAGTGTCTCCCCACTTTCTCCTTCTCTCCACCCTGAGCCTCTCTCTCCCCTGCTCCCTTCTGGCCAGCCCTGAGCTGCTTCCCTCTTCTCCGCTGCTCTTCTCTCCCTCCGGCCACAGGACGAACAGTGTGGAAGTGTTGCTTTCACTATGGGCAGCCCTGACGCTTTTTAAACAGGCTGCCGGCCAGCGCGTCTGCCCCAACTGCCATCAAATGTGTTCTTTACGTGAAGCACTTTCTTTATGTGAAGCAGAATCCTAGAGAAATTTTTGTGTTACATGAAACATACTTTACGTGAGACATTCTTTACATGAGGTGCCATTGTAGAAGGAGCTATTGTAGTTTGGAAAGACAATGATGAGTGAACTCTGACGTCTTGTGGATGCAGGTTGGCTTCACTTATAGAGAGACGTCGAGCGTAGTCCCTCCTGTCAGCAGGTGTTTTGAGTCGGGGAGTTCTAGCATTTCAGCGCTGCTTTTAAATCTGGTATAAGATGCTGAGCTATGTATAGAGAGACCTATTGCTGCCATTAGTCACCCCTGTGAGCAAGTGCTCTGTATTGCTTTGGACTCTCTTTTATAAATAAACTTCATTCAACAAACAGAGGGATAAGTGGACTGTCTGAAGATTAGTCTGTTGTGCTGTTGGGTTGGGGTGTGTGTCTCCGTGTGGTAGAGAGAAGAAGTCACTGGCAGGCTTTCCTGGTCGAGGTCTAGAAGCTGTGTCCTGTCTACTTATCCACTTAAAATATCATTCATTCATTCATTCATTCATTCATTCATTCATTCATTCATTCATTCATAGAATCCTAGAGTTGGATGGTACCCAATAGGTCATCTAGTCCATCCTGTTGCCTGTAGCAGGAAATCCTTCTAGAGCATCCTAGAGCATCTCCGACAGGGTTCATTCATTCGTTTGTTTGTTTGTTCGTTCATTCATTTGTTCGTTCGTTCGTTCGTTCGTTCATTCGTTCGTTCGTTCATTCATTCATAGAATCCTAGAGTTAGAAGGGACCCAACAGGTCATCTAGAACAACCTGTTGCCTGTAGCAGGAAATCCTCCTGGAGCATCTCCGACAGGGTTCAGTCATTCATTCATTCATTCATTCATAGAATCCTAGAGTTGGAAGGGACCCAGTAGGTCATCTAGTCCAACCTGTTGCCTGTAGTAGGAAATCCTCCTAAAGCATCTCCGACAGGGTTGGTTCATTCATTCATTCATTCATTCATTCATTCATTCATTCATTCATAGAATTCTAGAGTTGGAAGGGACCCAATAGGTTATCTAGTCCAACCTGTTGCCTGTAGCAGGAAATCCTCCTAAAGCATCTCCGACAGGGTTGGTCCATTCATTCATTCATTCATTCATTCATTCATTCATTCATTCATTCATAGAATCCTAGAGTTGGAAGGGATCCAATAGGTCATCTAGTCCAACCTGTTGCCTGTAGCAGGAAATCCTCCTAGAGCATCTCCATCAGGGTTCGTTTGTTCATTTGTTCGTTCGTTCATTCATTCATTCATTCATTTATCCATCCATCCTTTCATCTTTTTTATTCCCCACCTTAAAGACCCAAGGCAGCAACACAATACCAACAGCAGAGTAGATTCTCTGGGTGTTACTTAGCCTGATGACCCTAAGGTTTGGAGGAGTCTGCAGAGAGGCTGTCCATCAGACAACAGATCTGTGATAAGGTCATTGATGGGCACACTGACCTCTCATGTTTTCTTTCCCAAAGTAATATTTACTAGACTTTCCACTGACTGTTTCTTTTCAGTGGGTGCCACGAGTGCATTTCGTAGCATCAGAACAGAATAATATAATATTATTGTATAAGTTTTGCTATCGTTTGCCGCAGGTGCACCTCCTTGTTCCATTTCTAGACTTGTGTACTTGGCTCTTTCCAAAAGACAGAAATCTTCCTTTCCTATCAGCCTCCTCTCTTTCTTCATAACCAACCAATAATATCCTTCTAAGGTTGTGAGCAAAGGAGTATCAATAAGTTGAGGGGGTCGAGCACATTCAGAAATGCTCTTCCTGAATTGCTGGCAATGGTTGGCTCAATTAATACCAGCATCCATATGATTGGCAGAATATTTGGGACAGCCAAAAGGAGGTGGTCCTCTAAACCTATAAATAGCCTGTGGAATTCATTGCCACAGGATGTGGTGATGGCCACTAGCTTGGTGGCTTCATAGGAGAGAGTGAAAGACAAACTGATGGGCTATTAATGGTTATGATGCTAGTGCTGCAGGCCTCTGTCAGTATTGGAAGACTATGGTATCGTGCTTGGCTCAGCATACGCTGCATGTGAAGCACGAAAGCCTGGGTTGGATTGTTATGGAGGATAGGCTGTTACCCAAGCAGCAAATCCCCCCTCTCCACGCCACTGAATTAGTCCAATGGAAAGGTAGAGCCCATACGATTGGATCCAGCTGGCGTCGCAGAGCTGGGCTAAGGACAGGCGCTCACCCTGTCTTGTGGGTTCGACCTGGGTCTCGAACCCTGGCCTGCTGGTTTACAAACACGGTGTCTTAGCCACTTGCGCCACCCACAGCCTGGTTAAGACACTCCCTACAATCCAGAATAACTACGGGTGCACGTAAGAGACTTTACGTGCACCCGTAGTTACTGCATCACCTAGTGAAAACCTATAGGAAATTCTATTGCAATCCAGAGTAACTTGTTCTTACTCCGGAGCAAGGACTCCCCGTAGTTACTCTGGACTTCACCCTTACCCCACAATCCAGAGTAACTACAGGAGCATGTAAGAGACATTACATGCACCCATAGTTATGACACTACCTAGTGAAAACCTATGGGAAATTCATATTGCAATCCAGAGTAAATTGTTCTTGCACCGGAGCAAGGACTCCCCATAGTTATTCTGGATTGTGCCCTTAGGATGCAATCTTAACCAATTTAGGCCAGCCTGTCTCATCTGGCATACCTTCTTGTGGTGAATGTATGGGAGGGATAGTATGGAGGTATGGGAGGGATGGTGCACCCAAGGAGTGGGACAGAAATACCATATGGCACTTTTGTGACACCTCCATGTTGGCGCAGGACTTACCCAGAGGAATAAGCTGGCCTAACAGCAGGTTACGACTTCAGCCTTAGAATATTTATTTGAGATATTTATATTTATTTTATTTTATTTTTTTATTGATTGATTTAAAGGAGCTTGAACTATCTGCAACCCACCATTGGCACGAGCTGCGGAAAGAAAGTGGTGGGGGACAAAAAATCTGGTAATGGAGTCGTGGTGTGGGGTATCGGAAAATCAAATATTTTTTTCCCTTTCAAAACTCCTCACTGCTTTTTAAACATTGGATTTAAAAGGAGAGTGAAAATAATGAGGACGTGGATAAATGGCTTCTTTTTATCTCTCTGCCGAAGAGATAAACGTGACATTAATTACATGACATGCTTTGAAAAACTGTGATACTGCTTTGTTTTCTAAAGGGAGTTTTCCATCTGGGACTAATAAAGACATGCCGTTAAAAAATCCTTTAAAGATATCTGTGGGTTTTTTAAAAAAAGAAGTTGCCATCTTAAGTTTTCCTTCCGTGGACGAAACTTGTGTGACTCCTCCAGTTTGTTGGTGTGTATGGGAGAGATGAAAAACGGAGCCACTTAAAAGATGATGCAGGGTTTCCAGGTGCCTGTGGATGCCGAAGAACATCACCCCAAATTGAACCCATTTGTACCATGAGGAGTTGTTGAGAGTAAGATGAATTGCAGGGCTAGGTTTACTTGGAAGCAAGGCTTGCTGGTTTCAGCAGGGCTCATTCATAGTAAATGTGCATAGGATTTAGGTCCTGTTAATTCCTTGGGGATTAAGGGCAAAATCCAAAGTAACTCTGGGGAGTCCTTGCTCCCGTGTAAGAATAACTTACTCTGGATTGCAATATGAATTTCCCATAGGTTTTCACTGGGCGGTGCAGGAACTACGGCTGCACATAGTCTTTTACGTCTTTACATAGTTCTATCTATCTATCTATCTATCTATCTATCTATCTATCTATCTATCTATCTATCTATCTATCTATCTATCTATCTATCTACAGTATTTATATACCGCTTTTCAATTGAAAAGTTCACAAAGCGGTTTACAAGAAAATGAAACAAGAATTAATAGCCAATTAATAGCTAATGGGTTACTCTCTTACGTCTTTACATAGTTACTCTTTACATAGTTACTCATACCCTACAATCCAGAGTAACGACAGAAGCACGTAAGAGACATTATGTGCACCCGTAGTTATGGCACCACCTAGTGAAAACCTATGGGAAATTCATATTGCAATCCAAAGTAAATTGTTCTTACATCGGAGCAAGGACTCCCCGTAGTTACTCTGGATTGCACCCATAGTTACATAGTTACTCTGGATTTAGGGGTATGGGCAAAATCCAGAGCAGTTACAGGTCCACGCAGTTACGTCACCCTCTAGTCTTATCTTATGGAAAGTCACCTTAACTGCTCCAGAGCAAAAGTCTTTAGGATATGGGCCTATGTCTAAAAAGACATATACATATTTATGTGTCATCAAATCTAACGTGCACCCTGATTTTGGAGACTAACAGCACAATTCAGAGTAACTACAGGACCTCTTGCCTTGACGTAAGAGGCACTTACTCTGGATTGCTCTATGCATTTCCCATAGGTTTCCCTTAGGTGGTGCCATAACTACATCGACATAAGAGGTCCTGTAGTTACTCTGGATTGTGCCTTAAGGCTGCAATCCTAACCACACTTTCCTGGAAATAAGTACTGTTGAATACAGTGGAATTTACTTCTGAGTAGACATGCTTAGGAGTGCACTTAAATTTGGCTAAAAAAAGTTGCACGATATTCAAGTAAATACAGTACATATTCAAGAATGTACATAGAGTACATAAAATATGCATAATTTAAGTACATAAAATGTATATACAGTACATTTTACTCAAAAATACAGTGATACCTCTCATAACAAGTGCCTCACATAACAAGCATTTCACATAACAAGTATAAATTTCCAAGAAATCTTGCTTCACATAACAAGTTCCGCTTCACTTAACAAGCAAGCGCTATGGGCACTCATACTATACAGCCCTGATGCTCTGCACGGAGGCTCTTTAAAAGGGCTGCCAGCCAGCACTGCTGCCTCTAATTGCCCCCAACTTGGGGGCAGTTGCCTGGGAGTGCCAGAGGCAGCTGCCCCTAGTGCCCCCACTGGCCACCTTTAACCTCCAGCAGCAGCCCAGGTAAGCCTCCCAGGAAAGTGTCTTTGATTGCGGCCTCCTAACCATGTCTACTTAGAAGTAAGCCCTATTGTGTTAAATGGGGCTTACTCCCAGGAAAGTGTCTTTAGGATTGCAGCCTAAGTAGACTTCATAGGATCATGCACATTGAATGCGTGTTTTGAATTCAATTCTAGTGTTTTGTCATCATTTTTACTTGCAGTTAATATTTTTATATGAATATTCCCGGGTTGGCCCCACAAGACAGGGTGAGCTCCTGTCCTTAGCCCAGCTCTCCGACACCAGCTGGATCCAATTGTATTGGCTCTGCCTTTCCATTGGACTAATTCAGTGGCGTGGAGAGGGGGGATTTGCTGCTTGGGTAACAGCTTATCCTCCATAACAATCCAACCTAGGCTTTCGTGCTTCGCATGCAGCGTATGCAGCGCCGAGCACGATACCATAGTCTTTCAAGACTGACGGAGGCCTGCTTTTTTGTGTGGAACCAATTGTCTGAGTTTCCATTATTTCCTATGGAAAAATCTGCTTCACTTAAAGAGCAGGCCTCTGGAACGAATTCACCTCTTTATGTGAGGCACCACTGTATTACAAAGAGTTGCACAGTTAATAAATAAATAAATAAATAAATAAATAAATAAATAAATAAATAAATAAATAAATAAATAAATAAATAAATAAATTCTTATTTAGTAAGAATACTTTATCTTCTTCAAGCTTGCCAGTTTTGGCCTGCTTGGCAACCTTGGGCAGACTATCCCGAGCGACACAGCAAATTAAAATATTTTAAGTGACCAAGAACTTAAAGTGCATTAAATTCATTAGTCGTATGAAATTTGGCCAAGTGCAAATCTGGGGAGTTGGGCATTCCAGAGCTTGTTGTGGCCGGGGCGAGTAGACACGGACAACTGGTTTTTTCCACCCAGTGGTACATTTGTGGGCACCCTGCGGCAGAGCTCCTCATGCCCTGTGGTTTGAAGAAGAAAAATAATTTGCAACGGTCTCTTTTTGGTTTGGAGACGAGGACTAGATTTTTGGTGGGTGATTCTCCTACGCATGTTCTTCCACAATTGGGCCACCCCTGTTGGATTCCAGTCTTATGAATGGATCATGTACATTTCAAACAAACTATTATATTGTAGAATTTGTATTTGTGTTGAACTATTATATTTTTCCCCCCAGGGTGAGAGTGTAGTCAATCCACTAATGGGGAAAAATGAAGTTGTTTGAATCTACTCTCAGTTGGAACAGACTGCAGAGGCAGTAGAGCCCTCCTTGTAACCTAAGGGCACAATCCAGAGTCAGTATGGGGAGTTTTTGCTCCGACATAAGAACAATTTACTCTGGATTGCAATATGAATTTCCCATAGGTTTTCACTAGGGGTGCCATAACTACGTCAATGTAAATGTCTCTTAAGTGCTGCCGTATTTACTCTGGATTGTAGGGATGTTCTCTAAAGTGGGGTAGGCAACCTATGGATTTGCCCTTTCCCCAAAATTATCTGGCCTGTAGTCCCAGATATATCTATCCACCTGGATTTTGTCCCAAAAAAGAATTCAATTTCATCTCTATAGGGCTTATAGTGTTGCAGCCCCAAAACAGAAGCTCCCTTTGAGAGTGGTTTTCTAGGCAGATGTCTGTATGCAATGTGGCTACAATCCAGAGTAACTATGGGACCTTTTACACCAACGTAGTTATAGTGCCACCTATGGGAAAGCTATGGGAAATGCACAGAGCAACCCAGAGTAAGTGCCTCTTATGTCTTCCCGTAGTTACTCTGGATTGTAGGGATCATCTTTTTGGTGGCCGGTGGTATTACTAGAATTTATGCTACTCTAGGTGGGAGGCTAGTACATGATCGCCATAATGGACCTCCTCCCATGTAGTGGTTGTGGCAAAACTCCAGGCGGTGGATGTTACAACGCATAGTTGCCCTGCACAACTATGTGTTTTGGCTATAACTTTTGTGTTTTGGCTATAACTTTTGATAGAATAGAGGTATTTCAATCCTATTTGCTTCATTGCATTCTTCATGAAAATACACATCCAGGTATATATAGTTGTGATGTCATTATTCCTAAAAAAAACCCCACTAGTTTACAAATTTTGGTCAGTAATGGTGTCAGCCACTGGGCGCATCACCTAGTGTGTCCCATACCTACTTACATCACTACTGTTCATGGCTCCCTCTCATCCCCCAAAGGAATTTTACAAATCTGCATGTATGGTTGTAATATCCATCCTTCCAATCCACTAACAGTGCAATCCTAAGCATCTCTACTCAGAAGTAAGTCCCATTGTGTTCAATAGTACTTAACTCCCAGGAAAGTGTGATTAGGATTGTAGACTTACCCTACAATCCAGAGTAACTGTGGAAGCATGTAAGAAACATTACGTGTACCCGTAGTTACGGCACCACCTAGTGAAAACCTATGACAAATTCATATTGCAATCCAGAGCAAATTGTTCTTACACCGGGGCAAGGACTCCCCGTAGTTACTCTGGATTGCATCCATAGGCCCATATCCTACAGTCAAATTTAGCCCTTTGCTCCCGAGCAGTTAAGGTGACTTTCCGTAAGCTAACACTTGAGTGTGACATAACTGTGTGGATCTGAATTTTGCCCTTAGGGCACAATCCTAACCATCTCTACTCAAAAGTAAGTCCCATTGTTTTCAATAGTACTTACTCCAAGGAAAGTGTCTTTAAGATTGCTGCAACCCTATAAACACTTTCATAGGAGTATGTCCCATAGAACATAGTGGGACTTACTTCTGAGTACACATGCACGGGATTGTGCCCTTATTCTACAGCATTTGGGCACTTTGGTGTCTCTCTGCTGTTGCGAAACTCAAAGTAATGGTCAGGGATTCCTTTTTCATGTAAGATCTTTGGTAAACCCTACTGAACTAACCCCCAAATCCAGAGTAATTATGGGAGCATATGAGACTTTCCGTGCACCCGTAGTTACTGCACCACCTAGTGAAAACCTATGGGAAATATTGGAATCCATAGCAAGTTGTTCTTACACCGGAGCAAGGACTCCCCGTCGTTACTCTGGATTTTGCCCAAAGTCTGAGCAGCCTTGCAGCAGCATTTGATGGCTGTAGCGTTCAGGAAACTTTGCACATTTCAGCCGGTTCGCTGCTTCTCCCGATAACAAATGGGGTGGTGGTGGGAGAAAACGGCTCGTAACAGCATCTTATAGGCAGATTTTCAGTGCTGCAAAAAGTGTTGATTTACAGTGGAAACGGAAAGATACGCCAGCCTCTGAGTCAGTGTATCAGCGATAACTCACTCCGTGGCACAGCAGGCCGCCCAAGTGCAGACTGATATTTCATTCGTCAGAGCAGGAAATCTTATGGCTGAATAAAGGGCATGTCGGCACAGCCCGTTCTCTCGCATGCACAGAAATGCATTCCAGTTTTCAACCTTGTCGTTGAAACGTTCTTCTGTTACCATGAATGTTTATGCGCCACATTCGTATACAAGAATATAAATGTTGGAGCAGTTTAGCTGAGTTCAGGCATCATAAATATTGCTGCAAACACAACCCATAAGGAGTTGTTAGCTCCTTATGTAACTCTATATAGTGGGTGGCGCAAGTGGTTAAGACGCTGTGCCTGTTAACCAGCAGGCCAGGGTTCGAGACCCAGGTCGGCCCCACAAGACAGGGTGAGCTCCTGTCCTTAGCAGCTCTGCGATGCCAGCTGGATCCAATCGTATTGGCTCTGCCTTTCCATTGGACTAATTCAGTGGCGTGGAGAGGGGGATTTGCTGCTTGGGTAACAGCCTATCCTCCATAACAATCTAACCCAGGCTTTCGTGCTTCACATGCAGCATATGCAGCGCCGAGCATGATACCATAGTCTTTCAAGACTGACGGAGGCCTGATGATGATCATAGTGTATAGCACCATAGGTGCTATGGAGCTATATTACCATAGCATATCGTACTATATTAGTATAGCATATCATGCTATATTAGTATGTGCACTATATATTAGTATATAGTGCTATATTAGTATAGGACCATTGGGTGTTCTACACTATAGGGTGGCATAGGGAGAGGATTACTATATGTCCCGAAAGACAGGAACAATTCTGATTTTGGGGAAAGGCAAATGGGACAGAGGGGACCGTTCTGATTTTGTGGAGAACTCTGGCGACCCTACATAGGGATTAAACCTTCTCCTTCTGCTGCATGACAAAACACAGGTCCAGGATCTTCTACCGCAATCCATATCCTAATTGTACATCTGCTTCTTCTGTTGGATTTTCTTTAGTGTGAAAGGGACATTTCTTAGTAATGTCCTCCAATAAACTTGTATTGCCAAGTATGAGAGAACATGAGAAGAGTCCTTCTGGATTAGGCCAAAGGACCATCTAGCCTGACCTCCAGTTTCTCAAGATGGTCTACCAGCTGCCGCAGAGATGCTACCAAAGCAGGAGATGAAGATAGAGCCCCTCCGTTATTGCTCTCCTGCAGCTGTTATTCAGGGGCATACAACAGCTGTTGAACCTGGAAGTGTTTCATAGCTGTCCTGACTAGTAGACACTGATGAACTCATGTTCCACAAAATTATCTAATCCACTTTTAAAGTCATCCTCACCGATGGCCTCACCTTGTGGTATACATTTCAACTGCCCAAGTTTAAATGACATTTAAATTTAAATTCAGGTTTAAATGTTTGCATAAAACCCATCTCACTGATACAATTTGGAACAAAGTGGCACACTCCTTCTTGAAGGACAACAAATGAACGTTGGTGACCTAGCAGATCCTCCAGTGGGGTGTTCTCCAGGATCAGTGCCTTGCCTCTGGTTCCTCAAAAGCTTATGTAACCTAAAAACCAGTCAGGTGGGAACCTCACATTCAAACCAACTTCTGCATGCACATCTATTGTTGATTCTGGTCTAGATGGGGTGTTCCCAGAGCCTTGGACCTGTGGTGTACCTGGTGGGCAAGAGATGCCCCCAAACACCAGGTTGGGGAACAGTGTTGCACCACCATCCTTAGCCAGTGCCCTCCATAGCACTCAGTTGGCACACATTGGTATTGGAGCACCAATCTGGGTGCAGCCCTTTGAGGAACACCATGATTTTCAGCCCCTTGGAAGCCTTACAAGAATGACCTGAGGAAACTATTAGAACTTCAGGGTAGGACAACACCCCTGGGGGTTTGTCCCATGACCAGGAATGCTCCATTCAGTGCTTGGTCAGCTTCCCAGCAGGGTTTCCATGATCTGCTGAGAATTCCCAGCCCACAATTGGGAACTTTGGGTACCAGCTGCTGTTTGCCACATATGGCTGCCCTCCAACTGAAGCTAGGGTAGATCAGGTTCACTATCATGTGAATGAGAGAAGCTTCTGCCCCAATGGGTAGGATGAAGAGCTCCTTGCTTATTTTCTGGGGAACAAATGCAAGTGTATCTGTGTCTGCTCTTCCAACCAAAAACTCATGGCCTGCAGGGGTTACACAAGCATAGATGTTAGCCTTGGCTGTCGCCTCCTTTGGAGAAGGATCTCTGGCCTTGATTGATGCTGGCCGGTGGGGCTGATAAAGAGTTGCTGCCTGCTCTAAAGTCCCATGAAGTCACTCAACAGGTTGGCTACTGCTTGCAGAGCGGCTCCTCTTGGCATTCGGCTCCCCCCACATTAACCTCCTGCCTCTGGCCCTTTTAATGTTTATTTTATGACATATCTTTGATATGGTTGCGGGTGACCCTCGAGGTCCCATAACTCAGTGGTGACATTTCAGCTGGGTATAATTTTAGACCAACAATAACAAAAATAAATCACGCCAGGCTTTCCGTAAAGTATATATTTAGGTATACTGTATGTCTGCCGCTGGGAGAAAAGGATGGATTTATTCTGGTTTGCTCTGGCTCCTTGTTCTCTCGCTCTCTCTATCCACCCCCCAGTCACCTTCCTTCTCCCCCCCCCAACTTTTCAATCTTGGTAACACACCCAGAATTTGGCTGCCAACCTTACTTTCCCAAATGCCTGCTGCAGTTTCAGTAAATTATGGAGATCCCTTTGCCCTCCCCAGCATGGGACTGAACTTTGTCTTAAACACAGGGGCTCAGTTTAAACCAGCAGCCCACCCAGAAGCTTTCGAGGAGGGGGCGAGAGAAGGAGGCAAGAGAAGATATCAACAAAAGACTGTCCCCCCCATCCAGCCTCACTGTAATGCCCCCCACTCTGCCCGCATGGCTGGCTGGAAGGAAAACAGACTGGCGTTTACACGTAAGAGCGATGTCCTGTTCCTCGACACAACCCCTCCCTCCGAGCTGTTATTTTAAACATGCCAACCTTTGAGACCACCTTTCGACTCCAAAGTTTTCTGAGAAAATAAAAGCATGTGAGCTACAGGGTCAATTTTTTCCTGCCCTGCTTTCAAGGCGGCCGCCCCATACAGGACTCACTCTCCCCTTCGAGCCTGTTATTCCAGGCTGCTCGCAGTAGTATCTTGTTATTGGCTTGAAAATGAAATGCAACACACACTGCCTTCTTTGATGGACCAGCTTCTTTTTCTGAAGAGGATCAGCTCGACATGCGGAGAGGGAGCAAGCATGTGCAGCAGCATGAGAGCCTCTTTTTATGTCCAGGAAGGCAATGATCTGCGTAGCTTTTCATCCATCTTTCTGGCCCGCATCCCTGCTTCTTTGGAATGTCTGTCTTGATTAAACCCAATTTCTCCCCCAACGTCACAGATATGCAACAGGGATCAAATGAGAACACATATGGGCAATAATGGGTTAAGTACAATGCTGCCCCCTAATATGCCTTGGCCGGTCTGGCTCACAAAGGTATCCTTGCTCACTCATCAAATTCACAACAAAAGCAACCTAAGGGACGTGTGTTAAAACCAAGGCTATTCCATTCATTAGGCCTTGGGCACCCAATGCCTGCCCACTCATCTCAACTACTGCCCACTCATCTGCCTACCTACCTACCTCCCTACCTACCTAGGCTATCCCATTAATTAGGCCTTGGGCACACAATACCTATCCACTTATCTCAACTACTGCCTTCTCATCTACCTACCTACTTAGGCTATCCCATTCATTAGGCTTTGGACACCCAATGCCTTCCCATTCATCTCAACTACTGCCCTCTCATCTACCTACCTACCTAGGTTATTCCATTCATTAGGCCTTGGGCACCCAATGCCTGCCCACTCATCTCAACTACTGCCCACTCATCTATCTACCTACCTACCTAGGCTATCCCATTCATTAGGCTTTGGGAAGTCAATGCCTGTCCCCTCATCTCAACTACTGCCCTCTCATCTACCTACCTACCTAGGCTATCCCATTCATTAGGCCTTGGGCACCCAATTCCTGCCCATTCATCTCAACTACTGCCCTCTCATCTACTTTCCTATCCATCTCAACTACTACTGCTCCTACTCCAAGAACTGGAAAAGGAAGGAGGTGAGCAAGCAAAGGAGATATTGGAGAGTAGAGTAGTTAGCTAGAGCCACTAGCATCTCCATTGCTCAATGCTGCCAAATTGGTGAGCCACCCTGATCTCTTCAAACTGCCCTCCAGCCCGTCCTAGAGATCCCCCAAATGCCCTCCAGCCGGCCACAGAGATCCAGATCTTTTTGGACCTGGGTTGAGAAAGCATTCATTATGAGTTGAGATCTCTCATGAGATGTCCTGCGTTGATGTGAAAGCTTCGAGCACAATCCTAACCATGTCCATTCAAAAATAAGCCCCATTGTGTTCATGGGTCTTACTCCGAGGAAAGTGTCTTTAGGATTGCAGCCTAAGGATGAAATCCAGAGTAACTACAGGGAATCCTTGCTCAGGAGTAAGAACAAGTTACTCTAGATTGCAATATGAATTTCCCATAGGTTTTCAGTAGGTGATGCAGTAACTATGAGTGCATGTAATGTCTCTTACGTGCTCCTGTAGTTATTCTGGATTGTGCCCTAAGTCTATTGAAAGTACGGAATTGTGTTGACGCTTCCCTTTGTTCCAAATGCACATGATTTAATATATTTGAAATTTTTAAGGAATTGAAATTTATCTACCGGGCCAAACAAGCGATTCAGTTCCAGGGACGTGTTGCTCTCCAAGCCAAAGTCTGAGGATGACCTTGAGAAGAGGAATGTCTTCAGGGAGGAAACCAAAATAGATATTTCTTTCTTTTAAAAAAAATAATGGGCAACTGTCATGCACCTCAAATTGGTTGCGTTAACGGGAGCAGGTCACGACAAAGAGACAAAATTTCCAATTACAGTCAATGGTTTTGCCCGGGGCCGTTTAGTCATGCAGCTAACAAAAGGAGAAGCCATCCTGGATCTAATCCTCAGCAGTGTCCTGGATCTGATGCGATATGTGAGTGTTATTGAGATTGCTTGGAAACGGTGACCACAACACTATCAGACTCCTCGGTGTACGAGGGAGTTGAATATTGCCCGGAAAGTCCGACGCAGCAATATTTAATTTCAAAAGGGAGAATTTCTCAAGAAAGATGGGATTAGTTGAAACGTTCGTGGAAATGGAAGGAAAAGAAAGTTCACAAATGCTGGCACAGCAAAGTTGTCGGGTCGTGGAACGAGTCCAGAAAGGAATGAGAGGAGAAAATTGCTAGAGGTATTACAAATATAATTATTATATTATAATTTATATAATTATTGGCCTAGTCCAGTGATTTTCAATCTTTTACATCTCATGGCACACCGGCAAGGTCCTAAAATTGTCAAGGCACAGTTTATTTTTTTAAACCCTTGTCAAGGCACACCAGTGGTATTCAGACATTTCAGCCTAGGACCTCCTATCAAACTTACTGATAGGGCCAGAGCTTCTTCATGTCTACTTGGAAGTAAGGCTCCAATCCTAAAGACACTTTCCTGGGAGTAAGACCCATTGAACACAATGGGTTTGAGTAGATATGGTTAGGATTGTGCTCTAGGGGCAAAATCCAGAGCAGTTACGGGTCCACGCAGTTACGTCATCCTCTAGTGTTATCTTACGGAAAGTCATCTTAACTGCTCCGGAGCAAGGGCTTAATTACACTTTAGGATATAGGCCTATGTCTCAATGAGATTTACTCAAGGAAAGCCCATTGCTAGATTGCAAGATGGCAGATCCCACCATCCTGCAATCCTTATAACGTTAGGCCAGGACCAAAGACTTCCCATAGATCTGGAATTTTGTAGCCACATCTGCATCTGGTCATCACCAACCATGGTAGTCCAATTGGGCAGGACAGCACTGATGAAGATGTCTAGAGTTTCCTCTCTGGTTTGTCTGCTTATTCTGCCTGCTACCACCCCAATTCAGTGGGCCGCCCCTTAAACCCAGAGGTTCTAGATTTGTATTTATGACTTCGGCAACTGCTTGGCTCCGTTTCTGTTCTGACATTTTCACATTGGTCTGCTTGGCCTTTATGTGCAATGCTGTAGGATTATCTCTCTTAACCGCGGTGCAAGTTTGTGTCCTATTATAAACCCTTAATTCCAAACTCCCATATCTGCTGAAAACAAAATACTCTTTGGAGCCAGGTAGTAGTGGCTGTTGTTTTTAAAAGAGTGTATTCATTGTGTATTCACGTATTCATTGTGGGATCTGCTCCCACCCCCACCTCCCTCCGTGTATGGTTTTAGGGAGATACCTACTGTCTTCTGAATCAGATTCATTTTGGGCAGTGTTTCTCAAACTGGGGGTCGGGACCCCTTTGGGGGTCACCTGACCCTTTCATAGGGGTCACCTAAAGACCCCTGGTGTAGGGGGGGCTTGCAAGGTATTTTGCATCCTTTTTATTTGTAATTAGAAATAAATATTTCACAATATATAATTAAATATTATTTTGTGCTTAATCTCTATGCTTTAATTAAGTTCAATTTGTAACAATGAAAATGCATCCTGCATATCTGATATTTACATCATGATTCATAACACTAGCAAAATTACAGTTATGAAGTAGCAACAAAAATAATTTCATGGCTGGGGGTCCCCACAACATGAGGAAGTGTATTAAAGGGTCACGGCATTAGGAAGGTTGAGAACCACTGATTTAGGGCATCACTGGTGGCACTGACTGATGGCAATTCTGCAAGGTTTTAGACAGGACCTTATCTCTGCCCTACCTGCGATAGGTCTGGCCAGTGGTCCTCGGACTGTCTGCATGCAAGTCTGATGTTCTGATGTTGAGTTAGAGCCTTCTTGTCTTCAATTTTGTGGTTGGTTGTCTGATGAAGACCACCTGCGCATGGCCAGCACTGGATAGTTGCCCACGGCGGCTTAGCATCTAGTCCTCATGCTTTGTGGCCACTTCAGTTGGGCTGATTTAAGATGGAGATTAAACTCCAGCTGATGGACTTAGGGTGCAATCCAGAGTAACTACGGAGAGTCCTTGCTGCAGTGTAAGAACAAGTTACTCTGGATTGCAATATGAATTTCCCATAGGTTTTCACATGATGGTGCATTAACTACGGGTGCACGTAATGTCTCTTATGTGCTCCCGTAGTTACTCTGGATTGTGCCCTTACACTCCAGTTGAAGATGGACCATTAAACTCCAGCTGCTGTGCTTGGCATGTGATCGTGTACATGGTAGAGGTAAGAGGACCATTGGAGGAACAGATTGTCTTATGCATAGTTCTCCAGTACTATCAATCAATCAATCAATCAATCAATCAAGTAGATTTGTATCCCGCCTTTCTTCCTCAACAAAAGGAAACCCAAGGTGGCTATGTCTTGGTAGTCTGAGATCACACAACACTGTGAGCTCCAGTTATTTATTTATTTATTTATTTATTTATTTATTTATTTATTTATTTATTTATTTATTTGATTGATTGATTGATTGATTGATTGATTGATTGATTGACTGACTGACTGACTGACTGACTGATTGATATCCCATAGTTGTTCCGAAAGGAAGGATCCCTATGGTGGCTAACCTATGAGCTCTAGCTAACCTAGCAGTTCAAAAGCATGTAAATACAACTAAATAAATAGTACTACTTTGATGGAAATGTTACAGCATTCTGGGCTCCTTTGGCACTTAACTATCCTGGCTACATGACAAACGCTACAAAGACAAACGTCTTTGGTAAACGCCAGCTCTTTGGACAGGGATGAGTAGGTCATGACTAGCAGGTCAACCTGTAGGGAAACCTTTACCTTTACTAAGTCCTAAGTATATTTCCCCTATCCTTTCCCCCTAAATATCAGTCCGTTTATCTTAGTAATGGGCCACATAAAAATAATAGGAATAATAGATTAATGTGGATTAACATAACTGTGAATAAATAAGGAGAAAGGCGGATGAGGACCAAATTTCACTTAACCACTTTTAGCAAGCGGCATAACCTATTATTGGCAGTGGGAAGGAGCCCAGGGGCACGGACGGAGCCCACAATTTTGCCTTGATCTTTGTTAACCAAAAATTGTGGTTGTCTGTTAAGGGTCACTGACAAATGAGGAGCCGAGGAGCAAAAGTGAGTGTTCCAGCCATGGTTCTCTCCTGGCTCCTGCCTGGCTGGGATGCTTCAGGGTGCTGCAGTCTAGCAGCTGCGAAGTGCCCCCCTCCGCCTCCTGTTCCCACTTGAGAGTAGGAAGGGGATGCCAAGGACTGGCCATTTTGGCCTGGGGTTAGTGCGGCAGCTGAGCAACCTCCAACTTTCCGCATCAACTTGGAGCCAGAGCAGGGGTAGCCGCCTGCTGTCAGGATAGTCTTCACCTACTCCTGCTCCAAGCCTGGGCGGAAGGCTGGGACATACACTGCTTGCCAGATGGTGGCGCTGCAGTTGCTGCGGTGAGCAGGGCACACAACATTGTGGAAACCTGTCCCGATCGTGAGAGTACAGGCGTCCCCCACTTTCTGACAGTGCATTTGTTGACAGTTCTGCTCTTTCAACCTTTCATTTATACTCAGGACTCATTCATTCAACATATGCTCCACTCTTTCAACCTCTCTCTGCTGGTCTAAAGACTACAATTGTCTTCCCTGGTGTTGATTTGCATGTGACATGGTGATCCAACTGTCTTCAGTAATAACCATCATTTAAATACGTCAGGTATTCATTGCTTGCACACGCCTTTGTTATTTTTACTGTAATTTGTTGTGTATTACGGATATGTGTTAATAAACATTATTTATTATTTAGTCTTTTGCAAGAGATATTTAAATTTAATTTAATTTAATTTAAATTTAGTTTAATTTAAATTTAGTTTAATTTAATTTAAATTAAATTTAAATTTAGTTTAATTTAAATTTAGATATTAAATTTATAGATATTTAGATATTAAATTTAGATATTAAATTTAGATATTTAAGATATTTAGATATTTAAGATATTAATTTAGATATTAAATTTATAGATATTTCTCGATATTATATTTATAGATATAAATTTGTAGATATTAAATGTTTGGATTTTAAATTTAGATATTTATATATAGAAATAAAAGGGAAGTTGTGATCTCTCCCAGCTGGAGAGGGGCAAGATGTCTTGCTGTTTGTCTAGATAAAGTCAGGATGAATAGTCGCCCATGGTGGCCTCCAGCGTGTTGAAAGCCCTCCTGCTCCTTGCGTCGTTCCTCCCTGTAACCCTATTGCATGAACATATCTAAGCTGTCGTCACCTGCTGGCCTGATCGCCACTTGGCTGAAAAGTGGCACCGCACAGGAGAGGCCTCGGCAGTGCTTGCGGTTTGTCGAGGAAGGCATTCACCCTCCCTTCTCCCAGTGGAATACACAATCCAACAAGCTGGATTAACTTGTAATGTTTCAGCGCTGTCTTTTTGGGGAGAAGTTAACTTTTCAGAGTTGTCATTGCCCTCCTCCCTTCTTCCCCCAAAACCACAGTGACCGAAGTTTAAATTCCAAAGTGTCACTCCAATATTGTCACAACAACAGAGTCCTGATCTTAGTTGCAACCAGCTTAATATCTTACTGGCTTTGGTTTTACACTTTTATTTTATGGAGAAGCCTTAATTAAAGGGAAAGGTGTCACCCGCAGGTTCCCCGCAGGTGGGCTGGGACCGGATCGCCCTGGATCGCCAGAACCGGCTGTTCCAATTTCCCAGCTGGTGGTGATCCGGTAGCTGCAGGGAGCGGGGGATAACTGGGAACCGGTTCTTTCAGCAGCTGGAGGCAGTTAAAAAGTTAAAGAGGCTGGCCGGGCACTTTTAAATTTGCTGCTCTAAGCCAGCCCGGCAAGCCCCAGCAGCCAGGGAAAGGACGGTGGCTGCTCCTGCAAACCTATCCACACTTTCCTGGGGGTAAGCCCCATTGGCTATAATAGGGCTTACTTCTGAGTTGACCTGCACAGGTCTGGGCTATGAGGATGCTGAAAACCTATCCACACTTTCCTACGGGTAAGCCCCATTGGCTATAATAGGGCTTACTTCTGAGTAGACTGCACAGGTTTGGGCTATGAGGATGCTGTAACCCTATCCACACTTTCCTGGGAGTAAGCTCCATTGGCTATAATAGGGCTTACTTCTGAGTAGACCTGCACAGGACTGGGTTCTGAGGATGCTGCAACCCTATCCCAGGAAAGTGGCTGGCACTGCAGCCTGAGAACCCAACCTAACTACTCAGAAGTAAGTCCCATGATAGTCAATGGGACTTACTCCCAGGAAAGTGGCTGGAACTGCAGCCTGAGAGCCCAACCTGACTACTCAGAGGTAAGTCCCATGATAGTCATTGGGACTTACTCCCAGGAAAGTGGCTGGAACTGCAGCCTGAGAGCCCAACCTGACTACTCAGAGGTAAGTCCCATGACAGTCAAGTTTAATTTTTTTAAATTTTTAATTTTTTTTAAAATTTAATTTTCCCCCACCCCTGCCCCATGACCCAGCCCTGCCCCATGACCTGGTCTGGCCCCGCCTACTTCCGGGGAACCGGTTGTTGGGCCAGGCTGGGCCCATCACTGCCCTGATCAACTCAGATGACATCCCCGATAAAGACCTAAGTGTCAGTGTTGTGCAAAGACCACACGCCAGCGGCCATGTGGCTGGCACGATTAAACCCCAAAGGCGCATGTGATACTGTTACCTTCCCACCAAAGTGGTACCTATTGATCTAATTGCATTGACATGCTTTTGAACTAGTAGGTTGGCAGGAAGGCCTTAATTATTTGACCCTATATCTGAGAACAACAATCTAGGGGACAAAATTACAGTCATTTGCTATGTTAACATATTGAAAATCAATTTGGACGTTGGGCTTTAGGTGACATTTCATTTTGCTCAGGTCCAGCTGCTGTTGGGCTGAAGATCCATCTAATTCAATGGTAACGTAATTTGAACGGAAAAAAATAGCCGGTGTGGGGATAGATGTAGAGACTGTAATCACATGCAAGGGACGGCGCCTTCCTCTCCCCCAGCCGGATTCTTGACAGTTTGTGCTTTGGCTGTAGTAGGTTCCTGTCCTGTGTGGATGTGGGCTGGAAGTGCAGATTTCCTATCACTGACATTCAAGCCTCGTCATCTAATTCCAGCCCAAGGACCTGAACTGTCATCGTGGTGTAATCTGGGGTGAGAATTTGGGCAGGTGCTCAGGAAAAAGATAAGAGAAATTTAAAACCCACTTTTTCTTCCCAAAATATTCCCCCAAGTTATTTGAATGGGTGCCAAGGAGACCTCGGAAGGGGAAGCACTTCTGCCGTAAATTCCCACTGCAAAGTCCCTTTGTGAAGTAGATCGGTTTCTTCTTCCGCCCTGGCAGAGTTAACCGGTTCCTGCCAGGCTGCTTTCTCTCTCTTTTAGTTGGGGGACTGCTCTGACCCCCCCTTTTCTAGTCCAGAAAATTAGCATCCATTCTCAATTTGTTGTCTGATTGTTACCTTCCCTTTTTCTGAAGGTGTCAGGAAAAAAAAGTTGCAATTAGGATTGCCATATGTCCCCCCAAAACAGGGGCAATCCCAATTTGGGGGGATTGTGTTCACATACTGGCAAATGGGACAGCGGATCCGGTCCCAATTTTGTGGAAGAGAATTATGGCAACCTCAGCTGCAATCCTAACCTCACTTACTTGGGAGTAAGTCCCATTGAATATAGACAGGGATACGATTGCACTCAAAATAAAACAGCTACCGAACCCAGAATTGGTGCATAGCTATCATGACGTGACCTTAGTAATTAGTCCAATCCACTTTTACCCAGGCTAGTTGCCAACGTCACATATTCCAGCAACAAATTTATGTATGTATGTATGTATGTATGTATGTATGTATGTATGTATGTATGTATGTATGTATGTATGTATATCCCTCCTTACTCCATAAGCAGACTCAAAGTATCTATCATAGGTAAAAACACAATCAATATATATTTAAAATAATTTAAAACATGTAAAAAAATTTAAAAAATATTAAAAACAATCTGGAACAACCCACCAGCCCCATGTTAATTAAAAGCTTAATAAACAAAGAAACAAACAAACAAACAAATAAATAAGTACGTAAGTAAAAAAATCAATCAATCAATCAATCAATCAATCAAGTAATAGCTTAATTAATTAATTGACAGCTTAATTAATTAATTTATAGCTTAATTAATTATGCCCAATGTGAAGAAGCTGCTTCTTTGGCCTATCATTAATCTCCCACCCATCCTAGTTTCACTGGCTGGCTGTAGTGTTGTGAGAGGTGAAGAAAAACCTTCACTGCGCATGTCATCGTGCTGAAGCCTTTCCATATAACAAAGGGTTTCCACCCTCTGATTTCAGGCATTCCTCGTTATCCCCTAAGGTTTTGTTCTGGAACCTTCCATGGATTAAAAAAAAAATCTGTGGATTAAAAAATAATGGAAAAATAGATTTAAAGATGCACTTTCAGGTCTCTTGCTCCTCCATTGCTTCTAATGGAATCAGGTTGTGCCACATTGTTTACTGGGGTTTGATTCTGGGACTCCCTGCTGATACAAAAATGTATTTATTTATTATAAATCAAAATTATTTTTTAAATTAAAAAAATTAAAAGGTGGGTCTCTTTGCAATTGTTTTAAAACAGCTTTTCTTACTGTTGTAGAGAGGCAGAAATGTAAAAGGACCACCTGCCTTTACCTGGCTCAGCTGCAGGAAAATAATAATAAGAAAAAAATAATAAGATAATAATAAGAAAAATCAGTTTTTCAAACTTTGATTTGCAGCAGCCATTTGTGTTGAATCAAACCTGTGTATGAAAAATCAATGTTGACCTGTATTTCAGTTGCGGTCAATGAAAGATTTGCAGTCAAGGTTTTTGGATGCTCAGAGCCTTAAATCAATCCAGACTCATCTATTACTTGTGTAAATAAATGGGAGATTGAATCATATTAAGAAGGTGCTGTCTCTTGGGATGACCTGACCCCATATTGGAGGGGGGGGGGGCGTGTATAAAGCATAGGGGCGGTTTATGGAAATGTCATCCTACAGAACTTGATTTGTTGAGTGATAGTTGTAATTGTTACATATTGCTTGTTCGGATTGAGACCCGTGTACAGCCAAGGGTGTGGGGAGCCCTTCCTGTCAACCCATCATTGTATAGGGCCGGAGTAGTGGGTGGCTGACCCAGGAAAGTTGTACTGAGACCAGGCAGGGGGTGGTATATCCGCTGAAAGATTTATACCCCTGTTAGAGATCCAGTTTCCTTCTCCTGAATGGCTGGTGGTGTCAGAGTTTATGAATTGCTGTTATTTTGACAGGTTGCTTTGTAGATTAAATAGGTGTGTGATTGATGTTGTTGCCCGGAAGGGTCTCCCTTTTCATCGGGACATTGTATTATTTATAACACAGAGTGATTGGAATTCTTTTCCCCTCCAGCAGAAGCCAAACTAGAATTTTCCAGCAGAGCAGAGCTATGGCATATGAGTGGTCAAAGGGGACCTCCTTGGAGATCCGTGTACACAACGGACATCATGTTGGTCCCACAGCTTGGCCGTTGCACCGCTTGTGGTATAGGGTCTTTTGGGAGGAACACCGGGTATGTGGGATGATGCAGTTGCCCCTCTGAGGCTACAGGCACAATCCAGAGTAACTACAGGAGCACGTAAAAGACATTACGTGCACCCGTAGTTACTGCACCACCTAGTGAAAACCTATGGGTAATTCATATTGCAATCCAGAGTAACTTGTTCTTACTCTGGAGCAAGGACTCCCTGTAGTTACTCTGGATTTCAACCTACATTGGTTTAGGTCTGGTAAGTTTGGAGGAGATGCCTTCCTGGAATCTCAGTGGAGTTCTGTGATGCAGTGGCATAGCTAGAGGGGGTGGGCAGTCAAATCTTGAAGAGGGGCACCCCTTCCAGGAGTGGATGCCCAGATGCCTAGAACATATCCTGGGACAGTCAGGGAGGCGACTTAGAAGGCCTTTTGGAGGCCTTAGACCAGTGATTTTCAACCTTTTCCATCTCACGGCACACTTAACAAGGCACTGAAATTGTCCAGTTGTTTTTACCATTGACAAGGCACACTAACTGTTCAAATCCCCCAATTTTCCTATTAATGGATTTCAATCCCCCAATTCCCACAGCACACCTGAGGACTATCCGCAGCACACCAGTGTGCCATGGCACACTGGTTGAAAATCACTGCTGTAGACAGTTACTTGAAGTTTCAACTTAAACCGTAAGTGCCTAAGGGCTCCAGTAGGTCTTCCGAGGATGGGGCTGCTTATGGTCTCCCTGGATCTGGGGCTTGGGGCTTGGGGCTTGGGGCCTGGAGCTCCCTTGGCCTGGGGCTGCCTTTGGGATCTGCCGTGGAGGGTATAGGTTGACATCCTTGAAGTACCTGGTACAACGTATCTCCTTCTGCTTTTGCTACACTTGCCCTACAATCCAGAGTAATTACGGGAGCACGTAAGAGACATTATGTGTACCTGTAGTTACTGCACCATCTAATGAAAACCTATGGGAAATTCATACTGCAATCCACAGCAAATTGTTCTTACACCAGAGCAAGGACTCTCCGTAGTTACTCTGGATTGTGCCCTAATGCTTCAGAATTAGGGTGAGGACAGTCCAAAGGGGTAGAATAAAGAGGTTTGCCTTAAAATTTGCCTTCACCTACTCTTTTTGAATTTCTTCTTTAAAATCCTCCAGTATACAAAGGCTTTGGCACTAATCTATCTACAGTATTTATGTACCACTTTTAATTTATATATAATAATATAACCCTCTCCCCCTCTGTAATTTAGGGCGCAATCCAGTGTAACTACAGGGAGTCCTTCCTCCGGCGTAAGAACAATTTGCTCTGGATTGCAATATGAATTTCCCATAGGTTTTCACTAGGTGGTGCAGTAACTACAGGTACATGTAATATCTCTTACATGCTCCCGCAGTTACTCTGGATTGTAGGGTAAGATGTGCACATATAATGGAAACAACCCCAAATGCTTTCCCTATTTACCCCTACTTCTATCTTCCCCCTCCTATCTTCCTTTTGTCAGTACAGGCATCCCTTACTTATTAGACATGTTAGGGACCAGAGGACCATCCCAAAGAGAAAACCATTGAAAAGTGGAACCCAATCTTTTGAGTTTATAAATGTTTCTTCCAATGCTTTCTTACCCCCAAATCCAGAGTAACTACAGGAGCACGTAAGAGACTTTACGTGCATCCGTAGTTACTGCACCACCTAGTGAAAACCTATGGGAAATTCCTTTTTCATGTAAGATCTTTGGTAACCTTACTGAACTATCCCCCAAATCCAGAGTAATTATGGGAGCACGTAAGAGACTTTCCGTGCACCCGTAGTTACTGCACCACCTAGTGAAAACCTATGGGAAATTCATATTGGAATCCAGAGTAAGTTATTCTTACACTGGAGCAAGGACTCCCCGTAGTTACTCTGGATTGTGCCCATAGCTATCAAATTGCAAAGGCCCTTTTTATCTTGCAAATTCCTTCTGCTATACAAAGATTTCTGCACACTCTCATAACCTCTTTCAGGAATGGGTTGAGAAAAGGAGCTACAACACAGGGGAGAGCAATTTTGGCCTTTAGAACAGCAGAGAGAGGTTGAAAGAGCGGAACATGCGTTGACTGCGTTCTGGGTATCATTGAAAAGTGTTGAAAGAGTGGATCGTCAGAAAACAGAGGATACCTGTATCTGGATTATAAGCACTTTGGGGCAGGGAACACTCTGTTCTCTCTACCTAAAGATCCATGCTTGGTGATGACTCTATACAAAATGCTGTGTTTCACATATAATATTTTATGTGCGGCGTGTTTTTTCCCCGCTGTCCTTTTAATTTTTCTTGTCAAGATCATCATCATCATCATCATCATCCTAAAACACAGTGTGTTTTAACAAGGTTCATCAACCTTCTTGACATCCCTTTTTAAGTGGGGAAAGTTAGGGTATAAATTTAAAACAAAGGGTGCAATCCAAAAACAAAAGGCTAAAACAAAGGGCTGTGGGTGGTGCAAGCGGTTAAGACGCTGTGCCTGTTAACCAGCAGGCCAGGGTTCGAGACCCTGGTTGGCCCCACAAGACAGGGTGAGCTCCTGTCCTTAGCCCAGCTCTGCCATGCCAGCTGGATCCAATCTTATTGGCTCTGCCTTTCCACTGGATTAATTCAGTGGTGTGCAGAGGGGGGATCTGCTGCTTGGGTAACAGCCTATCCTCCATAACAATCTAACCCAGGCTTTGGTGCTTCGCATGCAGCGTAAGCAGTGCCGAGCACAATACCAGAGTCTCTCAAGACTGACGGAGGCCTGCTTTTTTTAATCCAGAGTAACTACAGGGAGTCCTTGCTTCAGAGTAAGAACACTTTACTCTGGATTGCACTATGAATTTCCCATAGGTTTTCACTAGGTGGTGCAGTAACTACGGGTGCAGGTAATGTCTCTTACGTGCTATCATCGTTACTCTGGATTGTAGCCAATAACTCACTCTCGACCGTTGGTTTAACAGCCCAGGTTGGTTTCCCGTCTTCCTCTGCCCATCTAGACACGGATCTGCTATCTCTTTAATGAGGGCCTGCCTCGTGCCTTGGCCTGCTAATTAAGGAGGCCATGCCAGTAAGCGGTGGCACCAGATTGACGGTGGAGAGGCTTTTCTAAGCAGGATGTGGAGGGAAGAGAGGGATCATGCTGGCAGCAGCTGCTTGGCTGGGGGCCCTGCAGATTCAGTTCACCCCCACAGAGCAACTGGAAATGGAATATCAGGTTTGTGAAACAGTTATAAATACAACCTCAGGAGCTGATGCAACCTCGGCGGCTGAAAGCGAGGTGTTTAAGAACAGGAGACTCGGAGCTGAGCGGCTCGGATTCATTCCGCCCCTCTTGGCAACTTGTTGTCTCCTCTCCCATTTCCTGAATCTGCAGTTTATACACAGTGCATTAAAAAAATTGTCCTCTTTGATTTCCAGAAATAAACACACAGCATGTAGGGAACCAGTCATATTTTGTTCCTTAGATCAAAGTCCTTGCATCTGTAGGGTTCGAGGCGGAGAGAGATGTCAGCCTGAACCACACATGTGTTTGATTGGGTTGCGCCGATTCCCATTAATAGGCTGTGCAAGATTTTTTTAAAAGCCTGCATTGAAATCATTCTTGATTTGTCGATGCCATTCTGTGCCCATCATTGTGCCACATGTCCACATACGTGGACATATGTCCACAGAACAGAACAGATTTGCTGTTTGGTGGTGTTGCGGTGAACTTTGAAGTGCATGAGCTTGTTGTGACAGCCCCTCCCCAGCCACTCCCCCATAAGCCAACACAACAGACATCAACTTCTAATGAACATCTTCATTAGGTTGCTGTCTTCTTCAGTCGTTTATTCCTGCTTTGAAATGTATGGAATTTCGTTTAATGATCTCGTTGATTTCATTTTTATGAGTGCCTTACATAGAATGCACAGAGTCCTTGCTCCAGTGTAAGAACAATTTACTCTGGATTGCAATATGAATTTTCCATAGGTTTTCACTAGGTGGTGCCATAACTACGTCGACGTAAATGTCTCTTACGTGCTCCCACAGTTACTCTGGAGTGTAGGGCAAGATTCAGTTGCCCATTGCCATGCTCGGTGTGGTGGCAATGTTCAGTCTTGCTAGTGACTGTCCTGCCTCTTTTTCAGTCACACCTGGAAGCTTTCTGTCCTCTCCAGAATAATCATATACTTCCAGCCACTATGGAAATGCATATGCATGCATGCCATGCCATCCTCACCAGAGGCATCACTAGTGAGCATCAGGGCACAGGCTTCACCAGGTGATGCACACACAGAGTGACCAGATGCCCAAACCTCAAAAGCAGGACACGGTCTTGGATTCCTCTCAGCCTGGCCTTTCCGGCAGACAATGACATGTTGTCTACTCAAAAGTAAAGCCACAATATTGGGCACTTTCACTTTCCCATAGAGCTCAATGCCTATTTTTGATTTTTAGTTTTTTGGCCATAATTTTTGATAGGAAGGAAATATTTTGCAAACCAATTTTTGCATTGGATTCTGCTCTTCAGTACAAATCCAACAACATATGACATGCTAGGGTACTGCACACCATTGCAGAGTTCCAAAATGAAGCCAGAATGGAGGACAATGAAGTCCTTTTGGAGGACACCTGGACAGGAGGCTAAAAAAGAGGACAAATCCAGAAAAATCCGGTCATATGATCACCCTGTGTGCACAAAGGGGTTTGTGTGACACCATTAAAGGTCCAAATTTTTAAAATCTGAATATTTTCAAATATCCGGTTATATATCTTTTGATGCATAATTTCATGCAGAACAGCTTGAAACAAACCAAATATTTCTATTTAAAATAGATTCTATTTTAAATATAAATATTTCTATTCTAAATATTTCTGTTCTATAAAATATTATTATTTTATTTCTATTCTATAAAAGTTAAAATATTTCTATTCTATAAAAGGTATAGTTTAAAAATCTGCAGGTGCAGAGTAGTGGCGCATCAACGGGTCTTACTCCCAGGAAAATGTCTTTAGGGTTGCAGCCTAATAATAAATGAATTCCTGGAGATAAGGCTGGTGATGACTGTACCATGCAGATGTCCATCCCAACATAGAGGAGGAGATTGAGGGAAGGCTTTCTTGGAGTGGACTTACTCTGATGTAAGTTGGAACATCTCAGCAGCTCTTTCTCGGCATAGCCACACTGAAAGCCCTTTAGGTGTCGCACTGCAACAGAAAGTCTGGGAGCAGCAGGGATCAGCTGTGTGTGTGTCATCCCTTTACTCTGCTGTCTTTCCTCTCGTCCTCCTCTCCACCCGTCTGGCCCGCTGGAGACTTTGGTAACTCTGTCTCCTTGCGTCTGGCTTGGAGAAAGTCATGAAAAGCCGGGACTGCAACATCTCCTGGCACGCAGGTGGAATTCCAGCAATGGCATGCTAAGAAAAAGCTGGCACAGGGTTCAGTTAAAGCCCAGCATGTCGAGGTTTGGAAACAGCTTGGAGGTTTTGCAGAGCTTACCTGCTCCTCTTCCCCATACCCCACAAGGCGGTATAAGGTGCCTTGTTTGCTTCTATATTCAACCACTTGTTGCCCACCCCTCTATTATAACTCTTCTTTCAATAAGTAAACAGGATTGATTTTGATGGTGCCACTCCGCTGATGTGGATCGGCTGCCTGCCTTTTCCAGGTTAAACCAGAGATTACTTAACCAGGTTAAATGCCAGGTTAAACCAGAGATTACTTCCCACATGGAAGGCATGGTCATGGCACATGCATGCAAACATGCATGGTTTGGCACATGCATTGTAACACAGAACGTACCGTTTCATCTACCCACCCATGTCTGGTTTTAGGCTAGAGTCTGCATATGGAAAAAACTGCATAAACCATGCTCATGTACATGGATGCTTTCATAACTGTTTTATGAAAAGGTGGGATATGAATTAAATAAATAAATAAAAATAATGTGTTGGATTTTAATGGATTGGATTTTCTTGTTGGTGTTTTATGGATGTTTTGTAAACCGCCTTGAGTCCCTCCAGGAGAAAGGTGAGATATAAATAAAATTGTATTATTATTATTATTATTATTATTATTATTATTATTATTATTATTATTATCATCATCATCATCATCATCATCATCATCATCATCATCATCATCCAGCCTGCTTCTAGCACTGACAACCCCAGGTTAGGCTGACTCATGTCCCGTGCTGACCTGGGGTATTGCAAAAGTGCTGCACCTCTCCTGGTGGTGGTGCAGAGTTAGGCCAGTGCGCAGACATGTGCCGGCCTCCCTATGCTACTGCAGGAACAGGGAGATGGGTGAGTTGTGCTGGCCTAAATTGGTTAGGATTGTACCTTTTGACGGCTCCAGCTTTGAGTGTGCAACAAAGGAAGACTTTTCAACTCTGCCTTCCTGTAGCTCAGCCATTTTCATCCACTGTGCTGTAAGTGGTCCATTTATATACAGATATACTTATCCATATATAACTTATATACATAATAGCACGGGCCCATGTTCGCCAATATCTGCCCAAATGGAGTGCCTGCAGGTATGATAGCACTGGGGTGGCCGAGCATTGTGTCTTCAAGTCAGTAGCATCCCCCCCCCCCCAATAAAAATAAATTGTGCAGTTTGTCCTCCACTCAGAAAAGCATCAGCGCCATGTTCGGTTCTTCTTTATCCCTCAATGGAACCTCCATTTACGTAAGCTGATAACTTTCCAGGAATGGGATTTGCTTCTTCTCTCCTCTTCATCATCATTTGGATGTGTTCTTTTCCTAAGAGGCCAGTAATTGCACATCAAGGAGAAGATGCCTCCATCACTGTCTGGGGAAGGAACATCACAGCCTGCGGTGGGGACAGAGAAGGCCCTTCCCAAATGCACCCATAAATCCACCCTGATGCTGATGATTCCTAATGGCACCCCTGTCGTGAAGCATTTTAACTCCTGGCAATAGGAGAGCAGCCTTTCACTGTCGGGGATTGGGCTTCCCCCCTCCCCATACAGTTCTGGCTCTATATTCTCTCCATGTACCTTGGCAATAGGTGCTGGCATACAAAAGAACGCGTGTGTGAGTTAGACCTGGCCGGCTCTTTCTGTTCCTCTCCTGGCATTTCCAAGCACACTCCGTGAGTGTCAGGAGTACAAGCTCCAGAGCCGAACTGCTGGGGAGGGGAGATTTCATTCTAGGGGGGTGCAGATAAAACCATGGGGTGGTCACTCAGTCCAGAGGGGAGAGACTTCTCAAGTATTAGTATAGCCAGGCAGTTACATAAAAGGAAGAGCTGATCTTCGTAATAAATTGTCTGCTGCAAAGCAATCTGAAATGGAAATTATTTCTCTGCCAGCAGTTGTACATATAGTGTGTTTGCGGAAACGCTGCTGTTGTAGCAGTAGCATAGCTAGAGGGGGGCTGAGAGTTTTGGAGGGAAGCGTTCAATACGCCCCTCCCCTTCATAGCCATTCTAGGTGGGGGGGATCAAAATACAGTTGTGTGGCTTACCCCCAAATCCAGAGTAACTACGGGAGCATGTAAGAGACTTCACATGCACCCGTAGTTACTGCACCACCTTGTGAAAACCTATGGGAAATTCATACTGGAATCCAGAGTAAGTTGTTCTTACACCAGAGCAAGTTACTCTGGATTTTGCCCTTAGGCTGTAATCTTAAGCATGTCTACTCAGAAGTAAGTCCCATTGTGTTCTATGGGACATACTCTCAGGAAAGTGTGTTTAGGATTGCAGCCTTAGATGCCTTTATGCCCCACTTTCTGACTGTTCTTTTTCTGACACTTCCACTCTTGCAACACCTTTCAATTATACCAAGGACTCATTCATTCAACACATGCTTCACTCTTTCAACCTCTCTCTGCTGGTCATAAGCCTAAAATTGTCTTCCATGATGTTGATTCACATGTGACATAGCGATTATACTGTTTCTGCCATTTCCTTATTACTTTCTTCAGTAAGTAACCATCATTCAAATACATCAGATATTCATTGCCCGCACATGCCTTTGTTTGTTTTATTGTAATTTATTAAATATTTTGGCTTTGTATTAATTAATATGTTGTTTTATGGTTTTTTTTGGTGTCCATTTTTGCATTTGCAACCTGAAAAAGACTGGGTTCCCCTTTTCAACAGTTTTCACTTTTGGATGGTGCTCCAGTCCCTAACCCATCCAAAAAGTGGTGGATGCCAATATTTGGAGAAAAAGTCCACCAGGGGTTAACAGCCATAATGGATATTATGGTGGACTCTCCCTCACTGGGGATCTTCAAGCAGAGGCTCCACCAGCACCTGTCGCTCTAGGAGGATTTCCTGCTATAGACACGGGGTTGGACTAGATGACCTACTAGGTCCCTTCCAACTCTAGGATCCTATGATTCTATGATATGTGAACCTCCTTATTTTGGTTGTTGGTGACTTCAGAATGCCAGGTTCAGGGAAGGCAGCAAGATGCAGATCTCTTGCAGTCTTGTGTGCTCCTGATGGCAACTATGAGATATAGAAAGCTGGATGAGATGGGATGTTGGCATGATCTAGAAGAGGTGTTCTTATGTTCTTAAATGGGGGAGTGCGTGTACACATAAAATAAAATAAAATAAAAAATAAAATAAAACCACCCCTATTCCTTTTGTGCTGGCTTTGCTTTTCCTTGCTACTTTCCCCAAAGATAGAGGTGATAGTTCTGCACAGCCTTGCAGAGGAAGAGGCCAGCAGAGAAGTTTCTGGTGGAGCTCCTGTCTGTAGGATGGTGCAAAAGACCATTTCAGGTGTCTTTCCTTTGCTGTTTCATATGCATAAGCAGTCATTGGCATTGGCACAGTAACGCATAAGGGTTCTTAGGCAGGCCTCCGTCAGTCTTGAAAGACTATGGTATCGTGCTCAGCGCTGCATACGCTGCATGCGAAGCACGAAAGCCTGGGTTGGATTGTTATGGAGGATAGGCTGTTATCCAAGCAGCAAATCCCCCCTCTCCATGCCACTGAATTAGTCCAATGGAAAGGCAGAGCCAATACGATTGGATCCAGCTGGCGTCGCAGAGCTGGGCTAAGGGCAGGAGCTCACCCTGTCTTGTGGGGCCGACCCGGGAATCGAACCCTGGCCTGCTGGTTAACAGGTTCTTTCTTATTAGTTTTAACATCACCACTGACTTACGAAGGACGATTTGGAAATGTCTACCTTAGTGTTATGTCTTTGATCCAGACCTTTGGCATTCCGGAGAGCAGTGCCCCTAGTAAGATGCCGAAGAATGCCAAGTATGTGGGGCAGTTGTGGTAGTTGGCAAACTTCAAAGTATCGCCCAGTCCTCCTGATTCCTGATATGCCTATAAATGTTGCTCGTGTCTTGAAATAAACAGCCGACTTGCAGGATCTCCACTAGGGGGAGCTCGTACTGTGGGCCACAATGGCAAATTCCCATAAGAATTCCACCCCATGGGATGACACAGTTCCCATATCTTTTTAGCTTGGACATATATATATATATATATATATTTTCCTTTATACTCTGCATTTTGCACTTGTCTCTCTGTTAGGGTTGCCAAAATTCTCTTCCACAAAATGGGGACAGGACCCTCTGTCCCATTTGCCAGTATGTGAACACAATCCCCCCAAATTGGGATTGTCCATGTTTTGGGGGGCATGGTTGCCATATGTCCCGAAACACATGGACAGTCCTGATTTTTGAGGGGGATTGTATTCACATACTGGCAAATGGAACAGAGGGTCCTGTCCCCATTTTGTGGAATAAAAATATGGCATTTTCGGGATATATGGCAACCCCACTTTCTGTTGAGCCTTTGTGAATCCTTATTGTCAGCTTGTACAAATTGTTTGCTGTCTATTCTGACATATTAATTTGTTTAATTATATTAAACAAATTATTAATTTGTTTGCTATATTAATTTGTTTGCTGTCTATTCTGTTGCACTAGAATTCCAAACTGCAATATGGTGTAGGCTGCAATCCTATACACACTTTCCTGGGAGTAAGACCCATGAACACAATGGGGCTTACTTCTGAGTAGACATGGTTAAGATTGTGCCCATAGTATAATTTCCCCTTCTTCGTTCACTTGATATTCTGCCGCAGGAAAGAGAGGAAGGTGTAAGCGCGATCGTAAATTCTTCTTGGACGTGTCTTGCGATGCTGTTTTTATGGCAGCTACGATGTTGTGAGATAGGCACTGATAGATCCCGTCTCTGAAGCATCTTTGAGGAGGCAAAGTTCTAGATGTACCTTGAACTTTCTCCTTTCAAGCAAAGTTCTTATATATCAAAGTAAGTACAACAAGTTCTCACTTCAAGTCACTGATAGGTTCTTGGAAACGGTAACTTTAAATGAAGCATAATGAAACCAATTTTACCGTAGGCTAATTGATATATGTAAACAAGAGTTGCGTTCCTATAGCATATTTCTGGTCACAAAAAACTTCGAAAGAAAGACCCCAAATATTTACACTATTAAAATGTTGAAATAAATGTGAGGTTTCCAAGCTGGACAAAAGCCACGCAGACATGGGGAGAACGTGCAGACTTCACACAGATACTGGCCCCAGCCAGGAATTGAATTTTTTTTCCTAAAGAACTTTAAAATGAAATTATTTTAAGGGAGGACATGCTGTGCTGACCTATCCATTAAAATCTAGGCAAGACCAGTTCAGTGCTGGTATTGCACCTGAACTGGTCTTGCCTAGATTTTAATGGACAGGTCAGCACAGCAAGTCCTCCCTTGCTTGCTTGCTTGCTTGCTTGCTTTCTTTCTTTCTTTCTTTCTTTCTTCCGTCCGTCCGTCCGTCCGTCCGTCCGTCTAATCTATCTATCTATCTATCTATCTATCTATCTATCTATCTATCTATCTATCTATCTATCTATCTATCTATCTATCTATTTGTATACTGCTTTTCAACTTCAAAAGGTCATGGTGCATTAGCCTCCTCTGCATAGGAGGGAAGAGAAGCAAACTAGAGTAGTAGATCTTAAATTGTGGATCTAGGACCCACCAGTGGGTTGGCGGTCTCTGAAACTGAGAGCAGATCAGGTAGTGTGCATTAAGGGTTAAATAAGTTGCTTCCCCTCCAATTCATACCTTGTTGGTTGGCATGACATGGTGCCCCACATGGTGCCCCCACTATGTGCCCCAGCTGCATTCACTATTAGTAGGAGAAGCAGCAAAGTCCTTGAAAGCCTTGATGTCCACTTGGTTGTGAATTTGGCTGATTGTGTGCCACTGAGAAGGGTGATTATGAGCACAATCCTAACCATGTCTACTCAAAAGTAAGTCCCATTGTGTTCAATGGGTCTTACTCCCAGGAGAGTGTCTTTAGGATTTCGGCCTATGTTTTTCATGTTCCTACGCAGACAGAGGTGCTATGAGAAAGTGAATTCCTCTTTTGCACACAGATGCAAAACAGTTATTAAGGGCCATCAGAGGTGGGTTTTTGGAGCGAAGCATGGCCGGCACCATGTATATACTCGAGTGTAAGCCAAGTTTTTTGGACCCCAAAAATGGGCCCCAATAGCCCCCTCGGCTTATACTCGGGTGAGGGGTCAAAATCCTCTGAAAAATGGCAGGATCAAACCCATCATGTCATATGTTGTTGGATTCATATTGAAGAGCAGAGTCCAATGCAAAAAATCAGTTTTGAGATATCTCCTTCCTCATTTATGGCCAAAAAACAAAAAAAAAAAAAAACTATAAAAATAAAAAAAATATATTTTTTGGCAATTTTTTAAGCGGGTAGGAATTTTGGCCTGGGGGTAGGAATTTTGGGTTTGGCATCTGGTCACCCTGTCCTATGCATGTCTACTCTGAAGTAAGCCCCACTAAGTCCAATGAGGCTTACTCCCAGGAAAGTGTGCTTAGGTTTGCAGTCTATGAGTTCCAAGAATGCCACAAGGAAAAGGACCAGCACCAGTACCTGCTGCATTTCCCACCCTAGGCTTGTACTCGAGTCAATAAGTTTTCCCAGTTTTGGGGAGTAAAATTAGGTGCCTCGGCTTATACTTGGGTCGGCTTATACTCGAGTATATATGGTATGTTCTAGGGTGCATTGCATGGAAACACAGTTTATGCAGGTGTCCCATAAAGGAGCATCGGGGGCAAGTGGCTGTGGTTTCTGAGCTATTTAGAGGCATCCCACTCCCAAATGAAGCAGCATCCCATCCCATCCCCAAAATTTAGAAGCATCCCATCCCCAAATGGCTTTCTTCAGAGGGAAGTTGTTGGCATTCCTATTGTGCTTGACCCTCCACCAGTGTTGTTTCTTCAGCCCCGTTCGTAGGAGCTTCTGTTTTACAATACACATGCTATAGATAACATGAAGCCGCTGTGGATTATTTTGGGGGGGGGGGGAGGAAGGCGGTAAGGCTTCTTCTTGCATTTATTGAGCATGCAGTGAATTCCTGTTGGGTGGGATCATGCAAGGGTTTTATCCTGCCAATGAGTTCATGCACAAAGCATTTCGATTATTTGTGCGATTCTAGCTGATTGCTGAACACAGATTGTAGATCCTCTAGTAGTTATGCGCAGTTGTCCTTGCCATGCATTCCACCATTAAAGGCTGATCAAGTTTCGACTTTTGCAACTCCACGGAGCCAGCAAAGGGGAACAGCTCTGGCCAAGTGACTTAACTGTTCTCCAGAATCTTTTTGCTTACCTCATTTTACTTTTTTGCTGTTGTTGTCGTTTACTTGTTCCGCTTAGTTTTGTTTTGCTTTTGTATTCCTCCAGTTGCTGGAGAGGTAAATTTTTTAAGGGACTTAGGGAAATGCATTCCCATGATTGTTGCATTGCTAGAGCAGGCGTTGTTTAATTGTGTTGCAATGGAATTGAAATTTGCAATATTGGGTGCAATCCAGAGTAACTACGGGGAGTCCTTGCTCCGGTGTAAGAACAAGTTACTCTGGATTGCAATATGAATTTCTCATAGGTTTTCATTAGGTGGTGCAGTAACTACGGGTGCATGTAATGTCTCTTACGTGCTCCCGCAGTTACTCTGGATTGTGCCCATTGGCTCCCACTCTCTTTAAATTCAAGGTCCTTCACTAACATGAATTGGAAGAACTATCTATATGGATATCTGGGCTGGAAAATATGGACAAAATCCAGAATAACTACAGCGAGTCCTTGCTCCGGTGTAAGAACAACTAACTCTGGATTGCAGTATGAATTTCCCATAGGTTTTCACTAGGTAGTGCAGTAACTACAGGTGCATGTAAAGTCTCTTATGTGCTCCCGTAGTACTGTAGCAGGCAGGAATCTGTTGCTGCTGTGATGGGTACACCTTCTTTCCTACTTCCCCTACCATTGCTGAGTCAAAGGATGCAATCCTGAAATGCACTTCAGCTAGACTATCACTGGGCTGGCCCATTTCCAAGGTGGGGCATCCCAGTTACACCAGAAAGGCTTAGGCTGGCATAAATCAACATAGGCTGTCCCAAGACAGATGGACCTGGGCTGGCATATTTGTGCCAGCCAAGGCAGTTCAGGAGAGCATGTTGAGGGCATGTTTTGCACTGCCTAGGGCAGAGCAGTTACGCTGTATCCAGAGCCTGTTTCCAGGACAGAAATACGCTCTTCCACCTCCTCAGAAGCATGAATAAATCTGAGTAGACCCATAGGGGTCCAGGATAAGACAGAGTAAAAATAGAAGTGTTCTGGAAGTGCTCCAGAGTAAAAATGGAGGCAAACAGTTTGACTCCTTGGCCAGCCTAACTGCTTCTCAACTTCAGGATATGGCACAACTACAGCTAACCTCTGGATTTAGCACAACTCCATGCAATCCCTTTGCATCCACCCTCCACTACAGGTACTGCTATACTGCAGTCTCCTGCTGCAGCTGTACCTGGTTGTCAGGAACTTCTGGGCTTTCTTATAAGGAAGGCGCCAGAACTGTTCCTTGTTCAGTGTGGTCTGAGGCAGGTCTCCTCGGGAGTAAGCCCTCCCCAAGTGTCATTGACTTGGTGCCTACTGAGCATGCTCTGGAGCAGGTAAGGAAGCCCAGGCTTCCTGACTCTCTGGATTCAGCCCAACGTTCTGCTCTGGATACAGCCTACTTGGGGCAGCCCAGCTGGGCCATTCTCACTGCTCTAACTCTGGATTGTGGCCTTAATCAAATATTGATTATGATAAAACAACCCCTCCTGTATATTGAAAAAGGTGATCTGTTCCTTCTCTTTACCCATTGAACTGAAAATCTTGAGCATGGAGGGATTTCTTTCATTTGCTATGAACTCTCCTTTGGGTCAACTGCCTTTCCCTTTAGCCAGCACTTTTGCTTCAAGTTGATCCCCCAAGTTGATCCCCAAGTTGATTTGCTTCAAGTTGATCCCCCAAGTTGATCCCCAAGTTGATTTGCTTCAAGTTGATCCCCCAAGTTGATCCCCAAGTTGATTTGCTTCAAGTTGATCCCTCTTGCCTATGCAGGGGAAAAGCTATAGAACTACCATATCTCAGTATTGCAGTGGGGAGGCACTGGCAAGATTATGTATAAAAGTATATTACATCCCTGCTGGATCACATGTAAGAACCCCATCAATTCCTCATCAGTGGCCCACCAGCTCACATCAGGTTGGCCACAACTTTCCTGATGTGGGCCACAGGTGGGCCACAACTCCCATCAGGTGGGAAAGAAAAGCAGACACTTCTTTCCACGACTGTTTTCTGATACTGGTTCTCAACAAGTGGAAGCTTTTCTCTACTAAAAATTCTTTTGAAATCTTGCCTGCGGATCTTTATTTCAGGGCAAGCTGTGCTTGGTTTCATTACCAGATGAGCAATTACTAGATCCAGAACTGGCAGCAGGCAGGCCTACCCCATCATAGCCCTTGATTCGACAAACGGTGCATGAAGATCTGAGTGCATCGTCTCCAGCAGTGGATGTTGTGAACAAGAACGTTAGTGAGTTCCAAAAGAGACATATTGTCAATCAATCATAAATCATACCCTGAAAGTTCCCATCCAACACAGTGATCTTCCAACTATGTGCCATAGGAAATATGCAACAAAAAGGTTTTTGAGAGACCAACACACATTTGGCTGATCTCGTCCCGCTTCCTCCCAGTTAAGAAACTTGTCCAAGAAACTTGGTGGTGGTGGTTGTTGTTGTTGTTGTTGTTGTTGTTGTTGTTGTTGTTGTTCTTCTTCTTCTTCTTCTTCTTCTTCTTCTTCTTCTTCTTCTTCTTCTTCTTCTTCTTCTTCTCTCACTCGCTCGCTCAATCACTTGCTTGATCGCTCGCTCACTCACTCACTCACTCACTCACTCACTCACTCACTCACTCACTGGAGTGGACAAACAAAGCGTGGTCTGACACGGTGATGCAGGCTGGGAAGAAAAGAACTACAGCCAAATCCAGAGTAACTACATGAGCATGTAAGAGCCATTACGTGCACCCATAGTTACTTCACCACCTACTGAAAACCTATGGGAAATTCATATTACAATCCAGAGTGAATTGTTCTTACACAGGAGCAAGGATTCCCCCTAGTATGCTAAGGTAATGTATACCTTAGTATACATTTCAAATTTGAATAAATTTACATAAATGAATATATTAGAGCAGTGGTTTTCAAAGTGAGGGTCGGGACTCTCTTGGGGGTCGCAATTCATTTCAGGGTTGCCAAAAGCTGGATGCAGCTATCTTGGAATCTGGCACTGGGCACCTTTAATGTCACTTCCAACCATGGCATCACTTCCTGGGGGTCCTGTACAGATTGTCATTCTCAGGAGGGGGTCCTGATTTGAATTTTAATGAGCTTATTGATGATACACATGAAAACTATAATACATATAGAACCACATGGGAACTTTGAAATGTTTGCCGTACACGTCTTGCACGGTAAAAACATACGGAGCAAAAGAGAAACATGGAGAGATAAGTTGTTCAGAGGTAACGCGGGGGTTAAAATAATGCCTGTGGGCCAGTTGGAGCTCCAACAGTCTTTGATGGGGCAGAGGTTCATTGGAGACTTAGGGCAAAATCCAGAGTAACTATGGGGAGTCCTTGGTCCGGTGTAAGAACAATTTACTCTGGATTGCAATATGAATTTCCCATAGGTTTTCACTAGGTGGTGCACGTAATATCTCTTACATGCACGTAATGTCTAGGTGCACCTAATGTCTCTTCCATGCTCCTGTAGCTACTCTAGATTTGGGGGTTAGAGATCCCTGTGGCACTAATTGGGGGGGGGGGGGGTCTTTGATGGCTGTAAGTGCCCCCGGGCTGGAGTTTCCCTCCTCCTGGTTTCAAGTCCCAGGCGCAGATGGATACTGTAAGTAAGCGATTATAATGAGTGATGTTATTTCAATCAGTTGAACGATCGTTCAATCTCTGGCACATTCAGGGGGAGCTGTGAAGGTTTTCATGTCTCTGCACCAGGGAACATCTCACCAGCTAGAAGTACAATAAGCTTGAGAGTCGGACTTGGAAATCCAAGATTTTGTTCCTGACATTTTCAAGTTGCACATTTGCTGTTTGCTCTTGTCACTTTCTTGTGCAGAACAGCCTCTGAGTCACAGCCCCATCTGCCTCTTGCCCAGATCGGAGCACAGAGGAGTTGCCGAGATGGCAGCCTCTCTTCCTTGAGGAGCCCTTATTTTGCAGGAGTCTCTCTTGCAATTCCAGGCCTCTTCTTTCTTTCTTTCTTTCTTTCTTTCTTTCTTTCTTTCTTTCTTTCTTTCTTTCTTTCTTTCTTTCTTTCTTTCTTTCTTTCTCTCTTTCTCTCTTTCTCTCTTTCTTTCTTTCTCTCTTTCTTTCTCTCTTTCTCTCTTTCTCTCTCTCTTTCTTTCTTTCTTTCTTTCTTTCTCTCTCTCTCTCTCTTTCTTTCTTTCTTTCTTTCTTGCAATTCTTCATGCAATTCTCTCTCATGCAATTCTTCAAAGTCTCTCTTGCAATTCTTCATGCATTTCTTTCTTTCTTTCTTTCTTTCTTTCTTTCTTTCTCTCTCTCTCTTTCTCTCTTTCTCTCTTTCTTTCTTTCTCTCTTTCTTTCTCTCTTTCTCTCTTTCTCTCTCTCTTTCTTTCTTTCTTTCTTTCTCTCTCTCTCTCTCTCTCTCTTTCTTTCTTTCTTTCTTTCTTTCTTGCAATTCTTCATGCAATTCTCTCTCATGCAATTCTTCAAAGTCTCTCTTGCAATTCTTCATGCATTTCTTTCTTTCTTTCTTTCTTTCTTTCTTTCTTTCTTTCTTTCTTTCTCTCTCTCTTTCTTTCTTTCTTTCTTTCTTTCTTGCAATTCTTCATGCAATTCTCTCTCATGCAATTCTTCAAAGTCTCTCTTGCAATTCTTTCTTTCTTTCTTTCTTTCTTTCTCTCTTTCTTTCTTTCTTGCAATTCTTCATGCAATTCTCTCTCATGCAATTCTTCAAAGTCTCTCTTGCAATTCTTCATGCATTTCTTTCTTTCTTTCTTTCTCTCTTTCTCTCTTTCTTTCTTTCTTTCAATTCTTCATGCAATTCTCTCTCATGCAATTCTTCAAAGTCTCTCTTGCAATTCTTCATGCATTTCTTTCTTTCTTTCTTTCTTTCTTTCTTTCTTTCTTTCTTTCTTTCTTTCTTTCTTTCTTTCTTTCTCTCTCTCTCTCTCTTTCTTTCTTTCTTTCTTTCTTTCTTTCTTTCTTTCTTTCTTGCAATTCTTCATGCAATTCTCTCTCATGCAATTCTTCAAAGTCTCTCTTGCAATTCTTCATGCATTTCTTTCTTTCTTTCTTTCTTTTTTTCTTTCTTTCTCTCTTTCTTTCTTTCTTTCTTTATGCAATTCTCTCTCATGCAATTCTTCAAAGTCTCTTGCAATTCTTCATGCATTTCTTTCTTTCTTTCTTTCTTTCTTTCTTTCTTTCTTTCTTTCTTTCTTTCTTTCTTTCTTTCTTTCTTTCTTTCTTTCTTTCACTTCTGCATTGGGACTCATCAGACACAGTGGTAATAAAATTATGGCTATAAAACATTATCGGGACGCTGTTTGGTAACAGAAAATACAGTTCATGAACATCTCAAATTGGGTTGCGTATGTTACCAAACAGCGTCCCAATTAGAAAAGTGTTTTATAATGTGAGATTTCCTGAAACACCTTCTGGTTGTCTTTCCCCAAAGTTCAAATCCTGTTACATTAATCCAAGTTCAAGTAAGGAAGTAAGGGCGCAATCCAGAGTAGTTACAGGACCTCTTACTTCAAGGTAAGTGGCACTTAGGGAGCAATCCAGTATAACTACGGGGAGTCCTTGCTCCAGTGTAAGAACAACTTTGGATTGCAATATGAATTCCCCATGGGTTTTCACTAGGTAGTGCCATAACTACGTCGACTTAAATGTCTCTTACAAGCTCCCGTAGTTACTCTGGATTGTAGGGTCACTCTGGATTGCTCTATGCATTTCTCATAGAAATGTAATTACCTGTACAATCCTAACCAGGTAAGCCCCATTGTGTTCAATGGGTCTTACTCCCAGGAAAGTGTCTTTAGGATTGCAGCCTACATCACTTAAGATGACCCATAACTACTCTGGATTGTAGCCTAAGTAAGGGCGCAATCCAGAGTAGCTACCGGGAGTCCGTGCTCTGGTGTAAGAACAATTTGCTCTGGATTGCAATATGAATTTCCTATAGTTTTTACTAGGTGTGCAATAACTACAGGTACATGTAATGTCTTTTATGTGCTCCCGTAGTTACTCTGGATTGTAGGTTAAGTATGTAGGTAAGTAAGTATGTAACTAAGTATGGGTGCAGTCAAGAGTAAGTGCGGGGAGTCCTTGCTCCGAAGTAAGAACAATTTACTCTGGATTGCAATATGAATTTCCCATAGGTTTTTACTAGGTGGTGCGGTAAATGTACCACCTAGTCTACTGTAACGTCTACCACCTAGTATGACATTACATAAACGTCAACGTAAATGTCTCTTACATGTTCTTGTAGTTACTCTGGATTGTAGCGTAAGTAAGTAAGGCTGCAATCCTAAAGGTACTTTCCTGGGAGTAAGACCCACTGAACACAATTGGACTTACTTTTGAGTAGATATGGTTAGAATTGTACTCTTTGTAAGTTAGTCTGCAATCCTAAATACACTTTCCTGGAAGTAAGAAAGTCTAAACACACTTTCCTGGAAGGCGTACTTCTGAGTAGACATGGTTTGGATTGTTCTCTAAGGCTGCAATCTGACATTCTCCTGGGAGTAAGGCTCATTGAACAAAATGGGGCTTGCTTTTGAGTAGACATGGTTAGAATGTGCTCTAAGTAGTCCAAGTAAGATAGTTCAAATTCTGTCCCCGCCAGAATCTGGGAAGGATTTGGAGTCAGAAACCACAATGTCAGGGGAAAAGGGGGAAAAAGTAACATGAGAAGTACTCCTCAGAAGCCAGAGTTTGGGAACATAACTGTGGGCCAGTGACTTCTTAAGGACAGTTCCCAATTCTGGTTTGATTGATCAGAGCACATGTTTGCTCAGTTTGTTCACTGTTACTGGAGAGTAACTGACTTGGATCCAAGTTTAAGACTTTTCTCAGCCACAAAGTGGTGGGGTAGCTAGAGGGGGCAGAGCAGTCGATCTTGGAGGGAGCTTCGTCTTGACGTGCAAGGGACCCCTTCCACCTATGGTGGTTCCGAAGGGGAGGGATTCCCTGCATACCCTCGTAAGGCTACCTCTAAGACCGACTGCTCTGCACTGCTCTAGCTGTACCACTGCCACAGTAGACAATCCAGAGTAACTACAGGAGTAACTCTGAGTAACTTAGAGTAACTCTGCCACAATCCAGAGTAACTACGGGAGCACGTAATAGACATTTACGTTGACGTAGTTGCAGCACCGCCTTGTGAAAACCTATGGAAAATTCATATTGCCATCCAGAGTAAATTGTTCTTACATCAGAGCAAGGACTCCCTGTAGTTACTCTGCTTTGCGTCCAAAGACTCACTAGGTATACTAGATTTCCACCATCTTCCAGAGTTTTCTCCTTCCCACCCACTGCACTCCAGCAAGAATTGTGTATTTTCAGATGCATTATCCCAAATCCCTTGTAAATAGATATTTTTCCCCCTTTATTTTCCCTGCTGCTGTTTCTCATTACAGAAGACTGTTGAGTTTATCCTAATGAACTGGGTGTGCGCTCACAAAGATGAGTGTGGAATAACAGGGACATGGAGAGCAAAGGAGGAGTAATCCCACACAGTGGTTTGCCCATGGGTGCCAGTCTGGGTCTGCTTTACAAGAGTTTCCATCAGCGTCTTAAAAGCATGGGAAACCAAAGCAGGGACACTTTCCCCTCTTTGGCGGGTATAACTTTCAGTGCGTTGGTACCACGTTGACACTAATTTCTTGATGATGATAGAGCAGATGAAACTGATCCAGTACGTAGCGCAGATGCCTTAAATTGGCACTTGCTCACTGTAAACAATTAGCGCTGGCGCACCCGCTCTCTGTATTAACCGAGTGCTTACAAGACCCCGTAACATGAAGCTGAGCTCAGAAGCTACGTCGGTGGGGTGGGGACGAGTCTGTCTGAACGTCTTGGCTTTCCTATGAATGATAAACAAATGAGCACACTTGGATCGACCCCCACATGTCCCGATGGCGCTGATTGCAGTGGGTGGATGTGGGGGGGGGATCAGTCCAGCAGCTGTAAGATGTTGCTTGTGTGCACTGTCAGCTGGAACAGGTGGACCGGCCACTTCAGCAAGCGCATTAGAGCAGGAGACGGAGGTTTGGATGGAAGCGGAGATGGAAGGGAACTTTTCTGCCAGTTCATGCGGTCATGCCTGACGCATGGACTTTTAACTCTTGGATCCCTAAAGGATACGTCACTGCCCTGAGCAACAGAGAACAGGTGTGATGGTGGTAATTCGGTGTTACAGTAGTATAGGAAATTGGAGAGCCAGCTGGGCTAACGTCACACGGAGAGGAAGAAAGACACACACACATCTCCTGACCTCAGTACTGTGCCTGCAAAGGAGAGCTGATGGATAATAATATGTGGTTTATTTTTTTCTCTCCGTTGGATTTGAGAGAGGATCCAGAGATAGCTACAGAAGGATAACCTTAACCCTAAAGCCGATGTATCCATGTACCAAAATCTTAACCCTAAAGCCAGTGTACCAAGTTTGAGAATGTGATCGGGGCCCGTTTTCTTACCCGTGTTTCCAATATAACTAGGGGGTGACCTCCCCAACCTGCATGAGGGCACTTGGATGTAGGAGTCTTGTGTGCGTCCTCTGTGAGATACAGGGAGCTGGACCAGATGGGCCTTTGTCCTGATCCAGTGGAGGCTCGTCATGTTCTTATGACTATGGTGTTTAGGAACGGGGCTTAAATGGCTCTTTCACAATCTTGATCAAGATTCCTCTTGCTTTTATTTGACCGAGGAGAAAATATGAGCCCTCACCTCCCCAAGGACAAATAGCAAGTTGGGTGTAAAGAGAAAGAATCTGGATCAGGACTAAGGGGAAAGTTAATATTTCTATCTCCTTACTGTGCTGGTTCCCAGACATTTTCACCTGGTGGCTCCCTTGAACTACTTATATAATCTTTTAGGGGAGTATATAATCCTATATACCAGGTAGGATGGCCTCCTGTATATATTTTTGTGCAGATTCCAGGGTTCCCATGCTGGTTTCCAGAGGGGAGCCACAGCTCAGAGTTGGAGAACCACTGCCCTACACTATAGTTGCAATCTTGATTGAGACTCCATACTGCTTCTATTTAGATATGGAAAAATTAAATGCATGGGCACCCATCATATGATACACACATTGTCCGGTGTGATCCTAAAAGGACCATCCTGCATGTCTTAATTTGGGGTCCTCTGAAAAGTTGTGAGGGTTGCGATATGGGATAACCCCACATAGGGACAATCCCATGAGGGACAACCCCAATTTTGGAGGATTGTGTTCACCTACTGGCAAGTGTGACAGAGGGTCCTGTCCCAATTTTGTGGAAGAGAATTATGGCAACCTACTTGTAGTAGATCTTATAGTAGGTACTGCAGGCTGTAGTTCCAAAATCCCTTGTCACAATTTAATTTCTCCCAGTAACATGATGTTGGGAAAATGTTGGGTCACCTCCGAAGCATTTTGGACAGGGGTTCCATTTCTCCCCCCCCCCCAAGTCTCAAAGAGTTAGTCTTCCTAAATCCCCTTGACTGAGAACCAGCTTGAGATTTATCAGTATTGGGACTTCTCCTGCAGTGACCTCACAGCCAGATCCGTGACGGCAGAACGGGGTGATATCACGGCCTTGGAAAAGGTCTGGTGCCTGCCTGCCAGGAGCGGGTGCCAGGCTCCGGCGACTACAGCGCCAGGAACTGAATCATCGTAATGGATAGAAGTCAAAAACCTGGGGAGCCTCAAAGACGAACTGCTGGAAATGTAATGGTTTTCAAATGCCTGCTTTTGTGTGTCAGCTGCTCTGAAAAGCTGGCTGGAGTCCAGGTGGTGAAAGCTGGTGGTCAGAAAAATCAGCTTTGCATCCTATCAACAAAGAGGTGGTGATAGGGAGAGACATGTGGGTATTGGGAAAAGGTCTAAATCTATGGTCTGGGGTGGGAAGGGGAGCTTGAAAGTGGAAACCCATCAGTCTCAAGGTGGGTGAAAGTGTGTGTGTGTGAAAGAGAGAGAGACTGGCTGAACTCTAGTTCTAAAGACTCCGCGCGAACCATTTCGTAGATATCGGAGAAAACCAAAACCAGGACTTCTAGTCTCCTGAATCCATAACTAGGGATCTTGTGAGAGTCCACCAGTTTCTGCTGATCAAGACATCTTACAGGGAATCAGCACAGCATATGTATACAACCCAGAGATTGACTTCCCTGTATATTGTTGTTAGTATTATTATTAACGATATGTGCTTTCGCTTGCAAACCGTAATATGGGAAGCTGCCACTCACTCACTCACTCACTCACTCACTCAATCAATCAATTCATCCATCCATACATCCATGCAACCATCCATGCAACCATCCATCCATCCATCCATCCATCCATCCATCCATCCATCCATCCATCCATCCATCAACAGTATTTATAGACAGCTTTTCAACAAAAAGTTCACAAAGTGGTTTACAGACAAAATTAAATAACTAATGGCTCCCAAAGGGTTCACAATCTAAAAAGATGGCATGCCCTACAATCCAGAGTAACTACGGGAAGATGTAAGAGGCACTTACTCTGGATTGCAATATGTATTTCCCATAGGTTTCCCATAGGTGGCACTGTAACTAACCCCCAAATCCAGAGTAACTACAGGAGCACGTTAAGAGACTTTCCGTGCACCTGTAGTTACTGTACCAGCCAGTGAAAACCTATGGGAAATTCATATTGCAATCCAGAGCAAATTTTTCTTACACGAGAACAAGGACTCCCCATAGTTACTCTGGATTGTGCCCTAAGTTAGTGTAAAAAATCCTAGTTACTCTGGATTGTAGCCAAAGAAAAACAGCAGATGCATCCTAAGTGTATTCATTCATTCAGTTTATATCCCACTTTTCTTTATAAACAGATGCATCCTAAGTTTGTTTGTTTGTTCTTTTCTTTGTTCGTTCGTTCGTTCGTTCATTCATTCATTCATTCATTCATTCATTCATTCATTCATTCAGTTTATATCCCACCTTTCTTCCTAAAGGAAGGATACTCAAGGTTATCACATCTGTGATGCACATTAGTCAGGATGGTTTATTACTACTACTACTACTACTACTACTACTACTACTACTACTACTACTACTACTACTACTACTACTACTACTACTGTTATTACTGTTATTACTGTTATTACTATTATTACTATCTTTTTAACACTTCACACCATGCCATGTCCTCTTAAAAAAACTAAGATGCCCAAAGTAGTCGAAGCACAACAAGCATTAGTAGGAAGCTTGATTGGTAGAACTCCAAAATATGCTTTTCAGGTCTTAACAAAAATAGTCCTTCTGTCCACCTTGAGGCTCTTACTGTTGTTTGTTCCATCACATCTGGCCTCCCAACCCAGAAGTAACTGGCAATGATGTCATCACCAGTTACTTCCGGTGGTCCTTTGAGTAGGTGGACCACATGAAGTAGTACGGCAAAGGACAAACCTTGCATTAGACTCGCCACTGCTTATGCAGTGGGATTCATGTAATTCTGGGCAGTGTCCCTTCTTGGCTTGCACCCCCCGGCAGAGTTGCAGATGTAGGGAAGACAGTTGTGATCCACTCATGGACCACAGCTCTCCATATCTCCAGTTGCTCAACATCACCTCTTCTTTGTGCTCCCACACAGAGGAGAGAGGCCAGTTCACCGCAAGCATGTGGTGCCTGCACAATCGTGCTCGGCAGACGTGCAGTGGCGCCCGCGACACTTTGCTCCAGCCTGGTGTTAAATGGTGCTAAAAAAAATGTCTGCCTGCAGCCACATGAAGGCATCGTTTGGCCTCGCAGCAAACCAATTGTGACAGTTACCACGAAGGGGGAGATTAAAAACAGATGAACCTGACGCTCCTAAATGCTTGACTGGGCCAGAACAGCCCTGCCATGGGGCTGATTGTCTGGAAATTACTCTGCTATGACTCCCGTGTTCTCATGTGCTTCCTCCGCCACTGTGGGTTGTATCCGATCGCATAAGCCGTTGATCAAGGTGCAAGAGACAGTGGGGTTGGAAAGGAACGTATAGTGCAGTGGCGTAGCTAGAGGGGGTGGAGCAGTCAGTCTTGGAGGTAGCCCTCCATGGCATGCAAGGGGGGCATTCCAGGTGGGGGGAGCAAAATGGAGCAGTTCAAAGGGCCCACTTGCACGCTCCCTCCAAGAATAATTGCTGTGCTCCCTTTTAGCTACACTACTAGTTTGTTGAATTCCTCAAGGTATAGAGGGTGTACTGGAGAGGCTTTGTGCTGCATTCCTGTGCCTTCCTCCTCCTCCTCCTCCTTCTCAGTTCACACCAGCTCCAGTTAACTGGAAAAGACATATCTAATTTGAAAAAGGCAGCTTGTATGTGTGGCGCCTGCTTTAAAGAGGCTTTGGAGAGTTGCACATCGTTGCTGATGTGAGAATATGGTTTCTTTTGACCTAAATTAAGGACACATTTTGCACGTCTTCAGTTTGAAGTCAAAGGCTTGAAGTTCTTGTTCTCCTCGATAAAGTTTGCAGGTGGCCAAAAGCCCTCGTTTCAGTCTAATCTAAAGAAGCCTGAACCCAACCTATACTTATAGGTTCATATATAGGTTCAACCCAGCTCCATATATTATAGGATGAGCCCTGCTGCATCAAACCAAAGGCCCCTCTTGTCCATAAGAACATCAGAAGAGCCTCCGCTGGATCAAGCCCCAAAGGCCCATCTAGTCCAGCTTCCTGTATCTCACAGAGGCCCACCAGATGCCTCTAGGAGCCCACAAGACACCTACGTCCAGGTGCTTTCCCCTGCATCTGACGTTTGAGGTCCAGCTTCATCAGTGATGGGCTTCAAAGAAATTAAGAACCGGTTCTCTGTCCATCTGGCAGCCACTTTTAAATGGCTATTTTTAATCTTTATATGTACTATCTCTTGTTAAGAACCGGTTCTATAGAGTAGGTGCGAACCTGCTGGTGCCCACCACTGAGCTTCATGTATCTCATAGTGACCCATCAAATGCTGGGTCTTGAGTGGTCACCTTGAGTACCCTTTTAGGGAAAGAAAAAGCCAGGATATAAATCATATGGATGAATGAAATGCTTCCTCTTGCATCTGACATTCAGTTTCTGAAATCCGATGTTGTGGCAGAGCTCTCTAAAACCAGAAGTGGATCCTGTGATGAACTTATCTCCTAGAAACCTTCTAAAGGTAGTACAGCTGGACTCAGGGTGCAATCCAGAGTAGTTACGGGACCTCTGACTTTGGATTGCTCTATGCATTTCCCATAGGTGGCCCCGTAACTACATTGACGTAAGTTGACCCGCAACTACTCTGGATTGTAGCCATAATTACAAACATTCTGTTGCAAGGAGTTCCACAGACTATTTACAAGTAGGGTATATTAAAGATATATTTTCTTTTGCTTGCTCTGGCATTCAGAGGTTGCTTACTCCTAAAATCCAAGGTTTGCGCAAACATATCATGGCTTGATGGACTTTTCATCCATCAGTCTGTGCAGTCCCCTCCTAAAGGCATCCTGGTCAGAATGCCATCACCATTAGTTGTGGAAAGGAGTTCCACAGACTAATTACATGGCTGAGTAAAAAGAAAATATTTTCTTTCATCTGTCTTAAGTGCCATGCTGTTATAATGGTTAAAGAGCTGGACTGAGACCTGAAAGATCCAGGTTCATCTCCTCTTGGCCATGAAGCTTCCTGGGTGACCTTGGATCAGCCATTTCCTACCTCACAGGGTTGTTGTGAGGAAAGCAGGAGGGGAGGGATTAAGAGTTCTGCAAGCCGCTTTGGGCATTTGCTTTATCATGGGAAAGGCAGGGTATAAATCCCAATGAATGAATGAATGAATGAATGAATGAATGGATGGATGGATGAATGGATAAATGGATGAAGGAAGGAAGGAAGGAAGGAAGGAAGGAAGGAAGGAAGGAAGGAAGGAATGATGGATGAATGGATGATGGATGGAGGGAGGGAGGGAGGGAGGGAGGGAGGAAGGAAGGAAGGAAGGAAGGAAGGAAGGAAGGAAGGAAGGAAAGAATGGATGAATGGATGATGGATGGTGGGAGGGAGGGAGGAAGGAAGGAAGGAAGGAAGGAAGGGATGGATGGATGGATGATGGATGGATGGAGGAAGGAAGGAAGGAAGGAAGGAAGGAAGGGATGGATGGATGGATGGATGGATGGATGGATGGATGGAGGAAGGAAGGAAGGAAGGAAGGAAAGAAGGAAGGAAGGAAGGGAGGGAGGGAGGGAGGGAGGAAGCAAGCAAGCAAGCAAGCAAGCTCTCCCAACACTCAGGGCACAATCCTGTCCAATTTGGGCCAGTGCCACTCACCCATATCTCCATTCGTACGGTTGTGCGAGGAGGCCGGCGCACATTTGTGTGCTGGTCCACACTTCCCAGGAGTAATGCAGAATTACCTTATGGCAATTTTGTGGCACCCTGAGGCCGGAGACACCCCTTGGAGAGGGACTTGTGCCAACCTAACCGTCAATTTTAGTGGCTGTTCCCTAGTTCTGGCGTTGCGTGAGAGGCCAAAGAGCATCTCCCTCCTCAGCAGGGAACAGCAGCACCAGTCTGTCAGGAAACACCTGTCACCTTGGCATTCTGGAATTATTTTTTGGCCTCCCTTTTCATCTGGCCTCCGAAGCCAGGAGTCGTCGGTCGCTTGCGTCCCCTGCGCAGTCGGAAACAGCTGGTCCGGTGTTGTCTGGCTGCAGACCTCCCAATTGGCCGGCCTTTGGCTTCCCCCCTGGGCCAGCACCGCAGCTTCAGGCCTCCGCCTGACGAGTCGGTGGCCATTTTACCTGGGTAAGCTGATGTCAACGAGAAGGCCGTCAGGCTCCGCTCCGGGCGACTTGGGCCTGTGAAGTGTCCGCGGCCAAGCCGTCAAGAAGAGGACGGCAGCCATTTGAAATTCCGCCACAGCTGACAACTGCAGCTGAGGATGACTTACTTGTAAAGCCTTTCGATTTTCTGAGGAGGCTTTGAAGAGAGACAAATGCTTTCTGGCAGAGCCGAGCACTGTCGTGTCATGGGATTTCCATCCTCGGGCCATGGCTTTGTGGGGATTAGACCATTGCTTGGGAACCTCCTGCCGTCCCACTCCCTTCGGTTACTCCGTTTTCCATCCCTGGCTTCGTGTTCCCCCCGAGAGGCGCCATTTTGGTGCCTGTGCTGCTAATCAGGGATTGAGGTATGTGGTGGGGATGGAGAAGGGGAAGGTAGCCCCCACGTTACGGTGACGGAAACAGCTGCCCTACAAACCTGAGCCGGAGCCATGAAGATCAGTGCCGGAAAAGACCCGGTGGGTTCATCTCTTTGTCGGTGTGTATTTGCGTTAGATAAATACACTGTCTAAAGTGGCGTGTATATGTCTGGGCTTGGAGGGCTCAGTGGTTAAAGACCTTGTTGACCTGGGGGTCGGCAGGATGGTGTTTGGAGACCGAGTCCTGCATGATGGAGTTCCCTCCTGTAACTTATCCAGAGTTGGAAAGCATGTCAGTACAAGTGCTATATTTACTCCACTATAATGCGCTATCAAATATAATGCGCACCCTATACAGTGATGCCTCACATAAAGAGCTTAATTCGTTCCGGGGGCATGCTCTTTAAATGCAACGCTCTTTAAGTGAAGCAGATTTTTCCATAGGAAATAATGGAAACTCAGACGATTGGTTCCACATCCTCCATAATATTCATATAAAAATATTAACTGGATGTAAAAATGATGACAAAACACTGGAACTGAATTCAAAACATGCATTCAATGTGGATGATCCTATGAAGTCTACTTAGGCTGCAATCCTACAGACACTTTCCTGGGAGCAAGCCCCATTTAACACAGTGAGACTCACTGACTCACTGACTCATTCATCACCGCCCTGCCAAAACCGGTGGGCCTAGAAGCGTGAAATTTGGGGTGGGTGTTCCTTCCATGACGGAGGGGTGCACTAAGAACCGGTTTTCCAAAATTCCAACCGGAAGGGGGTGAAAAGGGGCGCAATGCGTTTTCCTCCCTATACTTTGCATTGAGAATTGCTGACTCCTCAACATTCCGCCCCAACTGCTGGGCCTGAAGCATGGAATTCTGGGAGTTCCTTCTGTCACCTGAACACCCCCCAAGAACCATCTGGAGAAATTTAACCCTTCAGGGGCTGAAAAGGGGGCAACCTGTTTTTCTCCTGTACTTAACATGGGAGACTGAATAACATCCAGCCAATTTGGTGCTTCGTGCCTGGTGCACTGGGGGAACGTTGTTTGGAGGAAGAGGTTGTGCTGGGGAGGATGCTGCGCATGGGGGGTTGATGCGTATGGGGGGTTGATGTGCATGGGGGGTTGATGTGCATGGGGGGATGTTGTGCATGGGGTTTATGCACATGGGGCAGACTGACTATATGACCGGAAAAAACCCGGATTTGTACAGATTTTTAGCCTCCTGTCCGGGTGTCCTACATTTAGGCTTCATTTTGAAACTTCGTGATAGTGCATATTACCCCATCATGTCATATGTCATTGGATTCGTATTGAAGAGCAGAATCCAATGCAATAATCAGTTTGGAGATATCTCCATCCTATCAAAAGTTATGGTCAAAAAGCCAAAAAATAAAGCGGGTAGGAATTTTGGCCTTGGGTTTGGCATCTGGTCACCCTGACATGGGGGGACTGATACACATGGGGGCTGATGCGCAGCAGGGTTTGATGCACATAGGGGGTTGATGCGCATTCGGTATGTTGCGCATGGGGACTGATGGGCATGGGGAAGCTGTGCATGGGGGAATGTTGAGCTTGGGGGACTGATTCGCATGGGGGACTGATGCACATGGGGGTTGATGTGCATGGGGGAAGTTGCGCATGCAGGGTTGCTGCGCTGGAGGAAGTTGTGCATGTGGGGACTGATGCACATGGGTAACTGATGTGCATGGAGGAAAGTTGCGCATGGGGATGTTGCGCATGGGGATTGATGCGCATGGGGGACTAATGCACATAAGGGGAAGTTGCGCAGGGGGGATGTTGCGTGTGGGGGATGTTGCTCATGGGGGGTTGATGCGCATGGGGGAATGATGTGCATGGGGGAATGATGTGCATGGGGGAAAGATGCACATGAGGGGATGTTGCGCATGGGGGTTGATGTGCATGGAGAAGTTGTGCATGGGTGGGTTAATGCGCATGGGGAAGTTGCACATGTGGGGTTGATGCACATGCAGGGTTGTTGCACATGGGGGACTGATGCCCATTGGGGGAAGTTGCGCACGGGGGAAAGTTGTGTATGGGGGGAAGTTGCGCACGGGGGAAGTTGCGTATGGGGGACTGATGCGCATGGGGGACTGATGCGCATGAGGGACTGATGTGCATGGGGAAGTTGCGCATGGGGGGGAAGTTGCACATGGGGGATATTGTGCCGTGGGGGATGGCGCATGGGGGAATTTTAATCCTGCAACGCGGGTATGCTTTTCGCTAGTATATAAATATTAACTGTATGTAAAAATGATGACAAAACACTGGAGTTGAATTGAAAACATGCATTCAATGTGCATGATCCTATGAAGTCTACTTAGGCTGCCATGCTAAAGACACTTTCCTGAGAGTAAGCCCCATTTAACACAATGGGGGTTACTTCTGGTAGACATGGTTAGGAGGCTGCAATCAAAGACACTTTCCTGGGATGCTTACCTGGGCTGCTGCTGGAGGTTCAAGGTGGTCGGTGGGAGCACTTGGGGGCAGTTAGAGGCAGCAGCGCTGGCCGGCAGCCCTTTTAAAGATCCTCTGTGCGGAGCATCAGGGCTGCATAAGTGCTTGTTATGTGAAGCAGAACTTGTTATGTGAAGCAAGATTTCTTGGAAATTTATACTTGTTATGTGAAATGCTTGTTATGTGAGGTGCTTGTTATGAGAGGTACCACTGTATTCTGAAAGACACCTATGTCTGGAAAATGCTCTAAAAATATTTTAGAGATGCCCACAAATGAGGACTCTGTTTATCTTCATTGTCCATTGAAGCAACAGTTTGGTGTTTGTCTCCAAGACTTTGGCTGCAATCCTAAACATATTTTTGTGGGAGTAATATCCAGTGAACACAAAGGGGCTTACTTTTGAGTAGACATGGTTAGGATTGTGCTCTTTGTGCAGTCATTCTTCGGTCTCTAAATATATTTTTTATGACCGACGGTCATAAGCAGGGGTCTTTTTGAGCGGGTACTCACTGATACTGAGTACCAGCAACTTTGTGGTGCCCAAGTAGACATGTCGATGGTTACAAGTAATGTTCTCACGGTGAGTACCCCCACCTTTATAACATCTTCATGGTGAACACCTCCACCTTTATTCCTAGGAAAAAAGCATTGGTCGGAGGATAACTATATTGGTTGGAGGATAACAAGTGAGGACGCTTCATTATCCATTGAAGCAACAGTTTGGTCTCTGAGTTGATTCGGTGACCCTCTCCTGCGTGGAATGGCCGTTTGTGTTTTATTTCATTTAAATAGCAAGAGCATTGGTGGCGCAAGTGGCTAAGACACTGTGCTTGTTAACCAGCAGGCCAGGGTTCGAGACCCGGGTCGGCCCCACAAGATAGGGTGAGCTTCTGTCCTTAGCCCAGCTCCGCGATGCCAGCTGGATCCAATTGTATTGGCTCTGCCTTTCCATTGGACTAATTCAGTGGCGTGGAGAGGGGGGATCTGCTGCTTGGGGAACAGCCTATCCTCCATAACAATCCAACCCAGGCTTTTGTGCTTCGCATGCAGCGTATGCAGCGCCAAGCACGATACCATAGTTTTTCAAGACTGACGGAGACCTGCTGCATCACATTTACATTCTATATTTCCTTGAAAGCAGTGTGACAATTGACGCGTCTGCCGAGTGACATTCGCTTGACGGGTGGTATCTGTGGCTCTCCTTGCTTTCGGGCTCTTGGGGAATTCTTAGCTATTCCCCCCCCCCCCAAATAGAGGCATTTTGCTGGTGTAAGCAACCCCGTTGACTATACATTGAGTCACCTCAACCAAGCATCAGGCTTGAGCTGGTTTATCCACATACGTACTATAAATTGCACCAGACAGCCTGTGCTCACGCTGTCGTTTTCTGTTACTGGCAAAAGGTGAACTGTCAGTGCTGTAATTGATTGTAAATGAGCTGAGTTTGCGATCCGTCTACCTGTACTTTCTGCCTCCGTGTGGGTGATATTTTGGAGTGACAACTTTCAACCAGTGAACCAGGAGAAAATAATTTTTTTTTAAATCCACTGTCAGGAATCAGCTAAATTGAACTGATTATCAAGTCACTTGATAGCAGCTGTTTTGGATATGAGTTTAAAAAACAAAATAAGGAAAACCGTGGTTATGTTTTGGCTTTGGGGTCCGAAGAGCAGAAGCTGCTAGGAATGGAGAACAGTCCACAGATTGGGTTACCCTCAGTGGTGGGATTCAAATAAATTAACAACACATTCTAGGTCCTAATAACCTAAATTAAGAACAGGTTCTATGTCCCATTAGTAACCGGTTCTCAGAACCAGGTGCTCATTAGCAAAGTGTTCTATAGAACCTGTGAGAACCCCCTGAAGCCCACAACTGGTTACCCTCCGATAAGTGGTGGGATTCAAATAAATTAACAACAGGTTCAATGTCCTAATAACCTAAATTATCAACAGGTTCTGTAGATAGGAACAGGTTCTATGTCCCATTAGTAACCGGTTCTCAGAACCAGGCGCTCATTAGCAAAGGGTTCTATAGAATCTATGAGAACCTGTTATCCTCCGATAGTACACAAGGTGTCACTTGACTTGATTTCACCTCCGGGAAGGTTTTCCTTTATCACCCCAAACCAAACAGCCATAACCCAGGAGAACTCTGCAAAGGGAAGAATTTTGGTTAATATACGGCAGATTTTGGAGATGAAGGTCCATATCCTAAAGTCATATCCTAAAGCCCTTTGCTCCGGAGCAGTTAAGGTGACTTTCCATAAGATAACACTAGAGAGTGACGTAACTGCAAGGACCCGTAACTGCTGTGGATTTTGCCCGAAGACTGCCAAATTTCTCTTTCAGGGTCCTGGGCAGAGATTATATATTGTGGGTTGCATGGCTGGCTGATGGCGCTTGTTGCTTATTTATTTTAAAAATTTATATCCCACCTTTCTCAGGCAAATTCGCCTGACTCAAGGCGGCTGCCATAAAACATAATTAAAAACATAAATAGAACAATGATCTGTGATACTCTGCTTTTCCTAATCAGATTTTCTATAGTATCCAAAATGAGGCAGTCATGAATTGTCTTTGGAAGGTCACAGATGGTACTGGAGTCCCCTGCTTTCTAATGGTTCGTTTTCTGATGGTTCCGCTCTTTCAACACCTTTTAGTAATAACCAGAACTACAGCTGCACCTAATGTCTCTTATGTGCTCCCGTAGTTACTCTGGACTGTAGGGTATGGCTGCAATCCTAAAGACACTTTCCTGGGAGTAAGACCCATTGAACCAAAGGGGCTTACTTTTGAGTAGACATGGTTAGGATTGTGCTCGGGCTATTGTGAGTGATAGTTTTGTCTCTTTTGGTGGCCATTTTTACATTTACAAGCTGAAAATGCAGCTTGAGTTTCACTTTTCAACCGTTTTCTCTTTTGGAAGGTGCTCTGGTTCCTAAATATCCAATAAGTGGGGGTGCCTGTACATGGTAAAGAAAATTGGTCATCCTCTGACTCTTGTGCATATTAAATAATGCTGTAAGTAGAAACCAGCTGGATCAGATGAAGGCCCATCCAGTCCAGCATCTTGTTGCCTACCACCTACATCTGGGCAACAAAAGATGAAAGCAAAATATAGTGTATTAATCCACTCAACTCAGTTTATACCTGATAAATAATTATGAAGCTTGAATACTTTTAAATTTACCTTTTATATTAATCAAGATACAAGATATAAAAATTTATTAAAGTTTGATTGGGCCAGGTGGAGAAAGGCATGCAAATAAGTGGCTCTGTTAGGGCAAAAAAATATGAATTGTGATGCAAAAAAGAGCACAAGTCATGTAAGCTGTGGTTTGGTCCCCCCTCTATATAAACTCCATTCTCCTTTTCATATCTTGTGTGCACGTAATGTCTCTTACGTGCTCCCGTAGTTACTCTGGATTGTAGGGTATGGCTGCAATCCTAAAGACACTTTCCTGGGAATAAGACCCATTGAACCAAAGGAGCTTACTTTTAAGTAGACATTGTATGTCATTTGACTTTAAAATAACGTATTTGGTACACTGCTGTTTATCTTCCAGGGGGATTAAAAATACATATAGCATATATGCATATAGCATATAGCATAGTTGAGAATCCCAGCTAACCTTTCATCTGTTTCATTCATTTTCTCTCTGCTGCCTGTTATCTATAGCTCCAAGCTCACCATTCTTCAATGTGTCACGAAGCATTTTCTGTCTAGGTCTCCCAATGCGCACGTGCCCCGAAGGAACACAGTAGACACTATAAATTTGCTGTTTTAATTAGATGCACATCTGGTCATTTGTAGTCTCGGGATGTTTCAGGGTACATTTATAACTTAGATTTTCATGATATGCATTGGTAACTGATAGTTTTTGGTCCTGCAGCAGTTGTCAAGATCGGTCCAGACAAGATGCTCCACCTACTTAAGAGGATCCGGGTATTGATCCAAATGCCTTAAAGCCACTACTACCTTGTAATGATCAGATATGTGAGTTAAAATATGCACACATCCATGCTTGCACACACAGAGGCAGTCATAAACATGTACATGCTTCTGCATTTACTTAGTTGGGGAATTCTTAAAACATTTTGGGCGGTGAGTGAAAGGGCTCTGCTTGTCTGATCCTTCTAAATCAAATGTAGATGTCTTTGGTGTGCGGTAAGCAGCTGTTTGGGGAAGTTTTCCTGCTACAGACGGGGTTGGACTAGATGATCCACTTGGTCCCTTCCAATTCTGTGATTCTACGATCTACGTCAACTGTATAAATCAAGGGGGAAATGCCTGTAATCATAAATATCAGTGGGCGCAATCCAGAGTAACTACAGGGAGTCCTTGCTCCGGTGTAAGAACAATTTACTCTGGATTGCAATATGAATTTCCCATAGGTTTTCACTAGGTGGTGCCGTAATTAAATAATGTCTCTTATGTGCTCCCGTAGTTACTCTGGATTGTAGGCAGTGTCTACAGTTTTGGCCATCATTGGTGTCACTAATCCCTGAAGATGTGTCACCAATCCTTCTAGCTTTGCTATAGGTGGTCAGAATGTAGTGATACTGAAAAAAATCAAAGGTTTGCACTCAAGGGGATCAGCTGAAGAACCATGTAGGACAAGGATCAGTTCCTTCCCCCTTCACTTCAAGGGACCATGGACTGAACAGGTGCTTCAAGCTGGAAGAGTAGCCCCAGCCTAGAATCTTGCAAGGCACACTTGATCCTGAGAATGAGGCGATCCTGGAGAACGAATCAACTTCGCTGCTCGTTCTGAAGTTCCCAGAGCTTAGATGCTCCTGTGGACATGCCTCTATATTGAGTGGTCACCTGTTATGTTGTGGGTCTCCTCCAAGTTCTTGCAACTTCTTGGAGCAGTGATTGGAAACTTTGGACCACTTTTCAGTAGTTGAGGATTGAGTTTGCTATTGGTCCACCTCCTTGGTCCTCTCCTTGCTTGTGTTGCCCATACACCTGTTATGTTGTGGGTCTCCTCCAAGTTCTTGCAACTTCTTGCAAGAGCCTATTCCTTTCCTCCTTCATTGCCAACTTCTATTGGGAGGGAAAAGTCTCCCAAGTCACCTAAGCTTCTGAAATTACCATCACTCCCAACAGAACGAAGCAAATTGATTTATGCATAATGCATAATCTGCTGCATTTATTTTAAGATCAGTCTTCTGATAAGGATTGTGTTGTTGTTGTCGCTGTTCATGATGCCTCGTACACCCATCCCCGAACATAATAGGAGACTGCAGCTTGCAAAAGAGACACTTATAATTACGTCTCTTAAATGCAAACTTTACTGAACAGCGGACAAAAGTTCCAGCTGTGACCTTTTTAGTCGGCACTTCCCACCCAAAGAAACACAAAAGCCTTGCCCATGTGCCAGCACATGCACATGGATTCAGCCCCAAGCATTGCCTTTCAATTATAGGACATCATCTCCTGCTGGTAGGCCTTCCAGAGGCAGCTGGTAGGCTGCTGTGGGAAAGAGGATACTAGGCTAGGTGGCCATGGGGCCTGATCCAGCAGGGCTGGATCACCGGATCAGACCAAGGGATCAAGGTGCTGAGCAGGTGCCCGCAGCATCACCATCAAGGATCTGTTGCCAAGAAAGAGCAGAACCATCACAAAGTAATGCCTCCAATTTCCAACTCAACCAGTAAATTCCACCCAAATAGTCAGCCCAGACCAAGCAGATGGTATTGACCAAGTTGGGCTAGGGTCAAGCGGGCATGAAGATGGTCTTGGTCTCTGTCAAAATTCTCAGCTCATATACAACTACACTTTGCAGTGGCTCTGTGTTAAAGGAACATCTGTTTGAAGGTTATCGGTTCGAGACTCCGGTGTTGCATTATGGAGTGAACTCCCATCACTTGTCCCAGCTCCTGCCAACCTAGCAGTTTGAAAGCATGCAAATGCAAGTAAACAAATAGGTACAACCTCGGTGGCAAAAGTAACGTTCTGGCAGCAGGCCCCTGCAACAGGCTGGCCAGGTTTCCCTGTGTCACGTTAATAATCTAAGCAGAACCTGCCAGGAGCAGGAACAATGATGATGATGACGATGATGATGATAAAGAAAATGATGAGAAATGATGATGTTAAAAGTGCACTTTGGCCTGCCTTTACGCGTAAGCAGTTAGGAGCAAGAGGAAAGTTATGATCTGGATACAGGAGTCAGAATCACCTTCATGAGGGTAGAACCTGAGAGGAACTTCTGCATTCAAATTAGTGGATAAGAAAAGTTGGGGTTGGGGAATCTAAAGGGGGTTGTCTCTTGTGAACCTGCCCACTGTCTTCATTCGACAACTGAGGCCCTGCTCCACACTACCCATCCTTCTGAGATCAAGAGGCACATGCAACTTTTCAGTCATAGTCAACATATTCCTTCCCAGAGGTCTACTTGCCCCCCACCAGTGATGGGATTCAAAGAAATTAAGAACCGGTTCTCTGCCCATCTGGCAGCCACTTTTAAATGGCTATTTTTAAACTTTATATGTCCTATCTCTTGTTAAGAACCGGTTCTATAGAGTAGGTGCAAACCTGCTGGAGCCCACCATTGCCCCCCACATTATTAAGATTTGTTCCATCTAGGGCTAAATCCAGACTAACTATGGGGAGTCCTTGCTCTGGAGTAAGAACATTTTACTCTGGATTGCAATATGAATTTCCCATAGGTTTTCACTAGGTGGTGCAGTAACGATGGGTGCACATAAAGTCTCTTACGTTCTCCCATAGTTACTCTGGATTTAGGGGCTAGTTAAATGTTTTTTATTCAGAGAGATATTGAGTTTTATTGGTTATTGTTCCATTGAGTTTTGTTTTATTTTTATTGTTTGCTTTCAGTTATCATTATCAATTATTTTAAAAATATGTACTGCTTTTCAAAAGGAGTCGTTCACAAGGCAGTTCTCTTAGGCTGCAATCCTAAAGACACTTCCCTGGGAGTAAGACCCGTTGAACACAATGGGGCATACGTCTAGTAGACCTGGTTTGGATTGTACTCTTAGGGTGAAATCCAGAGTAACTACAGAAAGTCCTTGCTCCGGAGCAAGAACAAGTTACTCTGGACTGCAATATGTATGTCCCATAGGTTTTAAGTAGGTGGTGCAGTAACGATGGGTGCACGTATTGTCTCTTACGTGCTCCCGTAGTTACTCTGGATTTTGCCCTTAGTAAAATAAATCAATAAATGGTTCCCTGTTCCCAAAAAGCTCACAATTTTTTAAAAAATACAGAAGAAAAACCAACAACAAGTCATTAAAAGACACCATGCTGGGGTGAAGAAGGACCTCCTGCTGGTATAAGAACGAACCCTTTTCCAGTTAGCAAGAATTAGGTTGCCCTTCTGGCTTATTTGGTTTTGTTTAATTAGATTTTTATCCTTTATCTGCTTATTGTATCTTCTTCAATCCCTTTGATACATGTGAGCCACCTTGAGGGCTTCTTCAAGGGTGGCAAGGCAGATAAAAATATCCAGATAAATACATATAGAATTACCTGATGAGCCCCTTCACCTTGGATCATATAATTTAGTATAAATTCGCATACTAGGAACATAGCTTTGCAAGTTTTCCTATCTTACTGGTTTAGTATCATTATCCAATTACAATACTGGTTTAAATAGTGAATCAAGAAATGGAGATTATGCGGGTCCTGATCTGCAGTGGGTTGCATTAAACCAGCGGTCAGGGAACAGGGGTAAATTACCCCGAATGGGGTAAAAATGAAATTCCTGGGTGTAATGGATGGGGCACTGGGGAAGAGTTTGAACCAGCCGCGGCTTTGCTTGGCTAGGTCTGAGCACTGTAGGAACACATCCTACCTTTTGTCCAACATTTTTCAAAAAGGTCCGGATTTTTTTGGAATAGATTCAATAAAATTTTGAATTCAAATAATTAATCATATATAATTTCCTTCCTTTCAAATCAAGGGGGTAATGTTGGCATATCTAAATATATTTTGGGGTAAAAGGTAAAAAAGTTCCCTGACCTCTGCATTAAACAGACTGGTGGGAGAGAAAGTCACCATGGGGAGGGTGACCCCTGTGCTAACCCAGAGATCCACTCTGTGGTTTGTGGGAGCAGAGAGGGTTTGAGGGGTGAGGTCAGTCCCTGTTCATAGAGCCGTGCTCTGCTTAGAGCGGAATAATAGCTGTAATCCTAAAGACACTTTCCTGGGAGTAACACCCATTGAACACAATGGGGCTTACTTTTGAGTAGACATGGTTAGGATTGCAGCCAATGTCCGCTAGCCCCATATCTGGTACATCTGTTGCTGCATTTCCCCCCTTTGATGTCCATATCAACTCAGCGATGTTCTGCCCCTGATTCATTTGTGAACTGCTGTTGCAGTGACGCGGGGAAGTCGAGAGCGAGCAAAACCTGGAGCGTCGGTATGAACGCACGAGAGACTTCAACCCTTTGATTGGCTACCCTCCATGCCAGTCCTCATCACATTGGCGGGAACATTTATTTTCACGTCGCAAAATTCCATCTTAGCAAAACGTCTTGATCTCCGAAGACTTTTGTATGGTTGAACGAAGGAGTGGAATCAAAATAAACAGCACCGCCAGCGGTTTTACACATGTCATACTCAAGCAACCTCAAGTAGGAGGTTGTCTCCAGAAGGACTGGCCACAAAGCACAGTAGGCATTCCAGCCTTGAAACCCCCATTAAGTCAGGCAGAGAAAGAAAGAATGGAAGAAAAACGGTGTCGGGCAAAGCAGAGAAGAAAGCAAGCAGTTATCCATCCACTACCTTTTATAGGGCCAAGTTAGTTGAGGTTTGGAGTGCCTCTTCTCATCTATGCAGCAGGGCAGCAATAATAATACAGTGGTGCCTCACATAAAGAGCTTACTGTGTTTCAGAGGCCTGCTCATTAAGTGAAGCAGATTTCTCCATAGGAAATAATGGAAACTCAGACGATTGGTTCCACATCCCCCAAAATATTCATATCGAAATATTAACTGGATGTAAAAATGATGACAAAAAACTGGAATTGAATTCAAAACATGCATTCAGTGTGCATGATCCAATGAAGTCTACTTAGGCTGCAATCCTAAAGACACTTTCCTGGGAGTAAGCCCCATTTAAAACAATTTTAAAAACAATTTTAAAACACTTTTAAAACAATTTAAAACAATTTTAAAACACTTTTGGGTAGACATGGTTAGGAGGCTGCAATCAAAGACACTTTCCTGGGAGGCTTACCTGGGCTGCTGCTAGAGGTTCAAGGTGGCCAGTGGGGGCACTTGGGGGCAGTTAGGGGCAGCTGCCTCTGGCACCCCCTGGCAGCTGCCGTCAAGTTGGGGGCAGTTAGAGGGAGCAGCGCTGGCCGGCAGCCCTTTTAAAGCCCTTTTAAAGAGCATCAGGGCTGCATAGCACGTGCCCACAGAGCGCTTGCTTGTTACGTGAAGCAAGATTTCTTGGAAATTTATACTTGTTATGTGAAATGCTTGTTATGTGAGACACTTGTTATGAGAGCTACCACTGAATGCTCCAATATGGCTTATAGTAATTAATGAATTTGACCTTTCGTGTTGAGTATGCCGGTCCTGGCAAGGTTGTTTGGTTCCAGATTTCTGCCCCCATTCTGCAGATGGGAAGACGAACACAAGAGAGGCTTGTCCAAAATGTTGTGGGCACACTAAATTCTTGGTTTATTTTATTTATAAGGTTTGTCTGTTGCCAAGGCACTCAGAGAGACACAACAGAAAAAGCACACACATGAAAAAACAAAAAACAAAAAACAAAAACCTCCTTTCTCCACTGAAATTTAACTGAAACCATGAACATTAATAGCTTAACTTGTAGGTAACACCTCATTCTGGGTCGAACATCCACCAGTCTGATTATGGTCCAGTGTCATGGGTAACATCTATCTGATAACTCTTTACCTTCTCCTAAGAAATAAATTGGTGTCCAGTTTGGGCCAATCCCAACGGGCTACTCGGATCTTCGCCACCTCAATCGGCGGCACAAATCTTTACAGCCCAGGCTCCCTGGGAACAGGATATGGAACCAACAAAAGTAGAGGATCCTATACTTTTGAGTTTATACAGATAGAAGGGTTCAGGAAACCATGGCTTATCCTAAAATGTGACCGATTCTCTTTTCCTTCCACTAGGTGGTGAAGTCCTTCACTCCAACCCTAAAATGCGAAATTTTGTTTTCGTTCAGGTGGGATCTCTCAAAAATTGAAAGAACGAACATATGTACACATTAAGTTGATTTTGCTGGCTTGATTCCCTGTATTTCCCAGGGAGAGTGACATTTGTTATATTATTTTTAACTGGGCTGTGATGGATGCAGTCAAAAAGATTTCCCGAGGTTTGACTTGATTGTACTAATTCTCAAGTGCTATCCACCCCAGTTCTGTAGAACGGAGAATAAGTTTCTTCACTTACTGGGATCATTGAGGCTTCAAACCCATGCACGCTTTTCCTGCAAGTAAATTCCACTGAACATAATGGGAGTTACTTCTGAATATTCGTACATAGGTTTGCACTGTGAATTATTGCATTATTTCCCCAAGTCATTAATTTATAGCACGTTGGCGGTCTTCTTGTGAAGGGAGAGCAAGGATCACTTGTGCGGTTACCCATCTGTTGAACAGTGAGAGTTGATACCGTGTTAGTGGCTACAAGTGAGACCTATGAGCCAGGAAATCCTTGGTTCGGATCCCAGCTCCAGACCGACTACGACTGTAATCCTATACACACTGGAAGTAAATTGCATTGGATTAAGTGAGACTTAATAGACATGTCTAGAACAGTACTCAGAAGCTGCAATTTTAAGCACACTTACAAGGGGGCAGGTCTCAATGAACACAATGAGAGGGCAAAATCCAGAGTAACTATGGGGAGTCCTTGCTCCGGTGTAAGAACAACTTACTCTGGAGTCCAATATGAATTTCCCATAGGTTTTCACTAGGTGGTGCAGTAACTACAGGTGCACGTAAAGTCTGTTATGTGCTCCTGTAGTTACTGTGGATTTGGGGGTAAGAGAGGCTACGGGGAGTCCTCGCTCCGGTGTAAGAACAATTTACTCTGGATTGCAATGTGAATTTCCCATAGGTTTTCACTAGGTGGTGCAATAACTATGTGTGCATGTAATGTCTCTTACATGCTCCCGTAGTTACTCTGGATTGTAGGATTAGGCTACAATCCAGAGTAACTATGTGACCTTTTACATCGACTTAGTTACGGTGTCACTTATGGGAAATCTTTGGGAAATGCAGAGCAATCCAGAGTAAGTGCCTCTTACATCTTCTTGTAGTTACTCTGGATTGTAAGGCTACAATCCAGAGGAACTATGGGACCTTTTACGGTGCCACCTATTGGAAACCTTTGGGAAATGCATACAGCAATCCAGAGTAAGTGCCTCTTACATCTTCCCTTAGTTACTCTGGATTGTAGGGTTATTTCTGAGTAAATATGTTTAAAAGTTATTTGTTTAAAACCTATGCAAGGGAGAGAAAGGATATTTAGAGTGGATAAAGTAATGCTAAGGAAGGCATTGTCATTGATTTGTGGAAGGAACTGGAGAAGATTCTTGCATCGTTGCCATGCCCAGCCGGGGAGCCTCCCACCATGATCATGTCCTACAAACATGTACAAATGAATCAGCATCTCCACCATCCTGGCCTCCAACATCGCCGGCGTCCCAGCTCCCTTTGAATCACTTCCCTTTGATTTGAGAGCCGGGTCTCTGAGGATCTCATTATTTCAGCAATGCTGAGTAACGCTGTTGCTCCTGCAGAAAGATAGTTAGAAACCTCCGTCCCACATGCGCAGCCAAACATTGTCAGAAGCCGGGAATGCTTTTGGGGGGCTTGTTTATTTTCTGGATTCTTAGCTGCTGATGACTTGTCCTTGGAAGATGGTGATTCAGAGTCCTGTCATAGACCCCGAGATCACTTTTGTTAGGGCTCCGACTTTCTCCAAGCTTTGCAACCGGCAGCATTTTTCAATCCCTTCTATACACCACAAAACCAGAGCCTGCAACTTTGAAGAGTCGTCCCAAGGTGGCTCATAACATTGTCACCAAATTTGCCTTCTCTAATAAACAAGTTCCAGGCCCGTTACTCACCTAGCCAGGATCTGAGTGTACGTACTCCCATCTCCGAAGCCAGCCATGCAGGGCTGGACTCACACAGATTTGCTACATAGAGGTTTTCTTGTCTGAATCAGTGCCAGCTGGGCTGGGAACAGCTTTGCAGTTGCCATATTATCCATTTATTGCTTATGCCTTTCTATATATTTCTGTGCATTCATTCTTGCTTCACTGTACCATTTTTGTTTCTTTATTTTGCTCAAGACATCGGGCGCAATCCAGAGTAACTATGGGTAGTCCTTGCTCTGGTGTAAGAACAATTTACTCTGGATTGCAATATGAATTTCCCATAGTGGCTGCAGCAACAACAGGTGCACATAATGTGTATTACATGCTCCTGTAGCTACTCTGGATTGTAGCGTTATAGATTAAATAGTGCGCCCCAACTTCCCACTTCCTTGCAGCTTGGACATTTAGACATGTCGGCCACACAACCACAGAGCCTTCAGAGACACAGACACAACCACAACTAGCAGAGGCTCGACAAGCACCTGTCGGGGATACTCTAGGAGGATTTCTTGCTGTAGGCAGGGGGTTGGACTAGATGACCTACTAGGTCCCTTCCAACTCTAGGATTCTGTGATCTTTGGACAATGGTGACTCCTTGGTCCTGTAATGGGGATGAGCCCTACCCTTACAGTTGGTATCCATAAGGGGTCACTCTCAGACCCACTGCAGATACTGAAAATAACGTATAACCAAATCCAAGGTTTTGGCACCTTTACTCTCCATAGGTTACTGTCCATAGCTCTCTGGTCACCACCAGAGGGTTTTCTGATGCCTACAGACAACACAACTGCCTGCCTGTGGCCTCTACTGGCTTCAGAATGAAGGCTATATATGTCAGTGACCTCTGATTTCACAGGTGGCCACTCTGGCTGCAGAAAGTCTTCTGGAAGCAACCAGCATACAGATCTGGTCACCTTTGGAGGGTTCGGGATCAGCTGGATAATCAGTTATAAAATTTGCAGGTAAACAAACTCATCCTGTACTTGTAAAATACTATCTACCCAAATGGCACCAAAAATTTTATTATTGATAAAGGGCAAAATCCAGAGTAACTATGGGAAGTCCTAGATCCAGAGTAATAACAAGTTATTCTGGATTGCAATATGAATTTCCCATAGGTTTTCACTAGGTGGTGCAGTAACTACGGGTGCACGTAATGCCACCACGTACATGCTCCCGTAGTTACTCTGGATTGTGCCCAAAATGATATAAAATTGAAACTAGCGTGTCTTATTTGCACATTATTGCACTATAGAAGTGTTTTTAGATATGCATGGAATGTGAAAGATATTTTTTTGTTTAAAGCAGCTTTGATTTTATGGTGGGGGAAGTTCGGCTGTTTATATAGATTGAGCGGTTCTGTCAAATAGAATAACTTTTAAAATTATAAATATATGTGTTTACATTAAACATCAATCACCAGATCACGAAACAGAAAGGAGATGTTTCTCTCAATGAGGATAATTACAATAAGTGTTCTGGTATGTTACAAAAGGAGTCAGTCTATAATCTGTCACAATTAGCAGATAGTCAAACTGTTGTCAATTTGGTTCCAGTTCTGATTCATCTCAAGTTTGCTTTCGTTTCAGGCGGTTAATTTATCAAGTGGTTTGGTAACCAGTTAATTTATAAAGTGGTTAATTTATAAAGCACTTAATTTATAAAGCACTATAAACCAGTTAATTTATAAAGCAATTAATTGATAAAGCACTGCAGCAGGCCTCTTTCAGTCTTGAAAGACTATAGTATCGTGCTCGGTGCTGCAAATGCTGCATGCGAAGCACGAAAGCCTGGGTTGGATTGTTATGGAGGATAGGCTGTTACCCAAGCAGCAAATCCCCCCCTCTCCATGCCACTGAATTAGTCTAATGGAAAGGCAGAGCCAATACGATTGGATCCAGCTGGCGTCGCAGAGCTGGGCTAAGGACAGGAGCTCACCCTGTCTTGTGGGGCCGACCCATGTCTCGAACCCTGGCCTGCTGGTTAACAGGCACAGTGTCTTATAACCAGTTAATTTATAAAGCACTTAATTTATAAAGCACTAAAAAACAAGTTAATTTATAGAGCACTTAATTTATAAAGTGGTTTGGTAACCGGTTCAGATCCTTAGAACTGGTTTTGAATCTGTTTTGGATACTGTGTTTACTTAAGGAGTAATATCAAACTCTCTCGTTTCCAGTCTTGAGTCTCTAAAATAAAAGCAATAACTTGAGAAAAAATGTTTTTTTTTCTCAAGTTATTGCTTTTATTAATTTTTAAAAATATTTAGATTAATTTTTATTAATTATTAATTTTTGTAAAGATTTTAGCTGACAAAATACATGCAACATAATTTAAAAAAAAAGGGAAATGAAGCCATTAGAATTGAATATTGTCTAAAATCAAACCACGATTTGTGTATTTTTGAACTGTTTATTTTCATTTGAGTAGTATAAAGCAAGAGTTGCTTCAGAACAGTTAAATGGCTTCAATGTCAAATTTAAACCATGGTTCTGTGAACAACCCATAGCTCCAGGAACACATGCCTTTCACCTTGACTGAGAACCAATAATTTTACATCCAATTGTGGTTTGCAACAAGCCGCCCTTGGACGTCATGTGTGAACCTGCCAAACCTGGCTTGATCTAACCATGGTTCTCAGGAAAAAAACCATGATGTGAACTCAAAGCTGAATCCACAATTTTAAATTGTGGTTTCTTTTTGCAATAAACCATGGTTTTACATCTTGTCCATTAACCCCAGGGGTTTGCATCCCTTCTTTCCTCTCTCACATGGAGGAGTAGGAGAAATGTTATCTATCTATCTATCTATCTATCTATCTATCTATCTATCTATCTATCTATCTATCTATCTATCTATCTATCTATCTATCTGTCTGTCTGTCTGTCTGTCTGTCTGTCTGTCTGTCTGTCTGTCTGTCTGTCTGTCTGTCTGTCTACAGTATTTATATACCGCTTTTCAACTAAAAAGTTCACAAGGCGGTTTACAGGAAAATTAAAAAATTAATAGCTAATTAATAAGCTAACAATAGCTTATGTAAGGCATAGAGCAAAACCTTGATGTATTCTTAAGGCTGCAATCCTAAAGACACGTTCCTGGGAGTAAGACCCACAGAATACAATGGGGCTTACTTTTGAGTAGACATGGTTAGGATTGTGCTTTTAGTTTCATGTGATGACCCAGGGATAAAGATGGAAGGCTATTGTACCTATACTGTTTGCAGAGTTAACCAATGATACTTGATACTGGTTAGTCCGAGTATTGACTACTCCAAGAGACCAAGAATTAGATTAGTTTGCATATTAAAATAGTGACTGATGTGGAATGTAAATATTAACTGTGTATCTTGAGACAAAGGGCAATATTATTGTTGTACCTGATTTTTGGTATGCTATTGTTAGGTTATTTTTACTAGCAATGATTGCTCCATTGGGGGAGCAGTTTTGGGGTTAGGAGAATGGAGACTTTTGCTGTTGGAAGAAGATTTTGACCTCCAAACTTCTTTTACTCCAAGTTGGAGGCTCCACCAATGGAGGCTCCCCAATGGGTGGAGGCTGGTATATCACCAAGTAAGGGGGTACCACATGCGAAGCATGAAAGCATGGGTTAGATTGTTATGGAGGATAGGCTGTTACCCAAGAAGGTCTTCTGCCATCCCCAAGTGTGCACCATTGTCAGTCTGGAAATTAAGGGTGACTTTGCCCTTTCTGCTCCCCCCTTTCCCAAAAGCCTATATGGACACGTTCTTCCCTTAATTCATTTTGTTCCCAAAAGCCTTTCCATCATTCTTGATGCAAGGATTCCATTATAAAACTTTCAGATTGACCATTGCTACATTGAGGAGAAGTATATTTGACCATTGCGATCAATGAAAGCCGGTCGGATTGGTTACGCTGTTGCCTAATATTGGTGTGAAAATGTTCTTGAAAGAGGAGCAATTGATTCCAGAGAACTTGCATGAGTCAGCCTCTAGAAGTTATAGAAGATGTCAATTATATATCAGTTATGGAAGATGTCGTGTACGTGGCCCAACGTATGTGCTTTCTGGAAGGGGGCAGCTGAAAAACTATGGTCAAGTTAAGGTGCTGGTCTTGACCAGCCTTGCGCAAGGATTTGGCAAGTTTCAATGCAAGGCAACCAGAGTTACAGGACCTCGGAGAGCACCAGATGAGCAAGTTAGGTTGCAATCCTAACCCTAGTTAGGCCGGCTTTAGCCCTTACACAATTCCCTTACTGGCCTGGGAGTGTCACAAAAGTGCAGTGAGGCACTACTGCACCACTCCTGGGAGAGGGTGAAGCCAATGCACAGACATGCGCTTGCCTCCCTACATCACCTGATGAGTTGTGCCATCCTAGTTTAGAACTGCACCCTTAGTTCCCTTTGAGTGCCAGCTCTAGATGAATGGAAGGGAGCCATCTTGGCATGTTAGTTTTAAAAGGAAAGATGACATAGAAGGATGGCATATAAAGAGATGGAATGAATGAATGAACGAACGAACAAACGAATGATAAGGTAAGATAAGGTAGGGTAATTCACCAGCCACAGCAGTTGGGTGCAGTGTTCATCCTCGATTCAAGCTGTGAACCAGTGCTGTCCAAAGACTCCTCCGTTATCACGTGGCCAACATGACTGCACGAAATGCTCTTTACCTTCCCACCGAGGAGGTACCTATTTATCTACTTGCATTTTACATGCTTTCAATGGCTAGGTTGGCAGGAGGTGGGCTAAGGACAGGAGCTCAGTCTTTCTTATAGCACCCAGGTCTTGAACCCCAGCCTGGCAGATAGCAGGTACATTGTCTTAACCAGCTGAGCCACTACAATGAATGAATGAATGAATGAATGAATGAATGAATGAATGAATGAATGAATGAATGAATGAATGAATGTTTGCTTCTCACCACTCCAGTTATTGCTGAAGGACCATCTTTGGGGGCCTTGGTTCTCCTGATGCTCTTCTCTGCCCAAGGTGGATTGATGATTTCAAAATATCATTTAACAGCATCCCTTACAAAAGGTTCCTGAATAAACTCAGCAGTCTTTGGAAGAGGGAAGGGGTGTGTAGTTGGTTAAGGATAGGAAATGGGCTACCAGGTATAGCATTGGAGATGTAGGTTAGAAGGAACATTGGGGGCTTTTAGACTTCCCAGGTGCATCAGGGTGGCCATTGTGTGACGCTAGTCTAGAAGTACTAAACTATGTTGGCTGCTCTTTGGTTCATTTGACTTATGCAGGGCCATGGAGGCAACCCAAGGAGCATCACGAGATACTGTTCCCACCCTAACAGTACAGTACCATAACACTGTACTTTGGATGCATCATTTTTTGTGAGCAAGTCATAACTCTTATAAGATATAGCAGTCTTCAAGACTGACAAGTGTCTCCCTTAAGGTTTTGCATCCTTCAGCTGACTACGGAAAAGGCATCTTGTGGGACGATTGTGGGGTCCACTTGTCTGAGTAACAAGCTTGCAGGTCAAGGTGAGCATGAAGTGCGCTGGTTGCCTCTGAGTCAGTGCAAGTTAATTACTGATATAGCCTCTCTGGGTTTGTTTCCTCCCGAGTGCCTGAGTAACCTGGTACAAGGAATTAATAATCATGCACAGAAGTTCAGTTCATCTCTCCCACCCAGCATCAGCACAGTGACTCACTATTGCTACTGACTATGTAATGAATTAATTATCCCACCAACTCCAGAATGACTGTGCCGAGTTTTATCTCCTAAAACTGAGACCAGGTGGGAAATATCCAGCATGAAGTACTAGGGAGGGAGGTGGACTGCGCTTCAGTCCTAACTCCCAGTTAGGCCAGTAAAAGTCCTTGCACAAGTCCTGTACTGGCCTAGGGGTGTCACAAAAGTGCCATAACGCACTTCTGCGCCAGTCCTGGAGAAGGTGTTACGCCAGCGCACAGACATGTGCAGCCATCTCCACACCACCACAGGAATAGGGAGTGGGTGAGTTCTACTGGCCTAAATTGGTTAGGATTGCGTCCTGCGGCCAGACTAGATAGCGAAGTATGACAACATGGATTTTTTTTTCTCTCTCTTCCCACACTATGGACCTTGGGGTCATCTGTTAAATGCAACTGTGAATTAACCTGGCACATAGGCTGTTAGCAATGGAGGCAAAATTCAACTGGGAATCATTGTTCCGGTTCGAGTGATTGACACCCACTTCGTTGTTTGGGTTCCAAAATCAGGCATGTTTCTAACTATTAATTCCCATGGTGGGCATGCCACCATTAAGTAGTGTGCTACACAGTACGGCAGATGTTACTTGGTTCCATAACTCAGGCCGCTTCCTTACTCTGCCGCACCAGGCTAGATCCTGCTAGAAGGCTGGAATGGCAATATAAGGCACTTCCATAGAGGCCTGGTTTGGAAAGGAGGCTGCAGAGCAAACCCCAAATGTGGGGTCAGCTGCCTGCACCAGGGGCCAGCCAACCTCACCATTGGTAGGACCCATTTGGAATAGTGTACAGTGGTACCTTGAATAAAGCAGGCCTCCGTCAGTCTTGAAAGATTATGGTATCGTGCTCGGCGCTGCATACGCTGCATGTGGAGCACAAAAGCCTGGGTTGGATTGTTATGGAGGATAGGCTGTTACCCAAGCAGCAAATCCCCCTCTCCACGCCACTGAATTAGTCCAATGGAAAGGCAGAGCCAATACGATTGGATCCAGCTGCGTCGCAGAGCTGGGCTAAGGACAGGAGCTCACCCTGTCTTGTGGGGCTGACCCAGGAATCGAACCCTGGCCTGCTGGTTAACAGGCACAGTGTCTTAGCCACTTGTGCCACCCACAGCCCATAAAGAATAAAGAGCGTCTTGAATAAAGAACATTTTGTATAAAGAGCAAAATTTTCTCAGAAATTTTGACTTGCTTAAAGAGCACTGTCTTGAATAAAGAGCACTTCTGAGGAAGTTTGGAAGAGGCTTCCATGGCAAGGGAACTGACAGCTTGAGCTCCAGTGGGGCCCTGGGCAAAGTTTGGATTAGGCTTCCATTGCCAGGGAACTCATGGGATGTCCGGGGGGAGCAGCCTGAGTCAGGTCTGTATGTGGGGTCTGTGTGTGGCGGCGTGGAAGGTGTGCCTTATCGATGTTCTAGTGCTGCTCCCCGTCAGCAGCTGGGGAATGTTCAAGTTGCACAAAAAGGCAATAGATTCCATTGAGCCAATGGATAGCAGTGACTCCATTAGTGATTGTGAAAGAGCACAATCCTAACCATGTCTACTCAGACATAAGCCCCATTGTGTCCAATATGGCTTACTCCCAGGAAAGTGTCTTTAGGATCGCACCAAAGTCATCCCCTCTCTGTAATCCTCACACCAGCCATGAAGGTTTTCAAAGGTACAATACAGTTCAGTCCTGTACAGTATTTTCTTTATTGCAGTGTTGTGTGTTACTGTATATTACAGTGCTTAGTACAGTGTTATATTGCAGTGTTTTGAAATCATTTTTATAAACAGTTAATATTTTTATATGAATATTTTTTTGGGTTGTGGAACCAGTCGTCTGAGTTCCCATTACTTCCTATGGGAAAATCTGCTTCACTTAAACAGCGTTTCACTTAAAGAGCATGCCTCTGGAACGAATTAAACTCTTTAAGTGAGGCACCGCTGTACTTGCAAAATAAAGGTTGCCAGCTTGCACCCAAATTAGTAATTGGACCACTGATATCTTAAAACCTAGAAAGAGCATATCCTCTATTGAGACCACCTCTCTTCATATCCCATCAGGGTTATTTTAAACTAACATTATTAGGAAAACAGAGTACCCAGAACTGGGTAGTGAAAATGAAAGGATATCAATGAATGCTGGTAGAGTTATCAATTATGAATTATTGATATCAGTGAATTGAATATCAATAAATCCACAAATATCAACTTGAGGGGCTCCTAAGGCCCAATGCCAGGTTATCATTGTTAGGGAGTTATGGACATGTTTGATCCTGACCAGAAGCAAATGTGCTTCTCACTTTTATCAGGCGGATCAACATAGGTGATATTAGATCAGTTGACAACATAGTTAAATGATAACTTCCTGGACTGTGGCTGCAATCCTAAACACACTTTCCTGGGAGTAAGAGACATTGAACCCAATGGAGCTGACTTCTGAATATACACTTAGGTTAGGTTTGCACTCTGTGTTGAAATAAATCCACATGGTGGTGGCACTGAGGTTTCCCAAAGTCAGAAGATGTCTGATCCGTTCTTGTTGCATGTCTATAGAGGTCTTTTTGGTAAGGAGCTCACATCATTCCTGGATAGGCAGAAAGAAAGTGCAGGCTGCAATCCTATACATACGTTCCTGAGAGTAAGGGTGCAATCCAGAGTAACTACGGAAAGTCCTTCCTCCGATGTAAGAACAATTTACTCTGGATTGCAGTATGAATTTTAGTTAGTTACTCTGAATTGTAGGGTAACTCCCATAGAAACAATGGAACTTATTTCAGACTTATTTCAAGGACTTCTTCTTATTATTATTAAGAGCACAATCTTATCCATGTCTGCTCCAAAGTAAGCCCCTATGTGTTCAGTGGGTCTTACTCCCAGGAAAGTGTCTTTAGGATTGCAGTCTATGTCTCCCCATCAATGCTAGATCCCTCCATTCTCTTTTAGAGAATAACCCTACAATCCAGAGTAAGTGTACAATCAAGAGTAATTGAACCCTACAATCCAGAGTAAGTACAATCAAGAGTAATTGAACCCTACAATTCAGGAAGATATAAGAGGCACTTAGGGCAAAATCCATAGCAGTTATGGGTCCACGCAGTTACGTCACCCTCTAGTGTTATCTTAATGGAAAGTCAGCTTAACTGCTCCGGAGCAAGGGGCTTAATTTCACTTTAGGATATAGGCCGTACTCTGGGTTGCTCTATACATTTCCCATATGTTTCCCATAGGTGGCACTGCAACTATGTTGGTGTAAAAGGTCCTGTAGTTACTGTGGATTGTACCCTAAACGTGCTAATGGGTACAGCCTGAGAGCACCAACAACCCTCAGAATGGTTTAGCCTTTATGGTTTCGATCTATTTTTATTTTCTTCTCTTGTTTGCTCTGAGGTTTCATTTGTGCTTTTAGATCAGTCTGTGTTGGGTGATTGGATGGGGGAGTCTGTCTGTCTGTCTGTCTGTCTGTCTGTCTGTCTGTCTGTCTGTCTGTCTCTATCTATCTATCTATCTATCTATCTATCTATCTATCTATCTATCTATCTATCTATCTATCTATCTATCTATCTATCTATATGCGCCACCGTTTTTCTTACCATCTTCTGACTTCCCAAGCACATTCTGCCAATTAAAACCAAGTGGAACGGAGGAAAAAAACTGGAGCAGACTTTGTCAGCTCTTCAAATCTGACAGGCTCTAGTTCCAAGAATAAAGACTCACCTCCTTATTATTTCCCAAGTTCCCCCCCTCCATCTCCCCCAGTTTGGAACTGTTTTGGAAGCTCTTCTAAGTCCAGCCTGACGTCACCATAATCTGGTAGTATCTCTGTCTCCATTCTCGTTAGGTCCTTCCTGTCTTCTGTCTCCCTGCCTCTTGACGCCCATGTCTGGGCTCTTCCTTTTCTCCGCAACCCTTGTGGGATTTCTTTTCAACTCCTCTGACTCCCCCTGCCCGACTCATCTTATTTTCCCTGTTCCCCCCTTCTCCATTCTGTTTTCATTCTGGAGTCCCACCTCTTCCTCGGGATCAAAAACCAAGGAGGAGTGAATAAGAGCCTGTAATTCAGATATGCGGGGAGCATCTGGGCTTAATTTTCATCGAGGGCTGTTAGGAAGATTAGCAAGCAACCAGTTCTAATTTTTCAAGCAGCATGCAAATTTTTCAAACAAAATGTTATTCTTGGAAGAAAATAGGTCAGAAGGAAAAGAAGCAGGAGAAAGACTCATGTGTGATGAATAATGCTACTTATTTGGACAGCATGTTCACTGTGTCACGTATGGATCCTATTCAGTACCCCCTCAATCTTTATTTTCTAGACATTGCTTTTGGAATACCCTGCTACCACCAGTGGTGGGAGCCTGCAGCTTCCCCCATGTACAGGGCCCCCTTCTATCCAGCGGTGGGTTTCAAATAAATTAAAAACAAGTTCTGTCCTAATAACCTAAATTAACAGCAAGTTCTATGTCCATAGAACAATAGGTTCTATGTCTCATTAGTAACCGGTTCTCAGAACCAGGCACTCATTAGTAAAGGTTTCTATCGAACCTAAGGGCTGTGGGTTGCACAAGTGGTTAAGACGCTGTGCCTGTTAACCAGCAGGCCAGGGTTTGAGACCCGGGTCAGTCCCCACAGGACAGGGTGAGCTCCTGTCCTTAGCCCATCTCTGCGATGCAGCTGGATCCAATCTGCCTTTCCATTGGACTATTTCAGTGGCATGGAGAGAGGGGATTTGCTGCTTGGGTAACAGCCTATCAACCATATCAATCTACCCAGGCCTTCGTGCTTTGCATGCAGCGTATGCAGCGCTGAGCACGATACCATAGTCTCTCAAGACTGATGGAGGCCTGCTACAGAACCTCTGAGAACCCCCTGAAGTCCATCACTGCTTCTATCCTCAACTGTGCCTCTTTTGAAGGACAGACAACCATATCTTATACCTATAAGATATGCATATGCATATCTTATATGCATATAAGGCATATGCATGCCTTCCCAGCCGTCTCCCCAAAGGTCTGGGCAGTCAGGACTGTACCATGTGGTCCCAATGGCAGTGAAACCAAGAGGTACCTGGCACACCACTATGCACAGGTGATGTTCTGCATACTCTTAGTAGCCCACTGAGAAATTTCCTGGTATATATGCACATTTGGGTAAGTTGGAGGTTTTGGAAAATTGCGGGTGAACAGGTCTATAAAGGGGTCTTATCTTAACTCATTTGAATTAGGGACCAGAACCATGTTGAAAAGTGGAACACGATCTTGGGTGCAATCCAGAGTAACTACGAGGAGTCCTTACTCCAACATATTTACTGTGGATTACAATATGAATTTCCCATAGGTTTTCACTAGGTGGTGCTGCAACACCGTCGACATAAATGTCTCTCACTTGCTCCTGTAGTTACTCTGGATTGTAGGGCTTTTTAAGTTTACAAATGTTGTTTCCAATGCTTTTTTCAGCTAGCAAATTGCAAATGCTTTTTTATGTTACAAACTCCTGCTAGCACATCAAGATTTTTTTTTACAAATGGTCTCACATTACTGCCTTCGGGAATGAGAGTAGGAACAGGACTAAAGTTGTCATGTACTATGTCTCTCTTTAACATACACAAGAACACACACACACGTATAACAAAACTGTTTGAATCACCATGTCATATGCAAATCAATAAAGTAAGGGCAATTTTCGCCTTTAGAAATGCAGAGAAAGGTTGAAAGAGCAGAACTTTAATTGAATGAATGAGTTCTGATATGAAAAAGCAGATTGTTAAAACAGACTGTCAGAAAGTAGGGGATACCTGTCGTTGGACCCACTGAATTCATGCTAGCATGCCTCCGTCAGTCTTGGAAGACTATGGTATCGTGCTTGGCGCTGCATATCCTGCATGCGAAGCACAAAAACCTGGGTTGGATTATTATGGAGGATAGGCTGTTCCCCAAGCAGCAAATCCCCCCTCTCCACGCCACTGAATTAGTCCAATGGAAAGGCAGAGCCAATACGATTGGATCCAGCTGCGTCGCAGAGCTGGGCTAAGGACAGGAGCTCACCCTGTCTTGTGGGGCCGACCTGGGTCTCGAACCCTGGCCTGCTGGTTAACAGGCACAGCGCCTTAACAGCTTGCGCCACCCACAGCCCTTTTGAATTCATGCTAAGTGCTTGAATTACCAGTGGATTGGGTAAGATTTTATGGAAAACTGAACAGCAAAAGTGCCTTTAGAAAAATCAATAACACCTTAATTTTTCAAGTCATAAAATATTAAAGTCATATATTATTTTAAACCCATAGTTGGACTGTGAAATGTACTAGATCTGCAATCCTAAAGACACTTTCCTGGGAGTAAGACCCATTGAACACAATGGGGCTTACTTTTGAATAGACATGGTTAGGGTTGTGCAAACAAGCTACATAGAAACGGTGAACAAAACGAGTCACACTCCACACTTCCATGCATAGGATCGGTCATGATCAGTCAGATATATGGTATATATCTGAGTAAACTTTATTGTTTTAATTAAAACCAGCCATGCATTTCCTTCATGGTGTATAATATTTTTTAATCTGTAGATATTGAGGATATGAATTGTACTACAGGAAAACTTGAAGATTTGATGGGCAAAGCATATAAATGGTTTTAATTTCTAGATGATAGAGAAAGTTTGCCATACCCCCAAATCCAGAGTAACTATGGGAGCACGTAAGAGACTTGTGAACCCGTAGTTACTGTACCACCTAGTGAAAAGCTATGGGAAATTCATATTGGAATCCAGAGTAAGTTGTTCTTACACCGGAGCAAGGACTCCCCGTTGTTACTCTGGATTTTGCCCTTAGGCTACAATCCAGAGTAACTATGGGAACTTTTACACCGACGTAGTTACGGTGCCACCTATGGGAAACCTATGGGAAATGCATAGAGCCATGCATGCCTCTTACGTCTTCCTGTAGCTGCTCTGGATTGTAGGGTAAATGTAATTTGTTACAACTATATAAAATTGATTAAACGTCTATACGTAAAAGCAAAGTTAAAAAGATACTGAAGCTGCAACTTATCTAAGGATGCAATCCTAAAAATACTTTCCTGGGAGAAAGACCCACTGAACACAATGGGACTTACACGATACCATAGCCTTTCAAGACTGATGGATGCCTATAATATACTATACTATACTCTCTCTCTCTTTATATATATATATATATATATATATATATATATATATATATATATATATATATATATATATATATATATATATATATAAAGCTCTAGGGGCTGTGACACCCAAGCTGGAAGAATGACTCCAGCAGACCCCAGGAAGGACATCAGAACACTTGATCCAGAAAAAGCGCATTGCTAGGAACAGCTAAGATACTGCGCAGAACCCTCAAACTCCCAGGCCTCTGGTAGAGGACCCCAGATTGAGGATAACATACATACACCACCCATGGAGGGGGAGAAAACTATATCTATATCTATATCTATCTATCTATCTATCTATCTATCTATCTATCTATCTAGATAGATAGATAGATAGATAGATAGATAGATAGATAGATATAGATATAGATATAGATATAGATATAGATATAGATATAGATATATAGCTATATAGATATATAATCATAGAGTTGGAAGGAACCAAGTAGGTCATCTAGTCCAAACGCCTGCCTGCAGCAGAAAATCCTCCTAGAGCATCCCCGACAGGTTATCTATATCTTTATATCTGTACGTGTTCAAAATGTAAAACTATGATATAGGATGAGAATTCTTCCACAGTTATAAAAAAAATCTATGTACAGGTACTGAACACATCATAACTTCAGCAGATCCATATATCCCAACATCCTAAAGAAGCAGATAGCTGTTGATTTATCCAGTGATATTTGATAAAAATATTTAAAAACAAAATGAAGTGTTCCCTGACATGTCACAGTTGCATAATAATTGTATTAAAAATTAGCCTTAACATAAAAGAGCCCAACCTTAATACAGTTCTCATTTCATCCACTGGGAGATCCAGGGGTTCAGAGATGTTATGGAACTGCCTGGTAAATATCCCACAGTTAATGGATGATGCTTCTATCTTCATACCAAGGGCATGACTGTTAAAAGGAAAGCTTTGTATTGAAGTGCTGGATGGGAGCGATGCATCTCCCAAACATCAGATATGAGTCATAAAACATCACACACACCATGTGGTCTTCAGTCTGAGCAGGGAATCTGTCCTTGAGCCAGAAGAATCTGGCCCAGAGCCCACTGGCTACAACGTGAGTACGCCTGAACTTCGGCAAATTAATCACTCAGGATAGTGGAGCTTTTTAAGGCCATTGGAGGGGTCAGTTGATCCATCCCAATGCAGGGAGTCCTAAGGGATGCAAAGATTATGTGGGTGCGTGTGTATCTGTGGGTTGCTCTCTCACTCACTCACTTAGGGCAAAATCCAGAGCGACTATGGGGAGTCCTTGCTCCGGTGTAAGAACAACTTACTCTGGATTGCAATATGAATTTCCCATAGGTTTTCACTCGGTGATGCAGTAACTATGGGTGCATGTAAAGTCTCTTATGTGCTCTGTAGTTACTCTGGATTTGGGGGTTAATCAATCAATCAATCAATCAATCAATCAATCAATCAATTATACACACAAATAATTTTTGCATCCCTTAGGTCACTCTGCATTGGGACTTCAAAGCTTCATCCTGTCTGTCTGTCTGTCTGTCTGTCTGTCTGTCTTCATGCACATTACAATTTATCTGAAAAATCCAAGGCACATTGAAGGGCTGTTTGCCCTATGATGATTGATAAATAACTCAGGACCCAATCCTAGCCAACTTGCCAGCACCAGTGTTGCTACAGTGCAGCCCCAAATTATAAGAACTAATGTATCTTCATCTTGAGGAGGCCTTCATGAGTGCCCCTCTTGCACATGTATGCTGCACGTACCCTGCTGGCCAGCTCAGTGGTGTCACCAGGGTGGTGAGGGTGGTGCAGTCCACACCAGGTTATGCCACCCAAGGGGGGGGGGGGTGACACGCACTGGGGGACTTAAAAACTTAAAAACACACCCCGGCAATGTCTGTTCTAGTGGCTTCTGCTGGTGTTCTTTTTTGCATTTTAGATTGTGAGCCCTTTTGGGACAGGGACCCATTAGCTTTTAATTAGCTATTATTATTATTATTCCATTTTCTTTGTAAACTGCTTTGTGAACTTTTCAGTTGAAAAGCGGTATATAAATACTCTAGATAGATAGAAAGAAAAACACACGTGAACCCTGGGCCAGCTTGCTGCATGTACCCTCTTGGCATGGCTGCACCAGTTCTAGAAAGCTGGGTAAGGTTGGGCTGTCATTTATTGAGCAGGTGGAAACGTACTTTATACACCACTATCTTCAAGGCAACCATATTCACCCATTTCTCTAGAGCAGTGGTTCCCAATCTTTCTAACGCCGTGACCCCTTTATAAGTTCCTCATGTTGTGGGGACCCCCAACCATAAAATTATTTTTGTTGCTACTTTATAACTGTAATTTTGCTACTGTTATGAATTGTAATGTAAATATCTGACATGCAGGATGTATTTTCATTGTTAGAAATGCAATGTGTGTTCTATGCACACAATGAACACAGTGGGATTTATTTCAGAGTAGGCATGCATAGGATTGGGCCCCGAGGCTGCATTCCTATTCACATGTACATGGGAGTAAAGGCCCCCTGACTATAATGAGATTTATTTCAGAGTAGGCATGCATAGGATTGGGCCCCGAGGCTGTCAGTCAGCCCCAGTGCACATGCAGCTACAGCTGGAGGTCTGGAATGCCTGACCTGGCCCCCTGCACCGGGGTCCTTAGGTGACCCCCAGGAAAGCTCTAGGTGACCCCCAAAGGGGTCCCGATCCCCACTTTGAGAAACAGTGCTCTAGAGGATGGGTAACTTCAAAAGCGTCAAAATCACACACCGCCCATGTGCACCACCAAACTATTGGACTAGGAGCCAATCAGATCTATCACATAGAGACATCAGGTGCAATCCAGAGTAACTATGGGGAGTCCTTGCTCTGACATAAGAACAATTTACTCTGGATTGCAATATGAATTTCCCATAGGTTTTCACTAGGTGGTGCCGTAACTATGTCGACTTAAATGTCTCTTACGTGCTCCCGTAGTTACTCTGGATTATAGGGTTCATTGGCTGGACTACACTGGAAGCATGTTGTTGGAATTGCCAAGCATATTAGCGGGAAGTACCTTGGAATGCCGGGTGCAGGGAGGGCAACGGGATGCAGATCTCTTGTTGTCTTGTTGTGCGTGCCCTGAAGCATTTGCTGGACTACCGGGAGGGACAGGAAGCCGGACTGGGTGGGCCTTTGCGCTGATCCAACAAGGCCCTTCAGATGTTCTTATGATAATGAGCCAGCAGCACAAGTGGCGCTGTGTACGGCCTGTAATGGGAATGCGGCTGGATGGATGTGATGGTGCTTAGCAACAATCATTGGTGTGGTTTTGGGATGTGACAGCATCTGCCTGCTGTGTGAATAAAATCTCGTTGTGTACTTGGAGGAGAGCTTTGAAAGAGGTGGATTTCACCTGAAAACTATTAAGTGTATAACTTTGCCAAAATGTTTTAACTTGAGAAGTGCAATGAAGTTTAGAAGTGCAATGAAAAGTGCAATGAAACCCAATAAATCAATGGGTTTATGTTTTGCAGAAAAGTAGGTACACCTTCCCTACAATCCAGAGTAACTACAGGAGCACGTAAGAGACATCTATGTCGATGTAGTTACAGCACCACCTAGTGAAACCCTACAGGAAATTCATATTGCAATCCAAAGTAAATTGTTCTTACATTGGAGCAAGGACTCCAATGTAATACTTCATACTCTGGATTGTGCCAATAGTTTCTTTTTCCGGATGAAGCTTTTTATGGGCTTTCTCCCTTGCTGTGATGTGTGTGTATGTGTATACATCTTGAGGTGTGTGTGTGTGTGTGTGTGTGTGTGTGTGTGTGTGTGTGTATATGAATGATTAATTGATTGAGTGACCCTACAATCAGTGGTGGGCTCCAGCAGGTTCGCACCTACTCTATAGAACCAGTTCTTAACAAGAGATAGTACATATAAAGTTTAAAAATAGCCATTTAAAAGTGGCTGCCAGATGGGCAGAGAACCGGTTCTTAAATTTTTTGAAGCCCATCACTGCCTACAATCCAGAGTAACTACGGGAGCATATAAGAGACATTATGTGTACCCGTAGTTACTGCACCACCTAGTGAAAACCGATGGGAAATTCATATTGCAATCCAGAGCAAATTGTTCTTACACCGGAGCAAGAACTCCCTGTAGTTACTCTGGATTGTGCTCTGACTGAGTGAGTGAGTGAGTGAGTGAGAGAGCAACCCACAGATACAAATCTATATTTTTCCCAGTTGTGAAAATGTGTAAATTATGTTCTATGAATAACTCACTCCAGCCCATCATAAGAGCATGACTGACTGATGTGGCCCTGCAGCTGAAGATGGGGGGCCTGTAGTATAGTAACATGTAACCCTAGGCAAGTTTCTCAGTTTGCCTCCTATTAAGCCCAGTTCTTTTTTTGGCTAAGATCCTTTTGGTTCTATTACCAGTGGAGGTAGAGGGAGAAAAAGGCATAAGCAGTGGTGGGCTTCAGGGGGTTCTCACAGGTTCTACAGAACCCTTTGCTAATGAGCACCTGGTTCTGAGAACCTGTTACTAATGGGACGTAGAACCTGTTGTTAATTTAGGTTATTAGGACATAGAACCTGTTATTAATTTATTTGAATCCCGCCACTCAATAAACAAATATCGATGAATAAGTAGTTCCCTCCCCCACAAACACACCTTTTCTCCCTCTATAGTTTGCAACATTTTTGCAAATACATTTTGCAAAATATTTGGTAATATATTTGCAAACTATCCTAAAGTCAAATTAAATTCTTTGCTCCGGAGCAGTTAAGGTGACTTTCCATAACGCAAGAGGGTGATGTAGCTGCGTGGACCCGTAACTGCTCTGGATTTTGCCCTTACAATTGCAATAGCAATTGGCTGCTTCGAGACAGGCTGAAGTCTTACTTAAGGAAAGAGCCAACATTTCTTTTCCCGGTGTTGAAAAAGGTTTGAAATTGGAGCATCTTGTGGTTAAACGGAAGAGCAAGAGAATTGTTCAGGATGCAACAGCTGAAAGCTAAGCAGCCACACATCTCCCTTCACTCACCACAAGTGCCTCTTGTAACCCTCGTTGGCACCAAAAATTCCCTGGCTTACCACAAGCGGCATTTTTTATCTGAACTCAGGTCAGGCTTCTCTTCACTGGACCACATCGGCTGTCCCTGATTGCCTGTGACATGTCAGAGGTCCTCCAAAGAGAACCCATAAACTGTAGCATGCTTATGAATGGCCGTACGTCCCACTGTTTGCCCCGCAAACTCAAAGTGCTCCGGAGCGTGAATCTCTTCTGTGCCGTGGCAGTGGAAATTTGGCATGTGCTTGGTGTTAAGATCTCAGGTACTTGATCAATGTGTCAAGCTTGGAGGAATCCGGCAGACCGAGCCAAGCCCTAAGGAATGCGTTCATATTTATTCTTCTCTCTAGACTTGCGACGGTTAAAACACATGGCATTGTAGTTTCACCCAAAGCTCTTTGAGAGGAAGGAGACTCGTTTTCATCCAAGTTTTTTTATTCTTTTTACAATACTTTTTTTATTAAATGGCCTTATCTTGTTTATTTTATTTTATTTATTTATTATTTTATGTTTTTTTGATTCTTTTTACCAACTGTTTTATTTTTTAATATTAAATTGTTTTATCTTGTTTTTTAAATGTTGCAATCAGTGCTATTTTTCTAGAAAATAGGTGCCGGTACTCACCTGCCAGTACTCACAGCTACTCACCTGTGTGTATGTGTGTCTATGGGCAAAATCTAGTAACTACGGGGAGTCCTTGCTCTGGTATAAGAACAACTTGCTCCGGTATAAGAACAACTATAAGAACATAAGAATATGAATTTCACATAGGTTTTCACTAGGTGGTGCAGTAGCTACAGGTGCACGTAAAGTCTCTTACGCACTCCTGTAGTTACTCTGGATTTGGGGGTGTGTGTGTGTATACCAGTACTCACCCACAGAGGTGCTGGTACTCCGTATAGGTGCATATGTCCTGAAAAAGACCCCTGGCTGTAATACAGTTTTAATGGTTTTTAATGTATTTAATTGATCGTGATGTTTTAAAGATGTTTTTAATTGATTGTATCTTTGTTGTGAGCTGCCTTCAGTCCATGTGAGGAAGGTGGGATATAAATATATCCATAAATTTCTCCAGTCTTCTCTAAAAGGCATCTAGATCTAGGCTAGATGCCATCGCTACATCCAATGGCAAGGCGTTCTTCCTTAACAAGTCTTGTTTGTCTATGGGCACAATCCTAACCATGTCTACTCAAAAGTAAGCTCCATTGTGTTCAATGGATCTTACTCCCAGGAAAGTGTCTTTAGGATTGCAGCCTATGACTACAATCCTAAACACACTTTCCTGGGAGTAAGCCCAATTGAATATAATGGGACTTTCTTCTGAGTAGACAAGCACAGGATTGTATACTATGGCATTAATCAGAAGGCCAGGGTTTGAGACCCAGGTCCCCACAAGACAGGGTGCGGTCCTGTCCTTAGCCCAACTCTGAGACACAGCTGGAACCAATTGTCTTGGCTCTGCCGTTCCATTGGACTATTTCAGTGATGTGGAGAGGGGGGATTTGCTCCTTGAGTAACAGCCTATCCTCCATATCAATCTACCCAGGCCTTTGTGCTTCACGTACAGCATCAAGCACAATACCATAATCTTTCAAGACTGATGGATGCCAAGTTTTTTTTAAGGTTTTATCCTTGATGAGCCACTCCACGTCCTACCTGGAACAGATGAGAAGCGACAGTTTCCTGGGTCCCCCTCTCCTTCTGTTTGTAAAGATTGGTCTGACATCTTCTTTTCCTCAGTCCTCTGACGCCGTGACAATTTTATGAGTGTCCCACAGTGAGGACATTGAGCACAGTGGTACTAATTTTTGGTTGACACTCATAGAATGGGGCTAGAAGTTCGCTAACATAACACTCTGCGTACCTGTAGCTATCTCAGAAGTGGATCTTCCTCCTTTAACTTTTTTTTGCTAGAAGTGCTTATGGGGGAACTTATGACTTTTATTGATAAGTACTTCACTTTCGGAGGGGGTAATGATAGCGTCATGACATTGGTCTCCAAACCATGACCTGTGGTTCAGTGGCGGGAGTCAAATAAATTAACAACAGGTTCTATGTCCCATTAGTAACCGGTTCTCAGAACTCATTAGCAAAGGGTTCTATAGAACCTGTGTAAACCCCCTGAAGCCCACCACTGCTGTGGTTCTAATGATCACCCCAGGCACCTTTTCAGCGCAAAGTGATGTGTTTTTATGGTGTGAATGTGCACAGCCTTATTCTGGGGAGACAGTTCCCCTGTGCTCTGCAACGCCAGCTGGATCAAATTGTATCGGCTCTGCCTTTCCATTGGACTAATTCAGTGGCATGGAGAGGGGGGATTTGCTGCTTGGGTAACAGCCTATCCTCCATAACAATCCAACCCAGGCTTTCGTGCTTCGCATGCAGCGTATGCAGTGCCGAGCACAATACCATAGTCTTTCAAGACTGGCAGAGGTCTGCTTTTAAGTCCCCCTGCTGATCACCCCAGGAGGCTCTGTGCTGAATTGCCTCCCCTGATGCCTGGCTCTGCAAATGCACAGCAAGAAAATGGGGCACTCTTCATGATGCATCATGAACTCCAATTCAGAGTAGAGAAAGAGTTAAAATATTGGTAGGATTTAATCCATCAGTAGATACTATGGAAGAGACATTTAAAATAAAATCCATTTTTTTAAATGTCCGGGTTGGAGACTTGACATTTCATGTAACCTAATGAAATGAGGGCCTTTCTTGCAACGTACTGTTGGTGCTTGGAGTTCTCCAACTACTTTTACTGAATGGCCACCTCCTTGGAACAATTTTGCTTTCGTGCAAGCTGTTGCTTGAGAATAAATTTTTGCATTTCCTGATCAGATGCCAGAGACCCTGAAAGTGAAATTGACTAGAGAAGTCTGGTGTATACCAGACTTAAAGTTGCGCGTAGTTTGGGCTGCGGAGATCAAAAGCTAACTATATAAATAAGAAAAAGGTGCATCAGAATTTTGGAAATGGTTTGCCTTTTCATAAGTCAGATATCTCTATGCTTAGAAACTCCCTCCCCCCCCCCCCCCAAAAAAAAATCCAGAGTAACTACAGGAGCACATAAGAGACTTTATGTGCACCCGTAGTTGCCGCACCACCTAGTGAAAACCTATGGGAAATTCATATTGGAATCCAGAGTAAGTTGTTCTTACACCGGAGCAAGGACTCCCCGTAGTTACTCTGGATTTTGCCTTCCCTCTCCATTTCTGTGTCTCTCTCTGTGTTTTACAAGTCTAATTGTGTATGGCTTTAAATAGAGATTCCGCTGGCAAACTCCGTCTTGCTTTTTGCCATGGATTTAATGAGTTGCTAGACTTCATCTTGCACTCTTAAGTAATTCAGTTGCCCCATACATTAAAGCAATAGTAAGGGGGGGGGGAAGAGGCGGGGAAGGATTATGAGTTGTTCCCAAAAAGTCTAGGTGGAGTCTTCTGTATAGGGCTGTATTGGTATGCAGTGAATTTGATTTGGCACAGCAGTAAACTTTTTAAAAATTTGGAACAGATAGCTGTCTCCTATCTTTATATGGGAACATCACAGTTTCTAGTCTTATTCTGGGGTTCTTGCCATTACAAATATAATTTATTCTTTTATATAACTGTTTTCATATGATACACTCTGAAGGGCGGATAATGATTCAGGGAGAAAGAGAATGTGTTTTTTCTTCCCCCCAAGACTGTCTTCCCAATTAATGAGATTGGGAACATGTCCCAAAATAAAAAATCTTTTTTCCCTTCCAGGTTTTTTATAAGACACTCAAATTATTCACTAGTATGTCTTATGCTTCCTTTATATGGTTTGATGCCTAAATATTTAATGGTTGTTGGAGTCCCGTATAAACAGCAAATCTAATCATTTGCTTTTGGCGCCTTTGGTCAGTCTTAAATGTCTACGTTTGCCTTATTTTTTTTTAAAATGGAGATGGGGAAGATTTTGTATCATTAAAAAATAAAAAGTGTTGGATCGACTCTTGTGGGTCTGTAAGAACCATTTGATATCTGTTAAGTTGGAACTGCCAACTCTGGGACTGGAGTAACCAGGATTTTTGTAATTGCTTCAGTTTATGTACCTGCAAACGGGTTTCCAGAGGTCTGTGTAGTGTTTCCTGCTTCACCATAAACCAGAAGGACGTGAATTTGGACACGTTATACAGCCCAGGGATGAATAGAAGAAACAATTGACAAAACAACAACGTAATGCTTTTATGCTGTGGCCATCCTTAGAATATTGTGCATGGCATCTTGAAAAAGAAAACTTCAGATTTTGTTATCCATGGTTTGCTGTATCCATAGGGAGGGGTCTGAAGTGGATCCCTTGTGGATACAAAGGTATCACCTATATTCCTTTGTGCTACATTTAGGGTGCAGTCCTAACAGGGTGATCGTATGACCGGAAATTCCCGGATTTGTCCTATTTTTTAAACTTTTGTCCACATGTCCTCTAAAAGAGCTTCATTGTCCTCAATTTTGGAGTGCTCTAAGCTTTTATTTTGACATATCCTACATTTTGTTTGGATGTCCTATATTTGGGAGGTCTTGTCCTCTTTTTTTGGTTATGGCGTATGGTCACCCTGAATCCTAAACAAATTTAGGCTGGCATAATTCACCTCTCTCTCATTCCTGTGGTGGTGGAGGGAGGCCATCGAATGTCTGTGCACAGGCCTAACCACCCCATCAGTGCCGCCTGACAGCATTTTTGCAACACCCCCAAGTCATAAAAGGACTTGTGCTGGGATTTCTTGGCATCCATCAGTCTTGAAAGACTATGGTATCATGCACAACTCTGCACACGAAGCACGAAGGCCTGGGTAGATTGATATGAAGGATAGGCTGTTACCCAAGCAGCAAATCCCCTTCTCTACACCACTGAAATAGTCCAATGGAATGGCAGAGCTGATACGATTGGTTCCAGCTGCATCGCAGAGCCGGGCTAAAGACAGGAGCTCACCCTGTCTTGTGGGGATCTGGGTCTTGAACTCTGGCCTTCTGGTTAACAGACACAGTGTCTTAACCACTTGTGCCATCCACAGCCTTGCCGGGATTTATGCCGTAGTTTATTTTCAGAATTCTCTGTTCGTAAGGTATGGTGATGGATGCAACATCTGGATGGTGTAGCAAATTCATGGAGGGAAAGAAGTCAGGGCTGGCCATGATTTCCCAATCCATGAGGTTGCCCCCTTCAGCTGGTGTTTTGCTAGACTTCTGCTCTTACTCCTAACCTGGATTGAAAAAGGAAGGAGGGTGGAGCAGAGCAAAGTGGTGATAGAAAGAAAGGGGCAGAAGTGAACTCTGCTTACCAGTCTGTTACTTGCAGCAACCACCATTGTCAGTCTGTTAATCCTGGTTGTTGGTCATGGTAGCCCACTGGAGCCCCATCTTTGAAGGTGTTGTACCATGGAACACAAGTGCTGCAAGTCCAGGGTGACCAGATGCCTGAACCTAAAAAGGAAGACAAGGAGTACAATCCTAACCATGTCTACTCAAAAGTAAGCCCCATTGTGTTCAATGGGTCTTACTCCCAGGAAAGTGTCTTTAGGATTGCAGCCATGGTCTTGGATTCCTCTCTGCCTGACCTTTCTGGTGGACAATGGCAAGTTTGCCTACTCGTAAGTAAAACCGTGATATTGGGCACTTTCACTTTCCCATAGAACTCATTGCATATTTTTGATTTTTAGTTTTTTGGTGATAGCTTTTGATAGGAAGGAGATATTTCAAAACCGATTTTTGCATTGGATTCTGCTCTTCAATGTGAATCCAATGGAATATGACACGATCAGGCTGACCATATACCCGGAATTCCCCGGACAGGTCCGGAATTAGAAGATTTGTCTGGCCTGTCTGGGCATGAGGGGGCCTTGTCTGGGGATGGGGGTGGGCTTGTGTTCTACTTTGCGACCACTAAAAATGCTGCTCGGACCGCCGTGCATCCACTGCGGCTGTCCGAGCAGCCATCTTGGGAGAGAGAGGCTGTGCGCATGCGCATGGCCTCTCCCTGCCCACTGCATTTTTTCTACAAGTAGAGGCTATGCGCATGCGCACAGCCTCTACCTCTCCGAGACCGCCCGGTCTCTTCTCGGATGGAGCGGCCTGGCAGCAGTGGAGGAATCCCTATGCAGACTGCTCACCTCAACAGTGCAGCCAGCGCGCGCTTGAGGTGAGCGGACTGCGAAGGGATGCTTCACCACTGCAGACCGCACTCCATCTGAGAAGAGACCGGACAGTCTTGCAGAGGTAGAGGCTCGTGCACAGCCTCTGCTTGTATATAAAACACTGCGGGCAGGGATAGAGAGGCCGTGCGCATGCGCACAGCTTCTCTTTCTCAAGGTGGCTGCTTGGACAGCCGTTGTAGAAATGGGTCGATCCAAGCAATATTTTTAGTGGTTGCAAAGCAGAACACAAGCCCCCCCATCCCCAGACAAGGTAACCCCTGAGGAGAGATCTTTTAAAAAAATGTAGGACAAAATGTAGAATGTCGGACAAGGTCCTCCAAAAGTCTGGATTTTCAACTGAGGACCCAATTTTGGGGACCCTTGGCCTACATTTTGAGGTGTACCATATGGTCACCCTAGACATGATGAGATACTGCACACCATTGCAAAGTTCCAAAATGAAACCAAAATGGAGGACAATGAAGCCCTTTTGGAGGACACCCATGCAGAAGGCTAAAGAAGAGGACCAATCCAGAAAAATCTGATCATATGGTCACTCTGTATGCAGAGCTTTCCTTTATGCCTGCCTTGTTTACTTCTCAATAAAAGGAACATGTCTAAAGGGTATTTGGACTAGTCCATCTAAACCTTATTTATTTTGAAGTGCAATCACCCACCTGCATCTCACCGAAAGCTTCAAGGGTTGTTGCATTGAGAAGCGCATCTATGGCCAGCCACATGTATATTCTGAAATGTGGGAGCTCCTCACGACACTCCGCACCCTACGGTATTTGTGGGTTTTGTTTGCTTTGGCCCCTTTTATGGGTTTGTCAAAACTCACCAAGGCGGCTGGCGGGACCCATGTCGAAATCACTGAAGCGGCTTTGAAAACTCAAGGACCATTCCTAAAAAGAACCCTCTGACTCCGAAATGTTGGGCTGTTTTTTAGGTCCTGTTTTGGAAAAAAAAAACATGTGCATGCACACACACACACACACATATGATAATCAGACGGCCTAAAAGGAGTTGCTTTATGCGTGGCGTGTGGCGTGTGTGAGAAAACTGCTGCGTTTCAGCCTTTCCTGTGGAGTCATGACCAGATCTCTTTGTATAATGTGGTGGTTGAAATCCATAACTTTGGTATAAATAGCACCTTCTTACTCAGTCTTTCTGCTCTTTCGGAGGCTGAGTCACTCCGCTCACTTTACTGACCAAAACAAACTCGTTTTTTTGCCTCCCGCTCTGCTTTCGGCGCGGCCAATGCAGCGATTTTCCTCACGCGCCTTTGACAGCAGAGTCAGCTGAATTCCTATTACACAATCTTTATTTTTGGCTGTGCTAAAAGTGGTAAAAAATATACCCACCAAACCAAACAGAACTCCCCCCAATGCTTGATTTTTTTCCCCCCTCCTGCCAACCTGAGTTCCAGGCGAGCAAGAGAAAAAAAATCCCATAACGAGACTTGTTAATGGAGTGAATTTAATGTGGAAATTGAGAGAATTATGAACCCCAAACCAGCTCATGCCACACTTATTTATTTGATTCTGCGGGGCCCCCCTTACTGACTCATGGCCCAGTCCGAGCGAGGAGTAAGATTCTCTGTGCAAAGTTTTGTTTTCCTTTTCTCCGTACGAGACCACCTTGGAGAAAGCTCCCATTTTGCCTGGGTATCAGCAGCTGAAACGGAATATTTCTTGCATCAAGCCCCCAAATCCAGAATAACTACGGGAGCACTTAAGAGACTTTACATGCACCCACCTAGTGAAAACCTATGGGAAATTCATATTGGAATCCAGAGTAAGTTGTTCTTACACCGGAGCAAGGACTTCCCGTAGTTACTCTGGATTTTGCCCATAGTTGAATTTCTGGTGCACACTGGTGCTGTGAACATAGTGGTATCCCAAGCATTTGTTTTTATTTTATCTATTTGGGGATTTCTGGACTTTCACACAAGCCTCCACTTACATGCAGCAAGGCCTAGCATATGCTGGTGTTGCCCCCAGGTTGCCCTTGACTTGTCCCATTAATATATGGTTGCCATAATTCTCTTTCAGAAAATCAAGACAGGACCCTCTATCCAAGTTGCCAATATGTGAACACAATCCCTCAAAATCGGGACCGTCCCTAATTTGGGGGACGTATGGCAGCCCTACATTTTACACATCAACTTCTGAAACAATGCAGAGTCAATCTTGTTTATCCCTACAATCCAGAGTAAATATAGGAAGACGTAAGAGGCACTTACTCTGGGTTGCTCTATGCATTTTCCATAGGTTTCCCATAAGTGTCACCGTAACCAGTGGTGGGCACTTACCGGTACGGGCCTACGCGCCCGTACCGGTTCTTCCCATTTCCCTGCCGCTAGCGTACTGCCAGCGACAGGGAAATGCAAAACATGGCAGACCGGTACAGTCCGCCATGTTTTGCGCCCACTGCCGCCTGCCTAGAAGCGGGTAGGCTGCTTCCAGGCAGGCTCTGCATGAGCGCCGGTGTCGGCGCTTGCGCAGAGCCTGCTTAGAAGCCGGCCTGCCAGGCCAGCAGGCACTGCGCAGGTGCCAACGTTGCCCCGCCCCTGGCCCCTCCCCAGTCCCGCCCCTCGCCCCGCCCACACCCCCTTGACAATTTTACCACTTTGTCGGTGTGCCATGAGATGAAAAAGGTTGAAAACCACTGCTTTGACATGCTCCTTCCTCCCTGACACACCAAAATGGCAACACATCTGGAAACAGAAGTACCACAACCTTGATCTGAGATCAGGCAAAATTCAGAGGGCTACAGTTGCTCAGTGGTTAGAGACTCTGTTCAGTGATACGAGACTGAGAGCACGATCCTAATCATGTCTACTTGAAACTAAGCCCCATTGTGTTCAAAAAGTCTTACTCCCTATTTAGGATTGTCTTTAGGATTGCAGCTTGAGTATAGCACAACAGAGTGAGCTCCAATCATTTGCCCAGCTCCTGCCAACCTATCATTTCAAAAGTATACAGTACAAATGGATACATAGGTACCAATTTGGTGGGAGAGTAACAACAGTCTGTACAGTCTGTACAGGGCTTCAGGGGGTTCTCACAGTTTCTATAGAACTCTTTGTTAATGAGCGCCTGGTTCTGAGAACCAGTTGCTAATGGGACATAGACAGTGATGGGCTTCAAAGAAATTAAGAACCGGTTCTCTGTCCATCTGGCAGCCACTTTTAAATGGCTATTTTAAAACTTTATATGTACTATCTCTTGTTAAGAACCAGTTCTATAGAGTAGGTGCGAACCTGCTGGTGCCCACCACTGGACATAGAACCTGTGAGCGCCTGGTTCTGAGAACCAGTTACTAATGGGATGTAGAACCTGTCAGTGCCTGGTTCTGAGAACTAGTTACTAAAGAGAGATAGAACCAGTGGTGGGCTTCAGGGGGTTCTCACAGGTTCAATTGAACCCTTTGCTAATGAGCGCCTGGTTCTGAGAACCGGTTACTAATGGGACATAGAACCGGTTGTTAATTTAGGTTATTAGGACATAGAACCTGTTGTTAATTTATTTGAATCCCACCACTGATTCTTTGAGCTTTTAGTACTTAGTCATGCCTGCCACATGACCATGGAGGTGCCTTCGTACGATGCTGGCTATTCAACCTTGTAACCAGACCGAGCACTACCTTTCAAACTGGTCACAACTAGTAGAGCAATCTGTGGGGGATACTTTTACCTTTACTAAATTCCAAGACTGAGTGTGTGTCTGTTTTCTGGCAATGCATCAGAGTAAGCTTCCCCCATCTCTCCCCAACCCCCCTCCCCAAAACCCCAGCTATTTTCTTTTCCCTCTTATATCAACCACATTTGTAATTCTGGAGTAACAATACTGATCTACATTACCTTGTTTGTAAAGGTTGCTGATTTTATGCCTTGTGGTAGTATTTAGTTATGGAGCTCCAGGTTATAACTGAATTTACAAACATCAGGGATCACTGTGTGTGTTACTTTGATTGACTGCAGATGACCAAGCACTGAGACAAACATATGGGGAACGCATTCGCCCTCCGCTTGGCCCTGTCCGATTCCATTTTGTCTTCTGTTGAGATTGGCACAGAAGGTTGACTGGTAGGAAAAGAGCTCGTATTTCTTTCTTTGTCCTATTTGTGCAGGCAGGGACCGTGCCATGGATTATTCCTTGGCTGGATCCAAAAGGAACAATTCGGAAAAGTTTCAATGTGCCATCGACAAGTCTTTCTGGGGATCCATAGGATGGAGTTAATACATCATGGCATCATGGTTTAGGAGCAGGGGTGGGCGGAAGGCGGTTCGGGCCAGATCGCCCGAACCGCTTCCTGTTTGTGCTCCCCGTTACCAATCCGGTAGCCATGGGGTGCACAAAACCAGGCGCACCAGTTCGGCACACCCAGGGAAGCCCTACACTCTGCGTGCATCTCCTGCAGCTAGCTACAGGAGACGCACTACACGTGTGCCAAGCTTGACACACGCATAGTGTGTCTCCTGCAGGAGATGCACTGCGCGCGCGCCAAGCTTGATGCACATGCAGTGCGACAGGGTTGGAGGCTGCCCTCGCCCTGCCCCGCCCACCTGCGGCCGCAGTGTGCTGGGGTGGGTAGCATGCCCTCCCTGGCACCGCCCCAGACCCTCCCCACCCCCTGACCCTGGCCTGGTCTACCCACTTCTGGCAAGCTGGTTGTTGGGCCAGGCCGGGCCCGCCACTGTTTAGGAGGATGGTTGAAAGTTTTTGTACCACTGCTTTAAGGACATAGCAATGAATCATAGGGCACAATCCAGAGAAACTATGGGGAGTCCTTGCTCCGGTGTAAGAACAATTTACTCTACATTGCAATTTGAATTCTTTATAGGTTTACACTAGGTGGTGCAGTAACTATGGGTGCATGTAATGTCTCTTATGTGCTCCTGTAGTTATTCTGGATTGTAGGGATAGAATCCTAGAGTTGGAAGGGACCCAGTAGGTCATCTAGTCCAACCCCCTACCTGTAGCAGGAAATACTTGTCTTATGGGGACCCAGGTCTTGAACCCTGGCCTGCTGGTTAACAGGCACACCCCCAAATCCAGAGTAACTATGGGAGAACGTAAGAAATTTATGTGCGCCCGTAGTTACTGCACCACCTAGTGAAAACCTATGGAAAATTCATATTGGAATCCAGAGTAAGTTGTTCTTACACTGGAGCAAGGACTCCCCATAGTTACTCTGGATTTTGCCCATAGTGTCTTAACCACTTGCACCACCAGAGGACTAGCTGGAGGGGGGCAGAGCAGTGGGTCTTTGGTGTGTAAGGAGCCGTCCCTTTGGAGACATTCCAGACAGGGGCTCCGTTTTGGTCTCTCCATGACTGTCTGCACCACCCCCTCAAGCTATGCCACCATGCATTTTGTTTTTGAAGATTATGCATGGTTCTGCCATAGTTCTTAAAGCAAGAATTTGGGAAAGCAAAAGAAAACTTTGTGGCAGTGTACAGCATACTTAAAAGCTGGTGAGATCTTCTTTCCAGCTGTGCTTAATTTTTAAGACACTGTGCTATCATTAGCCCCTTCTGCTCTTTCATCTGCTTCACATATTGTACTGCTCCGCAGCTGGAGTGAGGCAGACAAATTTGCTATGCGTGTCCTATAACCGGCCTGGACCCACCAAGGCAAAGATGTGCCTCACAAAGAGTCCCCAGATCCCTGCTTGTCCTCCAGTCTATGAAGGTCTTGATGGAGGGAACGTAGCATAGAAATCTAAGTGGGGCATGGTTAGATCAGGACAGACGTATCCATCAGAAGGAATTCTCATTGATTAAAATGAGAAGGATACCATTTTGGGTATCCTTCCATTACGAAGAAAGTTGGGATATAAAATGAATGAATGAATGAATGAATGAATGAATGAATGAAAAGTCTCTGATCAATTGGATAGCAGCTATTTTTGGGATATAAAATGAATGAATGAATGAATGAATGAAAATCCCTGATCAATTGGATAGCAACTATTTTTGGGATATAAAATGAATGAATGAATGAATGAATGAATGAATGAATGAATGAATGAATGAATGAATGAAAAGTCCCTGATCAATTGAACATCAGCTATTTTTGATATAAAGCAGCTATACAAATGGAAGGTGGTGGATAGTCTCAACAAAGCGGTCCAGTAATAAATGTGGGGGATCACCCTAGGTCTAGACAGGTTGAACATTAGCAAGTGGTTGTGTCACATAGAGCACAATCCTAACCATGTCTTCTCAAAAGTAAATCCTATTGTGTTCAATGGGTCTTACTCCCAGGGAAGTGGCTTTAGGATTGTAGCCACAACCTCAGGTTGAGGAAATCATGGCCAACCTCTCACCTTTACTCCCATTCTACTTATATCCACTGCAGTGTGGCAATCCTACCCTCTTGCCAGGTAACTGAAAGCTGAATTTCCCAGGCAGGCAATAAAACCATAATTGCCAAGCTGAGAAGCATATTTCCAGCAGCAGTTATAAAAAATGCAAGATATTAAAAGCAATAAAAACCACTCGACTAAATAACAAAAGCATCATAGAACACACTGATGAAAAACACCCTCCTGGGACAGGCCCTCTCCAAAGGGTATGCTGATATCTCTGGTGGTTCCTCAAGGGATAATAATTCAAAAGCAAGTCTACTCAGAAGTAAATCACATTGAGTTCAATGGGACTTACTCCCAGGTAAGTGGGTAGATGTTTCGCCTCCCACATATCTGCTGCATAAGGTGACTGCCTCAGAGCCTAACCCTATGCCCAGTGGTGGGATTCAAATAAATTAACAACAGGTTCTATGTCCTAATAACCTAAATTAACAACAGGTTCTATGCCCCATTAGTAATCGGTTCTCAGAACCAGGCGCTCATTGGCAAAGGGTTCTATAGAACCTGTGAGAACCCCCTGAAACCCACCACTGCCTATGCCTGACTACTCGGGAGTAAGTCCTACTTAATAGGGCTTTGAGCACCATCTTAACCATGTCAACTCAAAAATAAGCCCCGTTGTGATGAACGCGGTTTACTCCCAGGAAAGTATCTTTAGGATTGGAGCCTTATTCCCAGGAAAGTCTGGGTAAGATTGGGCTGTATTACAATTTCTTATGCGCAGGTGACACATGGTGTCACCTGCGCATAAGAAATGTGACACCTGGTGACACATGTATACTGATCAGACCTTTCTCTCTTTTGACATCCTGTACATTGTACACCTCATCAGTCCCTCATATCAACAATTCCTCCCCTGGCCCTTCTTCCGTCAGTACAGGTATTCCCCGCTTTCTGACAGTTTGTTTTCAGATGATCCACTCTTTCAACACCTTTCAATTATACCCAGAACTCATTCAACACAGGAATTCTTTCAACCCCTTCCTGCTGTTCTAAAGACCATCAGAGCTGGCTCTTTGACAAGGCCAGCTGAGATAGTTGCTGCAGGCATCAGATTGGAAGATGTGACCTGCCTATCTCCATCCACTCAACCCTACTCCTCCCGTTTCTTCCTGAACTGGAAAAAAGAAAGATGGAAACTTGGGGGAGGAGAGAGTGGCGGACTTTAGTGGCACTTGAGGACGTGTCAGGTGGCTCACTCGGGACCTCCACCCCACCCTGCAGGAAGACAAGCAATGCTATTCTATTAGCAATAGGTTGGTTTGGTATACTGCACAATCCTAAGCAAGTCTACTCAGAAGTAAATCACATTGAGTTCAATGGGACTTACTCCCAGGTAAGTGTGTATAGGTTTGCAGCCTTGGTGGGAAGACTTCCTGTGTGCTGTTGTAGGGCACTCAAGAATTCCCTGCTGTCCTCTCCCTGAGCCTCTTACTGGTGTTTATTCCATTGCATCTGGCCTCCCAATCTGGAAGCAACTGGTGACTAGGTCATCACCATTTACTTCTGGTGGTACTTCCAAGAGGTAGATGGTGCAGAGTGGTATGACTGGGAAGAAACATTGAGAAACTCTGGGCGAGTTGAGGATGGGAAGGAAATTTTGTTGCACTGGAAAGGGGCAGCTCCTGGATTGTGCCGCATGGCTTTTATTTGTATTTATGCATCTGCCAACAGTGAGCCCCAATGGTGAATATTTCACCTGGTGGAAAAAGATGTGCCCCCCTGGAAAGCTTCAACCACAATAGATTTGTTAGCCCTTTGCAGGATGCCGCAAGACTTTGCAGTTTCTGCCGCGACAGATTTAACGAGACTTTTTTTCTGAACTACAGAAGGGTTGTGGCGTATACGCAGATACGTTACGAGTGATGGCGTTTGGGTGCAGTCGTTGAAAAGGCACATCTGGTTGTTATTGATGGTGGCTTCTGGTGCCACAGTTCAAAGGCCGCGTGCAACTTGCATCCCACATGTCTTGGCCCTTTTCAAAGACAGTTATATTAAAATATACTTGTAAAGGACCCTTTAAAGTTAATTTTATGTACACCCCTTCTGGGTTACATCTGGTAAAGAAAGACAAGTGTAAATGGTTTCTCTTTCTGCCTCTCATCTCGCCCTTTTGTGGGATAGCACAAGTTGTTAAATATCTGGTAAGCAAGGTGCCGTCTTTTTGGGTTCTTGTTTTGGCTTGGCTTTGAAGGGTAGAGAGCAAATATAGGCAGCCGTAAGAGTTTTAATGGAAATTTGCAGTCTGGAAGGACATGAACCTGGATTCAACCAGGTTCCTAGGATGCCAAGCCTATGAATGGAGAGGTTCTCTAAGGCACAAGATCCCTGAAGCGTTTCCTGCAACCCTAATACAGTTTACAGATAAGGGATGCAGGTTGGGCATCCCTTATTGGAAGTTTTTGGGACCAATATTTCAATCTGGGACTTGCGTTGAACAAGGTTTGCGTATGAAACGGTTTATGATATTATTTCTTTAGATAAAAATGTAAAAAAAAGTCACATTGTGCTCAAAAAAGAATGCCCAACCTGTATTTTCTTATTTTTATTTCTATTGATTTGGCCATTTATATAGCACTGACGCTTGAATTTCTGTCCAAAGCAGAAAATATATTACATTATATATCATATACTAGCAAAAAGTGTATCCGCTTTGCAGGAGTAAAATTCCCCCGTATGTCATCCCGCCAAGGAGCATCAATCCCCCATGCACATCAACCCCCCATCTGCAACATCCCCCCATTTGCAACATCCCCCCATGCGCATCAACCCCCATGTGCATTGACACCCCCATGCGCATCAACACCTCCATGCGCATCATCTGACCATGCTCATCAAGCCCCCATGCACAACATGCCCCATGCGCATCAACCCCCATGCGCATCAGTCCCCCATGCACATCAACCCCCCATGCGCAACATCCCCCCATGCCCATCAACCCCCATGCACATTGACACTCCATGCGCATCAACACCTCCATGCGCATCATCTGACCATGTGCATCAAGCCCCCATGCACAACATGTCACATGCACATCAACCCCCATGTGCATCAGTCCCCCATGCACATCAACCCCCCATGCGCATCAACCCCATGCACATTGACACCCCCATGCGCATCAACACCTCCATGCGCATCATCTGACCATGTGCATCAAGCCCCCATGCACAACATGTCACATGCGCATCAACCCCCATGTGCATCAGTCCCCCATGCACATCATCTCCCCCATGTGCATCAACCCCCCATGCACAGCATCCTCCCCAGTGCAGCCCCTCCCTCCAAACAACATCCCCCCACTGCACCAGGCACCAAACAGCAAATTGGCTGGATGCTGGTCAGTCTTCCATGTTAAGTATAGGACAAAAACACGTTGCACCCCTTTTCAGCCCCTGAAGGGTTAAATTTCTCCTCATTGGTTCTTGGTGGGTGTTCATGTGACAGAAGGATCCCTCCCAGAATTCCATGCTTCTAGGTCCAGGGGTTGGGACATTGCATAACTCAGTCACTTATTCTTCAATGCAAAATATAGGGAGGAAAACGCGTTGTGCCCCATTTCACCCCCTTCCGGTTGGAATTTCCAAAAACCGGTTCTTAGTGCACCCCTGAGTCATGGAAGGAACATCCAAATTTCACGCTTCTAGGCCCAGTGGTTTTGGCAGAGCGGTGATGAGTCAGTCAGTCAGTGAGTCAGTCAGTCACTTTTATCTTTTATATATATAGATAGGTGTATGGGCTGTGAGTGGCGCGAGTGGCTAAGACACTGTGCTTGTTAACCAGCAGGCCAGGGTTCGAGACCTGGGTTGGCTCCACAAGACAGGGTCATCTCCTGTCCCTAGCCCAGCTCTGCGACGCAGCTGGATCCAATCGTATTGGCTCTGCCTTTCCATTGGAGTAATTCAGTGGCTTGGAGGGGGGGATTTGCTGCTTGGGTAACAGCCTATCCTCCATCACAATCCAGCCCAGGCTTTCGTGCTTCGCATGCAGCATATGCAGCGCCAAGCACAGTACCATAGTCTTCCAAGACTGACGGAGGCCTCCTTTTTTTATACAGATAGGTAGCATCAAAGACATGAATGAGATCAATGGGACCACTACTTCATACAAGGGACAGCTTCTTGCCAAAGCAGTGTTCGACACATCTTGTTGGGAAAAGGGACATGTGCAAGAGAAAAGGGATGCAAGTCCCAAATTTGGCAGTAATTCCCATATAACTTGCGATCTCTAGCCAACACCTGACACTTCATTTCCTCCCTCTACCTCCCCCCAGACCGATGCAGTTCATCCACCATAAATTGAGTCTGCAGAAATATTGCGATAGGGAAAACACTGTTTCTCTTCTCTCCAAGTTGCTGGAGTCATTATCAGGAGACGAGCCTCATCCCGAAATAAATGGTAATAAAACATCCACCCTCTCCCTTTATTTTTTGAAGGGATTTAAATATGTGGTTGCTACCCCTGAGTCATCAGCATGGTGAGTAATCGGCAAGAGACGTGCAAGGCCTCGCCTGGTCATGAGTCATGTGGAACCCCGAGGAGTGCAGAGGGGGAGCTTGGATGTTTGAGAGACAGCAGGTGGAGGGAGCCTTGGGAATGACATCCCAGCATCTGATCCAGCTCCTTAACATATATACAGTGGCACCTCACGTAAAGAACGCTTCATGTAAAGTATGTTTCACGTAACAAACAAACATTTCTCTAGGATTCTGCTTCACGTAACAAACTGTGCTTCACGTAAAGAACACATTTGTTGGCAGTTGGGGCAGATGCGCTGACCGGCAGCCTGTTTAAAAAGCGTCAGGACTGCCTAGCGCACCTGCCCATAGCGAAAGCAACACTTCTGCGCTGTTCCTCCTGTGGCCGGAGGGAGAGAAGAGCAGTGGAGAAGAGGGAAGCAGCTCAGGGTAGCCAGAAGGGAGCAGGGGAGAGAGAGGCTCCGGGTGGAGAGAAGGAGAAAGTAGGGAGACACTTTGAAGGTGTCTTAGATTGCAGCCTCCTAACCGTGTCTACCCAGAAGTAAGCCCCATTGTGTTCAATAGGGCTTACTCCCAGGAAAGTGTCTTTAGGACTGCAGCCTAGGTAGACTTCATAAGATCATGCACATTGAATGCATGGTTTGAATTCAATCCCAGTGTTCTGTCATCATTTTTACATCCAGTTATATGAATATTTTCGGGGTTGTGGAACCAATCGTCTGAGTTTCCATTATTTCCTATGTGAAAATCTGCTTCACGTAAAGAAAGTTTCACGTAACAAACATGCCTCCAGAACGAATTAGAATAGAATCATAGAATCCTAGAGTTGAAAGGGACCTAGTAGGTCATCTAGTCCAACCCCCTGCCTGCAGCAGGAAATCCTCCTACATCATCCCCGACAGGTGCTCGTCAAGCCTCTGCTTGAAGATCCCCAGTGAGGGAGAGTCCACCACCTCCCTTGGCAATCTGTTCCACTGCCGAACCGCCCTCACCATCAGGAATTTCTTCTGGATATCCAACCGGAATCTCCTCTCTTGCAGTTTGTCCCCATTGGTTCTGGTTTTGCTTTCAGAAGCAGCTATGAACAAATGAGCCCCTTCCTCCCTATGACAGCCCTTCAGGTATCTGAAGAGGGCAATCATGTCTCTCCTCAGCCTCCTCTTCTCCAGGCTGAACATCCCAAGTTCCCCCAACCTTTCCTGGTAGGGTTTCCCTTCCATCCCACTGATCGTTCTTATCGCTCTCCTCTGGACTTGCTCCAGTTTGGCTGCATCTTTCTTCAAGTGAGGTGCCCAGAACTGAACACAGGACTCAAGGTGAGGTCTGACCAATGCAGAATAAAGAGGAACTAGAACTTCTTGCGACTTGGAAGCTCCAATCCTCTTAATGCAGCCTAGAATGGCATTTGCCTTCTTTGCAGACACATCACACTCCTGACTCATGTTCAGCTTGTGATCCACGGCTACTCCAAGGTCCTGCTCACATGTTGTGCTGCCAAGCCACGTATCCCCCATTTTATACCTGTGTTTTTGATTTTAAAATTTTTAATTTAATTTTAAATTAAATTTGTTACCTGAGGCACCACTGTACTTGAGTATAAGCCAACCCGCGTATAAGCCGAGACACCTAATTTTACCACCCAAAAACGGGGAAAACATATTAAGTATAACCCTAGGGTTGGAAATGCAGCAGGCTCTGGGTGGGCTCTGAGGCCACTGTCCTGTCTACACTTTCCCAAGAGTAAGCCCATTGACTATAATAGTACTAACTTCTAAGTAGATATGCCTAGGATTGAGCTCTAAGGTTACAATCCTTTTACGCACTTTCCTGGGAGTAAGCCCCATTGGCTCTAAGGGGACTTACTTCTGAGTATACCTGCCTAGGAGGGGCCCCTGAAGCTGCACTCCTCTCCTCTCCACACTTTCCTCGGAGTAAGCCCCATAGGCAGCAGTGAGACTTACTTCTGAGTAGACCTTCCTAAGAGGGGGCTCCAAAGTTGCACTCCACTCCACACTTTAGAGAAGCTGGCACTTCTCCAAAATGGCGGGAGCGCATGGTCGCGCACTCCAGCTGGCTGGAAAGCACTCCAGGAAGCACTCCAGCTGGCTGCGGAGGCTTCAGGGCAGGCGCTCATGGTCATGCCCGCCATTTTGGAGAAGTGCCAGCCCGCTGTTGGTGCTTCTCTCATAGGGGTTTTTCTTGAGACCCAAAAAGGGTTCAAAAAACTAGGCTTATACTCAAGTATATATAGTATCTATATATCAAAATTCCTCATGAAAATTTCATTTACTTCTGAGATATTAGCATCCAAAGATGGGAGACACAGGAAAATGCCCAAGTTGTGAGCCTCAAAAATGGGTATGACACCCTTGTTTTGCAGGGCCATAGCACAGAAACTCTTCAGATTTTTTACTTACTGTTTGGCATGTGGCCATTATATATGGAAAAATACCAACCCTCTTATTTTCAGTCAAATCTGAGTCGGTGACCTCAAAAAAACATGCAACGTTTTTGAGACTTTGGTTGAATTCTTGTGGAATGACCCAAGTATGATATTGTCCTCCATGTGCTAACTCTGCAGCATTTGTGATCATACAGGTGTCGCTAGTTATCCACTAGGGCTCCGTTCTGGAACCTCCTGTGGATTAAAAAAAATCTGTCCATAAAGAAAACAATGGAAAAATAGGTTTAAAGACCCACTTCCAGGTTTCTTGCTCCTCTGTTGCACCTAATGGAATAAGGTAGTGCCTCAATAACTTCAGGGGTTTGATTCTGGGACTGAAAAATAGAATGATTGCTTGCATGACTACATCTCTACAACAGTGGAAAAGCAGTTTTTTAAAGTGTCATTTGCAGTGGCCATTTGTGTTGAGTCAAATTTGTGTATTAAAAAATCAATTTATAACAAGGTTGGACCTATACCCTAGTCCAGGGTGACCATATAGAATAGTGCTCCCTTTAAAACACTTCTGCGTTGAGCTAAACCTGCCTCAATTCTATGCTATGGTTGTGTATGGTTAGGCTGTGGGTGGCGCAAGTGGTTAAGATGCTGTGCCTGTTAATCAGCAGGCCAGGGTTCGAGACCCGGGTCGACCTCACAAGACAGGGTGAGCTCCTATCCTTAGCCCAGCTCTGCGACGCCAACTGGATCCAATTGTATCGGCTCTGCCTTTCTATTGGACTAATTCAGTGGCGTGGAGAGGGGGGATTTGCTGCTTGGGGAACAGCCTATCCTCCATAACAATCCAACCCAGGCTTTTGTGCTTCGCATGCAGCGTATGCAGCGCCGAGCACGATTCCATAGTCTTTCAAGACTGACGGAGGCCCGCCTGCTGCTATGGTTAAAGGTACAGGCACTCTGTCCTCCACTCTGTAGGGTCATTCTGATATAGGAAAACTTGGTGCCATGCAAAATAATTAAAAATAAAGAGCAAAAAACAATGATGTTTCCTGCAGGCCTGCAATCTAATAATACCATGACTTTGGGCAAAATCCAGAGTAACTATGGGGAGTCCTTGCTCCGGTGTAAGAACAACTTTGGAATTTCCCATAGGTTTTCACTAGGTGGTGCAGTAACTACGGGTGCACATAAAGTCTCTTCCGTGCTCCCGTCGTTACTCTGGATTTGGGGGTTCCAAATCTTGCACTCTTGCACGGGTTCTACTCTTTCCATTGCCTTGGTGGACCAAGAATCCAAATGCAGGCCTCGTCTTGTGATCAGCGGGGAGGGCAAGTTTTGTGCGCCATTGATTAGTATTCTGCATAGTTGCTTCCCACTGCTTCGGAGTCAGCCTGTAGCCATTGCCTGGCAACCATGCTGTTAAAAGTACAACACCGACTGGGGAGTGCAAGCATGATTCGGGGAGAGGCAGCACCTGCAGCCCCATCTTCCTCCTGCGTGGCAAAGGAGGGGGCAGGGGGGCCACATGCCAGGGAAGCGAAGGACTGAATGCACAAGATTCTTTAGATGTGAAGGATTTGGCCTTCCTGAGCTCAGGTTTGATCCGTCCCTTTAATCATTTTTTCTTTTGTCCCTCTCCCTGGTATAGGTTTAGTAATTACCCTACAATCCAGAGTAACTATGGGAGCACATAAGGGACATTTACATCAACGTAGTTATGGCACCACCTAGTGAAAACCTATGGGAAATTCATATTGCAATCCAGAGTAAATTGTTCTTATATGGACGTAAGAGCTCCCATAGTTATTCTGGATTGTGCCCTAAGGGTACATACAATCCTAATACACTTTCCTGGGAGTGTGGTGGGCTTTAGGGGGTTCTCATAGGTTCTATAGAACTCTTTGCTAATGAGCACCTGTGTCTGAGAACCAGTTACTAATGGGACACAGAACCTGTTGTTAATTTAGGTTATTAGAACATAGAACCTGTTGTTAATTTACTTGAATCCCATCCCAGAGTACGACCCATTAAACACAACGGGGCTTGCTTCTGCGTAGTCACGGTTAGGATTGTACGAGTACTAAAACTGTGGTTGAAGAAACAAAGTAACGGCACACCTGCAATTGCCAAGCATAGATTCCTCCCTTTCAGATGCTCAGGCTAACCTAACAGCACACCCCTGACTAGTTATTACTATTATTTTATTATTTATTAGATTTACGGTATATTCCGCCTTCCTTTAACAAAGGGAAATCCACGATGGCTAACAATGTTTAACACAGCCTGCCACTTCGGGCATTTATTGTTTACAGAGATAATGTGGTAAATAAATAAATAAATAAATAAATAAATAAATAAATAAATAAGTGAGTGAGTGAGTGAGTGAGTGAGTGAGTGAGTGAATATTGAACTATACAAAACAGTAAAAAAAAAGCAGGTCTCCGTCAGTCTTGGAAGACTATGGTATTGTGCTCAGCACTGCATACGCTGCATGCAAAGCACGAAAGCCTGGGTTGGATTGTTATGGGGGATAGGCTGTTACCCAAGCAGCAAATCCCCCCTCTCCACATCACTGAATTAGTCCAATGGAAAGGCAGAGCCAATATGATTGGATCCAGCTGGCGTCGCACAGCTGGGCTAAGGACAGGAGCTCACCCTGTCTTGTGGGGCCGGCCCGGGTCTCGAACCCTGGCCTGCTGGTTAACAAGCACAGTGTCTTAGCCACTTGCACCACCCACAGCCCACACAAAACAGTAAAAACCCAGGTTAAAAAACCAGGTAGGCAACAACACAATAACGTTTCCAGAGGTGCACATTCTTAAGAAGAGGAAAAACTAATTGATCAGTACCTATCAATACCTACCTCACTATGGCTTTATTGATTGTACTTTTTCATCCTTTCAGTGTGGAGGTCAACATGTGAGGCTGGATGGGTCTGATTTGTGTCCCCCCCCCACCCCTCGCCAGGTGTCTGAAAAATTCTGTCATGGATTACTGTGCACCATGGAAAGTAACACTTGGAGTGTTACTTGGAGTAACACTTGGAGTAACACTCACATAACACTTGGAGTGACTGCAATGCTACATGCGAACACAGATCCTAGAAAGCGCATAGACATGTCTGCCATTCAGTTTCACACTTGTGCCCTTCCGCAAAGCATTCCCACCTTGCAAAAGGGTTGTTTGCATGTGTGTATCTGATCGGTCCTCGGTGGAACGCAACCCTGCAGCGTTTTCCTTTTGAGACTCCAACGGTGTGTTTTTGCGCTTGGAAGGCGCCACACGCTTTGATTGGCAGTCGAGGAGCCCATCAAAGACTTGAGTTACTTGGGAATTATGATGTGGGCCGTCAGAAAGATGATGGATGGGTTCCGCTTTGGGTAGATGAGCTCAGAGGAATCATTCTTAGCCCCACAGCAGACTGTGAGTTGCTCCTAGCTAAGGTTTCTGAACATTTTGGCATCTTGAGGAACATGCATTAATTTAGCCAGTGATGGAGCGCATCAGCATGGTTCGGACCTGGCAGTCCCGCTTGGTTTTTTGGTGATGAAATCTCACCTGCCTTGGGTGGAATATTTAGTGTGGTGTTCATGAAAGACGGTGGCTTGTCTAACATTGATCTCATTGGTTTCCCATAGGATAGCCATAGCCAAGTGAAGCAAGCTTCATTTCCAGTCCCTGATGGGAGGCTTTGCTGCGGAAGCAGGATTTCACCTATGGAATGACTAGCTCAAGCTTTCACCATGGCTGACTTTATATTGTAGCACTAAACTGCCAACTGTGCTTCTAAGAAGAAGCTTCAGTTGTGCTTGGTTTTGGTTTTGTATTGCACATGATGCTCCCTGGTCATTTAATCCAGGCAGGTATCACCACCTAGTTTGACACATGGTCCATGTATGTTGTACATGATGTCAAGGGTAGTCCATCCAGGAAGATGGCTGTGGTGGTCACCAGTTTGGTAGGGGATGCTCACCTTCATTTTGATGAAGTTCATCCCCCCTTGCCTGCTTCCTGGACTGGATATAGAAGAAAGGGATGGAGCAGGTATGGAGGAGATGCATTTTATACATTGATTATAAGCCACCTTGAGTCCCTCCAAGAGAAAGGTGGGATAGAAATAAAATTTATTGTTATTTATTATTATTAGTCAGCATCCTTCTTTCCTCCCCTTCCTCTTTGACTAAGCTGGAGAATGGGAGGACCAAACCTTGCACGTCCACAGGTAGGACAGCCCTGTTCACCATATTTAGCTCCAACCACTTGGCAGCAGTTGTCCCCCTGAAATTATTACTCTTATGCCTCTTTCATGCCAATTGTGGGGCTGTGGTGGCTCAGTGGTTAAAGGTACTGTGCTTGTTGACCTGTCGGTCGGTGGTTCAAAACTGTGAGTGTGGCACTGAGCACAGCCGTCGTCACTCACCCCAGCTCTAAGTACGGCTTTGATGTACCGCTTTGATGAGAATCGAAGTACCAAAGTATCAAAGGCTACAATCCAGAGTAACTAGAGGACCTTTTACACCAACGTAGTAACAGCGCCACCAATGGGAAACCTATGGGAAATGCATAGAGCAATCCAGAGTAAGTGCCTCTTACATCTTCCCATAGTTACTCTGGATTGTAGGGAAAGTCTCATCAAAGTTCTTGATAAGAAGTACCGCTTTGATGAGAACGTTGTATCAACATTTGGATCCTCAACATTGTATCCAAACACATGGATTGGACAACTCCAGTCGAGAACAGTGGGACAAAATGTCCCACCAGAACATGGGACAAATGGTGAAGAAGTTTCCTCCTTCGCTTGCACTTATGAGATGAACAGTACAATGCTTACTCAACACTAAGCCCTATGGTTCTTAGTGGGGTTTACTCCCAGGAAAGTGGGAATAGGATTGCAGCCGAAATGGATCTTTAAAACAAAAATTCTGACAAATGCAGACTTTCAAACGAAGAACCAGATGTGGAGGGTTTGAAATTGCCAACCCCACTTGTGCTCACTGTGTGTTGCTTTTTGATTTTTGTCTTGTGAGTTGCATGTTTTTTAGGATGAAACAAACAACTGACCAAGATTTTTTTTCCCTGTCTTTCAGAGCCTTGGATCAGCAGACAAGAAGGAGTTGTACCCTTCAAAGTAAGCCTTTTATTTTTATTGATTTCCTGAAAAGTATAAAAATTGAGTGTTGTGAGAGTTAGAACAGACAGAAGAAAATATTTCTTTACGCATCGCTGTTGTACTCCTCTATTGGATAGATATTTCTTTACCCAGCATGTAATTAGTCTGTGGAACTCCTTGCCACAGGATGTGGTGGTGGCAACTATCCTTCCTTTAAAAGAGAATTGGACAAATTAACCCTTCAGGGGCTGAAAAGGGGGCAACATGTTTTTGTCCTATACTTAACATGGGAGACTGAACAACATCTAACCAATTTGGTGCTCGGATCCTTGTGTACAGGGGGGATGTCGTTCAGAGGTTGCACTGGCGAGGATGCTGTGCATGGGGGGATGATGCGCATGGAGGAAGTTGCGCATGGGGGGAAGTTGCGCATGGGGAAGTTGTGCACGGGGGAAGTTGTGCACGGGGGAAGTTGCGCACGGGGGATGATGCGCATGGGGAAGTTGCGCATGGGTGGATGATGTGCATGGGGGATGATGCGCATGGGGGGAAGTTGCGCATGGGGGGAAGTTGCGCATGGGGTGTTGATGAGCGTGAGGTGTGGATGCACCGTGGGGGTATATCATATGGGGAAATCTTACTCCCGCAACGTGGGTACGCTTTATATATATAAAATTGAAGGATCACTGACTGACTCACTCACTGATTCACTCACTCACTCATCAGCGCCCAGCCAAAACTGCCGGACCTAGAAGCATGAAATTTGGGGAGGGTGTTCCTTTCCATGATGGAGGCACCCACTAAGAACTGGTTTTTGGAAATTCCAACCAGAAGTGATGAAAAGGGGCGCAATGCATTTTCCTCCCTATACTTTCCATTGAAGAATCTCTGTCTGTGGGACGCTCTACCCAAACTCCTGGACCGAGATGCGTGGAATTTGGGGAGGGTGTTCTTTATGTGATGGGGGCTCCCACCAAGAACTGATTTCTAGAAATTTAACCCCTAAAGGGCTGAAAAGGGGTGCAACACATTTTGGCCTATACTTAACATTGAAGACTGATCAACACCCAGCTCCCAATTGTGCATCTGCCTGGTAGAGGTGCCTACCATTGTGGGGGAAAGGATGATGCACATGGTCAGGGATATTGTACCGGCGGGAGCATTTTGTGCATGGGGGGGTGTTGAGCATGGAGGGTTGTTGCACATAGGGGGATGTTGCACATGAGGGTAGGTTGTGTGATGGGTGATGTGCATGGGGAGTGATGTGCATGGGGGAATGATGCACACAGGAGGTGATGTGTATGGGAGGGTGATGCGCATGAGGTATGTTGTACATGGGGGATGATGCGGATGGTGGGGTGTTGTGCATAGGGGGTGTTGGGCATGGAAGAGTGTTGCTCATGCACAATGTGCATGGAGGAGACAGTGCACACTGGGAGGATGATGTGCACTGGGGGATGATGCACACGGGGGTGGGGATGGTGAACAGGGGATATTTTACTCCTGCAGTGTGTTTCACTAGTGTTATTATAAACTTGTTTAAGGTCATAGCCTACAGCTGCAACGCCAGGGCTTACATCTGTGTAGAAAACAGGAAGCTGGACTCGATGGACCTTTGGCCTGATCCAGTGGAGGCTGTTCTTAAATGCATGGGGTTGCACTGCACATGTGTAACGTACTTTAGTTGCAACGTTAGCATGGGCAATTGTTCCATCCCTGACAGCCCAGATTAATGGGCAAAGCATCTCCATTCCTTGGTGAAAATGCGTCATACCTTTCGAAGACTCTTGAATCTTCCGTTTGAGATTCGGTGATAACCTTGCTCCGTAGATCACACAAGACTATTGTTGTAGTCCCAAATAGCAGCTCTCCACAGACTTGTTTGTTGATGGTCTGCTGAGTTGCTGTTATCTCACCATCACGGCATTAAAGAGGCAATTAGAGACCTGCCAACTGTTGTCTTTGAGGTGTGATTGTGAACAGGAATTCTGCAGAACACTTTCCCAGTGCTGTCTGCCAGTTTCCATTGCTATGATCCTCTTTGATTAAGTATGCTTGACTTTTAATCCGTGGCAATCCCTAGTTTTCCCCTTCCAACCATCCATTTTAAAATCCAAATTCTGTAGTTTTGTCATCATCTTTGTAATCGTCCTCCTCCTGTAATGCACACCAGTTTTTTTGCCCTGACAGTTTCACGTTAACAGCACAATCCTAACCATGCCTACTCAAAAGTAAGCTCCATTGTGTTCAATGGGTCTTACTCCCAGGAAAGTGTCTTTAGGATGCAGTCTAAATGTATCAGGGGTGTCAAACATAACACCCCAGGACTGAATGGACCATGGACAGAATGTGGCCCCTGGAAGCTCTGCATCAAGCCCCCATAACTGGCACAGCATAACTGGCACAACTTAAAATGTGCCATCATTTTAAAAGTGCCACTTCTACTGAGATTCCAGGAGGAAGGGAAGGGGGTAATCATCATCATCATCATCATCATCATCATCATCATCTTCATCTTCATCATCATCATCATTGTATTGGCTCTGCCTTCCATTGGACTATTTCAGTGGCATGGAGAGGGGGGATTTGCTGCTTGGGTAACAGTCTATCCTCCATATTAATCTACCCAAGACTTTGTGCTTTGCATACAGCATTGAGCACGATACCATAGTCTTTTGAGACTGGTGGATGCCAATACTAATACTTAATAATAATAATAATAATAATAATAATAATAATAATAATAATACAAGACCTAAGAATTGAATGACAGCATATCTGGTGTAAGCCAGTGCAGGTGGTGCCAGTGGTAATTGGCACACTGGGTGCAGTGCCCAAAGACCTTGGCAGGCACCTGAAAACTCTTGGCATTGACAAAATATCACTCAGCCAACTGCAGAAAGACGCTCTTCTGGGATCAGCACAAATTATACGCCGCTACATCACACAGTCCTAGACTCTTGGGAAGGGTCCGACTGGTGATGTGAATGAAACCAGCACGAAATTGTTCACTGTGTATTTATGGATAATAATAATAATAATAAACAACAACTTTCGTTCTATGCTGCCTTTCTCCCAAAGGGACTCAAGGCAAACTTACAAACAATGCATAAAAACACAATCAAAACAATACCTTTAAAACAAGCATCTTAAAACAATAAATAAAAACATCTACATGAAAAACTGATTAACTGATTAAAAACTGATTAAAACCATAATAAAAGAGTTGTGTAGTAGGAGTAGCCAGTTTAAAAAACAACAACAGCAGGAGACTAAAAAGCTCAGACATAGAAGACAAGGAACATTACAAGGGAAGGGGCAGACAGTTAAGACTATCCCTGGGAGATACTGTCCAAAGGCCCTGGGAGAGCCCAATTATCAGGGAGGCCAGTGGTTTCAGAACCCCAGCCGGGGTTAACCCCAGTTAACCAGCCCATGGCCAGCCTCTGGTCCCAATCCAGTTGACCAATCATGACTGGATGGTTGTGGTGTGGGGAATATGGTCCCATTTAAGTGTGTGCTTTATTTATGTGCTCTGTAGTAATTCTTGCAGAAATCCTGGAAATTTGAGCCTATATAAGACTGTAAACCTAAAGACACTTTCCTAGGAGTGAACACAATGGGGCTTATATTTGAGAAGGCATGGTTAAGATTGTGCTCTAAGTTCCATGTCTAATGTAATTATTTAAATTTTATATTAAAATTCTAGCCCTCAGCACCGTGCCAGATTTTTGATGCAGCCCTTTGGCTGAAAAGTTTAGAGACCCCGATATAGGGCACCCTTCCAGTAGCACCACTTTTGCCTAGGCATCACTTTACAGACCACATCTCCGCTGTTGTCATTGTGGTGGAAGCGGCACTGCTGGAAGGGTGCCCTCTATCAGGGTTCTCTAAACTTTTCAGACATGGCACGATGTTGAGGGATAGAATTTTAATATAAAATTTAAATAATTTATTATTTTGTTTATTATTTTATTTATATATTTAGTTTGTTATTTTATAGTTATTTTATTATTTGATTTAGTTTGCATTTAAAAAAAAGTTTCTCTATAAGAACCAGGTGCTTATTTCTGACCATCATCTGCATAACAGTATCACTTTTTGTTTAATGACTTCACTTCCGGTCCTCAGCCGCCGCCATTAATTATATTAAGCCCACTATACCATATGACTTTAATTCCCCTGGTATGAGATGTAAGAATTATTTAATTCACCCCCTTTTTCTGTCTGGTTTTAAACATATTTGCCTTGACAAATTGAGAACAGGGTAGGATTCAGATTTAAACACAGCAGTGTTTAACTGCTAAAAGAATGTAAATATTCCACAAGAATCTGGGTGGGTTCCCCCCCCCTTTATATTTGCACATGGGCATATTATGCAGGTTGATAGCAGTTTACTGCTGAGAAGTATTTATTTAATTTATTTGTATTTATTTTAATTTATTTGTAAAATATGGCAGATTTCTGTGATCTTTAAATGACAATATATTTTCTACACAAAGTGTTAATTTGTGTTTGTGTGTGGTTGGACAACCAGCTTTTTATGCCTAGATCCAGGTATTTATTACCGGCCTGCTCACCTGTGGTGTATATACTTCCATACGTTGGATGAGCAGTGTGCCGGATCCCCTTACTTCTTTTACTTTTAAGAAGGTAAGAACCAGCTGGAGGGGCTCCTGCTGTTCTTCCCATCTCCAAATTCCAGTGCGATGGCTCTCTTCCAAGGTATTTGCACCTACCAGAAGACCCATGGAGAGGAGGTTGAGAGTAACCGTGAATAACATATGGTTAGTAAGCCAAGTAAACCATGAATAACTTACGGCTAGTAAGCCAAGTCAGTAGGACTGTAGTGGCTCAGCATTTAAGACGCCGTACCTTTCAACCCGCAGGCCGGGGCTTTGAGACCCGGATACTACAAGACCGAGTGAGCCCCCATCCCTTGCCAGCTCCTGCCAACTTAGCAATTCAAAAGCATGCAAATGCAAGTTGATCAATAGGAAAGTAACAGTGTTCGTGCTCCTCATACCTGTAGTCTATGTGGTTTATGTGTATATATCTATATATGTATGTATGTGTCTGTGTATGTATGTGTGTGTGTATGCATGTATATATGTATGTGTATGTATATATACGTACGCACACAGAGAGGGAGAGTCTATATGGTGGTCTACATGACCATGGAAATATCTTTGGACAGTGCTGGTTCTTCAGCTTAGAAATGGGGATGAACAATGCACCCTACAGTTGGTCACAACTTAACAGTACAACCTGCAGAGGATACCTTTACCTTTAGTAAGCCATGTCAATATTTGTGGATCCCAGCAAAGTTGGAGTTTTTACAAGAAGAAAGTAAGAACGAGGGGTTGCCTGTACCTGTATAGCAAAACTACGTAGTATAACAGTCCCCTAAATTAGTGCAGCCTGAACCTGGTACAATACTGATACAGATCCATATGGATCCACTACTGATATCTGCCCACCTGATCTGTACAGAGCTCTTGACAGTTGTGTTGGTCCAGAAAACTAGATGAAAAGCCTGCTGGGCCTGGGGCGATGGACAACACATGCTTATATCATTGCTCTATACATGCCTATACATGCTCTATATCATTGCTCTATTGCACGTTTGGTGGTCATTTCCCTACATCTGTGTTGTAAATGTGCCTTCTTCCTACTGTCCTTTGCTCTGGGTGTGCCTCTGCCTTGTGGAAAATGTATCCTTGTGGCACATATAGATGAGAAGGTGGGACAAATGAACCTCTAGCAGTGCCACACAGGGTCCTATTATTTGCCACAACAATGTGCTAGTCCTGCCATGGTGTGCTGTGGGTAACCAGTGCAGGAAAATGTGGGTTCCCTCCCTCCTTCTTCCCCCATCCTGCGCCAACCAGCCCTGCTAACTAGCTGTCGTCACATGTCCTGAAAACGCAACGTGCTTAATATTAGGCTCCTAAATCAGCACTTAGTTTTTTTAAATTTAGAACTATTACTCTACTTGCTCCGGGGCATTTTGTAATTGGTAGGTTTGGGAGAGTCAGGCAGGGCTTCCAGCGCTTTTGAAAGCTGCCCGTTTTTCTCCATGCCCGTTGGCATGGAGGGCTCCACTGGCAGGCTGAGTGCCGTGTTGTCTTGAATGACGTGTCAGCCTGCATTAGTCAGCCAGGTCGGGTTTGCTGCGTCGTCTGCACCGTTGCCACAGCTGTGGGTTGCAAAGCCATAAAACAAGTGCCTGACCCTAATGAGATGACTGTAAATTAACAATGCGCTTCTTCAAATGGCAGAATTGGGTCTTTCCAGCCATGTTTCCGGTTAGGTACTATTAGATAGATTATCTAATATTATTAGGTACTATTAGATAGGTACTATTAGATAGATTAGTGGAACTTACTAGTGGCTGGAAGCTCCCTATGTAATCCTTGCAACTCGGAGCCTCCAAGATGAAGAACCCCTACCCAGGCCTGTAGGTAGGAGTTCTTCATCTTGGGGGCTCCGAGTTGCAAGGATTACATAGGGAGCTTCCAGCCAGTAGTAAGTTCCACTTGTACAGAATGGACTGAAAGCTGTAAACCAATGGTTCTAAAGCATTTCAGCCCCAGACCCCCACCTGAGAATCACAATTTGTCTGGGATACCACCAGTGATATGGGATTGTGGCCGGAAGTGACATCAATCAGGAATTGTCACCATCAGGAATCAGGAATTCCACAATCAGGAATTGGTGCAGGACCTCCCCCATATCTCCCAGAAAGCAAGTCCCATTATGTTCAATGAGACTTATTCCCAAGTAAGGATTGCAGCCCAAGTGCCCCATTCCAAGATGGCACCAGATTCAAATATGGTGGCACCCAACTTCCTGTTATCCCCACCCCCTCAAAAGAAGCTCTGATAACCAAAGCAAACAAGGATGAGAAATTAAAAATCCTCACCTTTATTATGATATAAACCTCTGTGTGCCAGATGTATGGCCTTGACACTGAAGCTTATGCTACCCCAGGGTGACCATATAGAATGGAGAATAGAGTGCCTCTACCTTTAAGCATTATATAGAAGAGGGAATTTTGGCAGGTGCTGCTTTTTAAACCATTCTATGTTGCATTAAACCTGCCTAAATTCCATTTCTATGGAATATTTTAAGATAGAGGCACTCTGTCCTCCATTCTATATGGTCACCCTGTTACCCCAGAATACTTTCTGCCTTTAAAGGTGGCACTGGGCTGTGGTGGCGCAAGTTAAGACACAGTGCCTGTTAACCAGCAGGCCAGGGTTTAAGATCTGGTTCCTACAAGACTGGGTGAGCTCCCGACCTTAGCCCAGCTCCTGCCAACTTAGCAGTTCAAAAGCATGTAAATGCAAGGAAATAAATAGATACCACTTCGGTGGGAAGGTAAAACAGTGTTCCATGCGCCTGCAAAATGCAGCATGCGGCACACAATGTCTGAGCTTCCTCCCAAGCCCATTCTGATTACCTTAGTATTAGTATTGGCATCCATCAGTCTTGAAAGACTATGGTATCGTGCTCAACGCTGCATGTGAAGCACGATTACTTTACCCTTGCCAAATAATGGAGGCGCTATAAGCTTATAGCTTGCAGATCTATAGAAGCTCAGCACAGCAAATAATCTTTTAGCCACTTGGACTGGCTAATGTAATAACAGGTACATGATGTTTTAACGTGCTGATGTCCATCTGGCCAGTACTCTTTACTCCAGAGGTTCTTGTCAGGGGTTTCAAAGCTTTGAGGCCAAGAGCTCTCTGATGCTTTTCCAGCAGACCTTGATATCCTTGTTACAGGAATCATAGAATCATAGAGTTGGAAGGGACCTAGTAGGTCATCTAGTCCAACCCCCTGCCTGCAGCAGGAAATCCCCCTAGAGCATCCCCGACAGGTGCTCGTTGAGCCTCTGCTTGAAGATCCCCAGTGAGGGAGAGTCCACCACCTCCCTTGGCAATCTCTTCCACTGCCGAACCGCCCTCACAGTCAGGAATTTTTTCCGGATTTCCAGCCGGAATCTCCTCTCTTGCAGTTTGTACCCATTGGTTCTAGTTCTGCTTTCAGAAGCAGCTATGAACAAATGAGCCCCTTCCTCCCTATGACAGCCCTTCAGGTATCTGAAGAGGGCAATCATGTCTCCTCTCAGCCTCCTCTTCTTCAGGCTGAACATCCCAAGTTCCCCCAACCTTTCCTCGTATGGTTTCCCTTCCATCCCACTGATCATTCTTGTCGCTCTCCTCTGGACTTGCTCCAGCTTGGCTGCATCTCCAGCTTGCTCCAGCTTGGCTGCCACAAAGACCCAAACCTGAAGACCTCACAGATCCATCCTTGAGACCAACAGGAGGCAGCTGCCTTGGGTGGCAGATTTAGCATGGAGCATGATATCCATGTGATGCTCTTTCATCTCTGGTTCTCTGGATTCAAAAAAGAAAGGAAACGTAAGAAAGACGAAGTGTGGAGGGTAGCATCAGAAGATGCAGAACCACTCTAGCTCACCGCTCTTCTTCCCTCTGTGGTTCCTCTTTGTGCCCTTCTTCACTTTAGAAACTTTAGGAAGGGCATTTGGCAGATAATGGGCTACTTATATAGGGCTACTTATAGGGCTACTTATAATCCTCCAGTGCTTGGGGGTCATGAGCTGTTTTTTGGCCTTCAAGAGAAGATTGGACAGATTTCTGAAAGAAACTTCCATCACAGATTAAAAACCATGATGGGTATGTCTTATTTTATATGGCAAATGCAAGGGAGGGCAGCAGGATGCAGGTCTCTTATTGTCTTGTGTTCTCACTGTGACATCTGGTGGGCCACTGTGAGATACAGGAAACTGGACGAGGTGGGCCTTCATTCTGAACTTGCATGGCTCTTTTTGTGTTTTTGGCAATGGGTGTGCTCTAGCACTGAGCCGATTCCTCTACCCCATGGACCTTTCCACCGAGCTACAAACCATTAAAGGCAGTGGCGGGCTTCAGGGGGTTCTCACAGGTTCTATAGAACCCTTTGCTAATGAACATCTGGTTCTGAGAACCAGTTAATAATAGGACAGTACCTGTTGTTAATTTAGGTTCTTAGGACATAGAACCTGTTGTTAATTTATTTGAATACCACCACTGATTAAAGGCAATACGTAGTTGCCCTACACCTGGGAAGGAACTCCCCATGTAGGTACAGTATAGGCAGGGAGACCATATCACCAGAAATTTCCAGATTTGTCCTCTTTTTTAGCTTCCTGTCCACAAGTCCTCCAAAAGGGCTTCATTGTCCTCCATTTTGGCTTCATTTTGGAACTTTGCAATGGTGTGCAGTACCATCATATCATATGTTGTTGGATTCGTATTGAAGAGCAGAATCCAATGGAAAAATCAGTTTTGAAATATCTCCTTCCTATCAATAGTTATGGCCAAAAAACTAAAAATCAAAAACATGCATTGAGTGAAAGTGTCGAATATCGCGGCTTTACTCATGAGTAGGCAAATGTGTCATCGTCTCCCAGAAAGGCCAGGCTGAGAGGAATCCAAGACCTTGTCCTCCTTTTGAGGTTTGGGCATCTGATACCCTAAGTATAGGTATAGGCTTTATAGCTCCTTGGAGTGAGAAGAGTGGATTGTATCCAGTTTGAAAGTCCGCCTTGCCTTCGCACCCAGTTCTTACCCCCACATTCAGCAGGAAAATGCCTTGATATTTCAATAGGTTGGTTGTTCAATAGGTTGGTTGTTGTCTACGAGTTGCGTAAGCAAGGCAGAGACACGTTGGGAAGTGCAAAGAATTCAGACTTTGCACAGTTGGGGGGAACCGGTTGGGAGTCAGGTTCTTAGAACAACACAGGCACGTACGGTTAGATTGGATGTCAATGACGAGTTAAGTAAACTGCTCTGCCTAATGGCTCATGCCTTCTCGCTGAAAATTTCTTAGCGGAGCAAGTCCTCCCTGTGACAGGTGACAAATTCTGATGAGTTTCTCCCCCTCCCTTCCCACCTCTGAAAGGGATGCATGACAAGGTGTCATTCGCTCAACAGGCAGCTGGCATATAATGAAATCTTCACCCACCGCTTCTCATCAGATTGATAGAGCCGCAGAGCGGGCTCCGACAATTGGGTGCTTAACCCCAGACGCCTGCTTTTACCATTCTGACAGCTGAGCAGAACCTGTCTGGGTTTCTCCGCGCCTGCGACACTTGAACCGTGTTCCCCGTTTGATTCCTCTCGTGGCGCAGAGGCCAAGCTTCCAAACCTTAATTATCAGCAAAATCCCCTTTAAAGGACATTCAAACGGGCTTTGAGGTGTCTGGCTGCACGGAAAAGTCTCACAGTTTGTAATTTGTACCAACTCTTCATTGATATATTTTAAGGCAAAACTGGGTAATGGGATTTATATCTGCTCCAAATCTGATGCAGAGATTTCCGGTTCAAATTTGTCCCCAGTGCTGTCTGCAATATACTAACATCAGTCCAATGGACTCAGATCAGCCCCGACCCCTGTGGAATGCCGCAGCCAATGTGACCAGATGCCAAACCCAAAATTCCTGAACCCCAAGTCCAGAATTCCTACCCCAGGCCAAAATTCCTACCCCTAAGCCAAAATTCCTACCAATTGTAGGATACCCCCCAAAAGTAGAACACATGTAGGACATGTTAAAATAAAGCACAAATACTCATATTGCTTTCCTGTACTTAATTTCAACACTTTTAAAATTGAGAACCTTGTAAAATGCATGATTCAGACCCAGACATTTAAGAGAAAGTTTGTAGGAGCATAACACAAACATAACACATTCAAGAAACTGACATTTAAGTCAGTTTGTAGTAGCATAACACAAGCCTTTAAGAGACAGTTTGTAGTAGCATAACATAAGCCAGTGACTCCAAGTTATGTGGCTCAGACCCAGACAAACACAAGCACACACACAAGCACACACTCGTACACACGCACACACATTTGAGGACAGTATGCATGAGAGGTATGGAAATTATTTTTCCCCAGATGTGCTCATTTGAGGCCAGTATGCATGAGAGGGCCAGCAGAAATGCCTGGAATCCTGGAGAGTTGGGTCTTTTCCCCCTTTTCCCCCTAGGCACACCTTTTCCGGAGGAGTCCGGGTATGTCCAGTCATCTGGACACCTTGGTTGCAGCATCAATCCAGATGCTTTCCATTGCTAGTGCACTACTGTTCCCCCCAACTCCAAGGTCGACCATGTTCCCCCCAACCCCAAAGTCTGCCATTTCAGTTGCCATCTAAGAAGTGGACCAATTTTTAGTTTCACTAAAGGTTGATTCTCCCCCCCTTTTTTTTCTGCCGCTTTTAACATGTTGTGATTGCACTGGGAGAATATACTATTTTAGATGCTATAGAAATACAAGTCTTCCCCCCACTTTTTTTTAAGAAACACCACTTTTTTCTGTAGTTTCAGTCCAATTTTTAAGACTTTTCCTCACCCCAAGTGGATGCTGTTGATTTAAAATGTCCCTTAAGAAAAAGAAGAAGAAGAAAAAGATGTGTGCATTAAGAGGAGGAGATGAATGCTTGGGGGGGGGGTGTTCATCAGACCATAAGGCTCGCTCTTCCCTGCCACACTGCCTTACACCAACTTAAAGGGACCACCCCGAAGAACAACACCAAAGTCGTTCTCTACCCCTATTCAGACTTTGGTTCTTTGAGAGTCAAGGGTCATTGGTAGTGGTGGTTAATGATTGGTCACTGCAAGTTTAATGAGCGGTTGGCAATGAACAAAGCGCAATAATAGAACATGGGTTTGGTGCCCCCACCCCAGCAGATTTTATTCTGTTTGCTTCCCACACCAAATTAATTGGATGCCATAGCCGAGAGCAACCTTATACGGTGTCGAGCAGTACATGGTCATGAACGGCGCTGATGTTTAAAAGTGAAGCCTGCATCCCTGTGTCAAGCATACTACAGCCCAATGGAATATTTTCATCAAGGCATCTTGCTGGCTTAAGGGCAAAATCCAGAGTAACTATGGGGAGTTCTTGCTCCAGTGTAAGGACAACTCTGGATTCCAATATGAATTTCCCAAAGGTTTTCACTAGATGGTGCAGTAACTACAGGTACACGTAAAGCAGCGTTTCTCAAAGTGGGGGTCGGGACCCCTTTGGGGATCGCCTAGAGCTTTCCTGGGGGTCACCTAAAGACCCCTGGTGCAGGGAGCCAGGTCAGGCTTGTCAGGCTGTAGCTGCGCGTGCACTGGGCCTGACTGACAGCCTCAGGGCCCAATCCTATGCATGCCTACTCTGAAATAAATCCCATTATAGTCAGGGGGGCCTTTACTCCCATGTAAATGTGGATAGGATTGCAGCCTCAGGGCCCAATTCTATGCATGCCTATTCTGAAATAAATCCCATTATAGTCAGGGGGGCCTTTACTCCAATGTAAATGTGGATAGGATTGCAGCCTCAGGGCCCAATCCTATGCATGCCTACTCTGAAATAAATCCCATTATAGTCAGGGGGGCCTTTACTCCCATGTAAATGTGGATAGGATTGCAGCCTCAGGGCCCAATTCTATGCATGCCTATTCTGAAATAAATCCCATTATAGTCAGGGGGGCCTTTACTCCCATGTAAATGTGGATAGGATTGCAGCCTCAGGGCCCAATCCTATGCATGCCTACTCTGAAATAAATCCCATTGTGTTCAATGTGTGCATAGAACACACATTTCATTTGTAAGAATGAAAATACATCCTGCATATCGGATATTTACATAACGATTCATAACAGTAGCAAAATTACAGTTATAAAGTAGCAACAAAAATAATTTTATGGTTGGGGTCCCCACAACATGAGGAACTTATAAAGGGGTCACGGCATTAGGAAGATTGAGAACCACTGACGTAAAGTCTCTTACATGCTCCCGTAGTTACTCTGGATTTGGGGTAAGAGCAGTGTTGCCATATACGACATTTGTAATGTGATCATGCTTGTAATTGCCAAATTCTAAGAAGTCAACATATTATAAGGCATGCCTGAAAGATACTGAAGACCTCCTTTGATGATGGATGCTCTTAGAAACCGCCTATAATCAGTGGTTCCCAAACTGTGGGTCGGGACCTGATTTAACAAATGACTAAGAACACAATCCTAACCATCCATGTCTACTCAAAAGTAAGCCCCATTGTGTTCAATGGGACTTTCTCCCAGGAATGTGTCTTTAGGGTTTGAACCCATCAACTGAAAGGGCTTGGGTAACTGTCCTCAAAATACTTTTTCTCCATTTTTGTAGGTTTGAGATGGAGAAGACAGTAAAAAAATTAAAATATTGGCTGCTGGAGGGCTTGAGAGTTGTTGAACAGACACGATCTATATGGGCTGGGCAAGGAGTGGCAGAAACTATATGGCTGAAACTTTCCAGAATAAGGTATCTCTTGTGGTGCAGTGGTTAGAGAATCAGATCTGGATCACAGAAAGCTTGCTTTTACTCCCTACTCAGCCCTGAAGCGGGTTGGGTGACGTGGATCCAAGTGGACCACACTGGTTTGGTGACCTGGATCCAAGAGGACCACACAACTTGGGTGATCCATCTCTGTTTCCTCATCTCACATTGGAAATCAGAACCACAAAAATAGCAGACCAATTATTTTATTTATCTGGTGACAGCATGCTTTGGGTCCTTCAAAATTCTGTGGTGTGGGTTTCTTTATAATGCCTTGCAAGCTTCTCTGAGGATGCACCATCTCTCATATAATGTTGCTCTTGGGTATGGCTTCCAATTTGCAAGCTTCTCTGAGGATTTATTATTATTTAGTAAAAATTATTTGCAAATGATGACATAAGAAGCCATCATTTCCTGCATGTACCTCCCATAGTGCTATACTGGGATCATCCCTTCCATCCAGCTACAAGGAGGTCAAGGAATCCACCCAAGCCTTGGCTGCCATATATTATGTGCTCAGTATATGTGCTCAGTATATGTGAATATATGTGCTCAATTTTCAAAATTTTCTGAAGGCAAACTTAGGGGATATGTCATTTGTTGAGTAAAATAACGGACTGTGCTATCTTTATCAAGTGCTGGGAAGCAGAATTTGACATACTTGTATTTACTCGAATCTTATGCGCCATCTAATCTAATGTGCACCCCCATATTGGAAGATTTGTGATTTAAAAATGTTCATAGGTGACTGTAATATGCAGCTGCAAAGGAGGTGCAAAATTTAATTTTACTACATAGAACAATGAGTTAGGGCACAATCCAGAGCAACTACGGGGAGCCCTTGCTCCGGAGTAAGAACAATTTGCTCTGGATTGCAATATGACTTTCCCATAGGTTTTCATTAGGTGGTACAGTAACTATGGGCACGCATAATGTCTCTTACGTGCTCCCATAGTTGCTCTGGATTGTAGGGCCGTACGATAATAATAATGTGACAATGGGTTTATGTCATGATGTTTACCTAATGGCACTACTTTATAATAACAATAGGTTTGTTACAATCCAGAGTAACTATAGGGCACAATCCAGAGTAACTATGGGAGCACGTAAGAGACATTATGTGCATCCGTAGTTACTGCACCACCTAGTGAAAACCTATGGGAAAGTCATATTGCAATCCAGAGTAACTTGTTCTTACTCCGGAGCAAGCACTCCCTGTAGTATCACCTTCTGGATTTCACCCTATGTTTGTTACAGTATACATTATAGTACTGTATACCGTTAAACTAAATACTGACGTATACTTATAATCAAAATACCATATTTTTGGTATTTTTGGTATACTTATAATCAAAATACCAATCAAATCTAATGTGCCATCAAATCAAAGACGCACCCAGATTTTGGAGACATAATTCAGCTGAAAATGGTGCGCATTAGATTTAAGCATATATCTGTCAAACCAAAGATGCCTCTTGCCATCGGGGTGGACAGTTAATATGCTCGCCACCCCACTGCGAAGAGTACAACCATTGAGACAACGGGAACCAATGGTGAGATTTTTCTTGAGTGAGATGGATCAGCATTAAGAAAACCTGCACATGCACATGCTCAATCTAACCTTCACTGGAGGAAATGGTTGCTTCTATCTTGTGTCATCGTTTGCACATAGAACAGAGACTGAGTGATGCTCAAAGAACTTTCTGGAAGCCGTATCAAAACGAAGGGCTTCAGTTGAATTCAGTATGAATGTTCACCTTTGAAGGACCAGGCAGAACCTCCTCTTTAAAGACCCATGCGCACCAACTCTTCTCATCATACGCTGTCACCGTGCCTGTATTGCAAACCTTTTCATTCGAAGATCTTTTATGTGTGTTTTAGCGTTCTCATTAAAGCTGTGACCTTGATTTTCTCAGGGCTACTTTAGGTGTGGAAAAATTGCGCCAGATGTCTATGGATATTAAATGCTCAAGATCAGGGGTTCCTAAACTTTTTAGCACCAGGACCCATTTTTTCAACACAAGACTCTATTGTGACCCAACGAGGATTGTTAAAAAAGAGAGAGATCTAGGAAAAAAATTGTCTGTCAGTCTGCAAAGTAGTAATAAATCAGGAAAATACACTCTCAGATCACAGTCCCACAACTTTCCAGCACTGGCATAGCTGTGCTGGTTGGGCAAATGCTGCATTCTGTGGTTGAAGGGCAGTCATAGTCAAGGAAATATAAAATAAAAATACCTTTAATTTTAAAAAAGCTTTTTAAATGGGGCAGAGGTTGGGGGGACAGTTTTATTGTTCTATTTTATTGTTTTTAACAAATGTTTTTAGTCTGTTTTAATTGTTCTCAGTTTTTTACCCTAGTTGTATTTTAATTATGTTTTAATCTATATTTATAATTCTATTTTAATGGTGTTTTATTTTTCTGAGTGATGTTAGCCCCCTTGAGCTCCCTCTTGTAGGTGAGGAAAGGCGGGGTATAAATTAAACAAACAAACAAACAAATTAAATAAATAAATACATTAACAAACAAACAAACAAACAAACAAACAAACAAACAAATAAATAAATAAATAAATATTTGTTCCCTTGCCCCTCTGAGTTGCATTGCCATTCCCTGGGTCCTGGAAAGTTGGTTAGGATTGCATCCTCAACCCATTTATCTCCCTGTTTGTACCCATACAGGAATATGGCAGGAGCTGGGCTATTGGCAGGGCAATTAACAGGTATCTTACAGACTGCAGGAGCTGAGCTCTTCCAGGTTTTTGAAAAGGTTAATTAGGTACCTGATCTCTCCATCACACTGTATTTACTGGAGGCTGTGTAGGACTCACTAGAAACTGGGTTTCAACCTGCAGTTTGGGAAACATTGCTCTGGAATAGATCATAGTACATCAGCTTGGTGGTGTTGAGGGGGAAGAGCAGTTGTTGAGTTCCCCCCAAATCCATAGTAACTATGGGAGCATGTTAAAGACTTTAGGTGCACCTGTAGTTACTGCACCACCTAGTGAAAACCTATGGGAAATTCATATTGCAATCTAAAGTAAATTGTACTTACTCCGGATAATGTCACTGACCCCAAATCCAGAATAACTACGGGAGCACGTAAGAGACTTTATGTGCACCTGTAGTTACTGCACCACCAAGTGAAAACCTATGGGAAATTCATATTGGAATCCAGAGTAAGTTTTTCGTACACCAGAGCAAGGACTAGTTACTCTTCATCTAGTTTGGATATCAGAAAAAAATTCCTGACAGTGAGGGCAGTTCGGCAGTGGAAGAGATTGCCAAGGGAGGTGGTGGACTCTCCCTCCCTCACTGGGGATCTTCAAGCAGAGGCTCCACCAGCACCTGACGGAAATGCGCTAGGAGGATTTCCTGCTACAAGCAGGGGGTTGGTCTAGATGACCCACCAGGTCCCTTCCAACTCTAGGATTCTATGATTTCTAGTTTTGTCGAGTCCATCTCACTTTTGTTTTGTTGGTCCCAAATCTGTCCCAACAGCAGATTTCAAGCACTTTTTCAGTGGGGTGAAAAAAGACATGATCTGGGCAAGTGGCCACTCTCCCACATAGAGAAACTGGGGGCCAACATCTCAGAATATCCTTGGAGTCAGGCATGGAGGAGACCCATTGAAACTGAGGTTTGCAATTAATCTGCTGAGAATTCTGTTCAATGATAGCTTTAAAACTGCATACTATGGATGTTAGAACTACGTTGATCAGACGCTTGACGTTAAATATCCAAGAAAATTTCATTCTCTCCCCTGTGGTTTACTTCATTAATTATCATTGTTAATCAAGACTGATTGGGTTGTCTGATTTATTTTGTCTGGAAATATGTATTAACTAATGAATTACAGAGGCTAATTAAATCTAGGGAACTGATTTGTCTTCAAATTACTGGATCTGAGTAATATTGCGCTGGGGTGAAAAGGAACAGTGCTAAATATTAAGACAAACTTGTGCTACTTATGGTTTGGGGGTCATACAATGTGTTTTTTAATCTGAGGTTTTACGTGGCAGCTAATTTTGTGGTGTTAAAACTGATACTAGGACAACTTTTGAAAGTTTCTGAGAAAAAATAGGAGACAAATAATTTAGGTGGTTCTTGATAAATGTAAGTATATTGGAAATTAAGTTATATGGCTTTGGTTAACAGCACCATCCTGGCTCCCTCCGGTCTTTTAAATTCCTCCTCATACTCTCTTCTCCGTGCAACACCTAGGGCACAATCCAGAGTAACTAAGGGAGCATGTAAGAGACATGATGGCTTATATCCGAAAGTGAAATTAAGCCCCTTGCTCTGGAGCAGTTAAGATAACTTTCCATAAGATAACACTAGAGCAGCGTTTCTCAAAGTTGGGGTCGGGACCCCTTTCGGGGTCACCTAGAGATTTCCTGGGGGTCGCCTAAAGACCTCTGGTGCAGGGGGCCAGGTCAGGCTTGCCAGACCTCTGGCTGTAGCTACGTGCACACTGGTGCTCACTGACAGCCTCAGGGCCCAATCCTATGCATGCCTACTCTGAAATAAATCCCAGTATAGTCAGGGGGGCCTTTACTCCCATGTAAATGTGGATAGGATTGCAGCCTCAGGGCCCAATCCTATGCCCAATCCTCTGAAATAAATCCCATTGTGTTCAATGTGTGCATAAAACACACATTTCATTTGTAACAATGAAAATACATCCTGCATATTGGATATTTACATTATGATTCATAAAATTACAGTTATAAAGTAGCAACGAAAATAATTTTATGGTTGGGGGTCCCCACAACATGAGGAACTTATAAAGGGGTCACGGCATTAGGAAGATTGAGAACCACTGCACTAGAGGGTGACGTAACTGCATGGACCCGTAACTGCTATGGATTTTGCCTTATGTGCACCCATAGTTCCACCTAGTGAAAACCTATGGAAAATTCATATTGCAATACAAAATAACTTGTTCTTAATCCAGAGCAAGGACTCCCCATAGTTACTCTGGATTTCACCCTTAAACTGAGACAAAGAGCACAATCCTAACCATGTCTACTCAGAAGTAAGCCCTATTGTGTTCAAGCCCCATTGTGTTACTCTGGATTTCACCCTTAAACTGAGACAAAGAGCACAAGCCTAACCATGTCTACTCGGAAGTAAGCCCCATTGTGATCAGTGGGTATTACTCCCAGGAAAGTGCCTTTAGGATTGCAGCCTAAGTACTTGATAAATAATGGCACTGTCTTCCCCAGTCTTTCCCGGCTCCCCTTCCTACGTTGCGTCCCTTGTGTCTCTTTGAGTTTGTGAATCTTAAGGATGAGAAGCTGTCTGATTGTATTTGTCTATCATTCTTAATAAAGCACAGAACCCAAGGTGAGAGATCAATAATACTTAATTATTAACTTAAACATTAACAGCTGGATACTTTATAATTAACCAAGTTATGGAATAACCTATTTCAAAACCTCATTCAGCCGTATGAGATTTCTCCCTCATTTATAATGCATATAGGAGATGTAAAGTTTTTCCCATTAGGTACACTTATACAGATATCCCTCACTTTCCGACAGTTTGTCTTCTGACACTCCACTCTTACAATTATACCCAGAACTCATTCATTCAACGCATTTCCCACTCTTTCAACCTCTCTCTGCAGTTTTAAAGGCCAAAATTGCCCTCACCCATGTTGGAGCTCCTGGTCTCATCCCATTCCCAAAGAATCCATGTGCAGAGATCTTTCAGTGGCAGCAGGAATTTGCAGGATAAAAGGGGCAGTTGCAGTTTGCTGGGGAATAAAGCATTGGATGCAACATTATAAACTAAAAAAGATTGGGTTCCACTTTTCAATACTTTTTTGTACGATGCTCCAGTCCCTAACCTGTCAAATAAGTGGGGGTGTGCCTATATGTTAGGAATGGGGGGGGGGAATGTTTCCTCCTTTTGTAATTAAAAAAATACAGTGGTGCCTCACATAAAGAACTTAATTCATTCTGGAGGCATGCTCTTTAAGTGAAACGCTCTTTAAGTGAAGCACATTTTTCCATAGGAAATTCCATGGACTATTAGTTCCACAACCCCCCAAAAATTCATATTAAAGTATTAACTGGATGTAAAAACGATGACAAAACACTGGAATTGAATTCAAAACATGCATTCAATGTGCATGAAGTCTACTTAGGCGGCAATCCTAAAGACACTTTCCTGGGAGTAAGCCTCATTTAACACAATGGGGTTGACTTCTGGGTAGACATGGTTAGGAGGCTGCAATCAAAGACACTTTCCTGGGAGGCTTACCTGGGCTGCTGCTGGAGGTTCAAGATGGCTGGTGGGGGCTCTTGGGGGCAGTTAGGGGCAGCTGCCTCTGGCACCCCTAGGCAACTGACCCCAAGTTGGGGACAGTTAGAGGCAGCAGTGCTGGCCGGCAGTCCTTTTAAAGAGCCTGCGCATGGAGCATCAGGGCTGCATAACACACATGCCCATAGCGCGCTTGCTTGTTAAGAGAAGTGGAACTTGTTATGTGAAGCAGGATTCCTTGTTATGGAATCGCTTGTTGTGTGAAACGCTTGTTGTGTGAGGTGCTTGTTTTGAGAGGTACCACTATAAAAGGTTTTCCACATCTGTGCTTTCAGGGCAATTTGCAAGGAGTGTGTAAACTTTAACAACTTCTGCAACCAATGTGCAAGAAGTCAGTGACATTTATACAATATCTGGTAGATCCTGATTTAAATCTGCTTCCCAGTTCAGAGGGAATATTTTTCCCCCAACAAAAAAGGACTGGAATTCTGAGGTTTCAAACCCAAACTCAGTGGATCGTCTCTCCGCAGTATCCAGCCGTTCATGTTTTATCCGTTCCGTGGCCTTCACTGTAGGCCTTGGTGAATTTTCTCAATGAGGTTTCACCTCTTCCTTGCACTTGGCCTGTTTTCCCCTCGAGGGTCAGCTGCCTTATTGTGGTCTGATGAAAACGTCACCCCTCCTAATGAGAAAGCCACCGAGGGCCCCCGGGTTTTTGATTCACTGACCAGGGCGCTGCGGAAAGTTAGTTATACTTTCCAAATCTGCTGATCTTTGTGTAGCGTTTATATGGTCAATCTAACCAGCCCTTGACCAAAATATTGGCATTGTTTTCTCCAGCAAATTATGTACAGTTGTAATGTGCATTTTCATAGTCCCAGATAAACCTGGCCCAAACCAATGGCGCTTGATGGTATGGATGGACTCCAAAGCATTTAAACCGTCTCTTCCAGTTCCATGTGACACTCTTTCTCGGCCTAGAGAATGGTGTCTCTTCTTCTTTGTTCTGTCTTGATGCTCCTGACTTGTTGCTTCTTCCCTCCCATGGGAAATACTGGCTGATTGGGATTGGTGGCATAGCTGGAGGGGGGCTGAGCAGTCAGTCTTAGAGGGAGGAATGATGGCTCTCCATCACAGCCATTCCGGCTGCGGGGAGCAAAATAGAGCCATAAGGCTCTGTTTTGTTCCCACTGTCTGGAATAGTCCCCCATATTCACAGTTTCTGTATCCATTGGAGGTATCCACAGCACCCCTAAAATATAGCGGGACACCTGTATGCATCATGGAGCGACATCTGAGCTCTCTTACTGATAACATCACTGCTTGTGCTGAGTTTGGAGAAGCCCCCAAACTCAGGTCAATGACAATCCTGAATATCAGAATGGACTGTACCTAAATTCCATTTTTCCAGGACATGTCCTCTTTTTTAATCTCATATCTTCATTGTCCTCCTTTACCTTGTCAGAAGACAGCACGAAACCTTCTTGTAATTAATACATTCTACACAATAAATTGTATGTACTACCTTTAAGTTTAATAATAAGTAAGCACTATCCTAACGATCCCTACAATCCAGAGTAACTACAGGAGCACGTAAGAGACTTTACGTGCACCCGTAGTTACTGCACCACCTAATGAAAACCTATGGGAAATTCATATTGCAATCCAGAGCAAATTGTTCTTACACCGGAGCAAGGACTCCCCGTAGTTACTCTGGATTGTGCCCTATGTCTACTCAAAAGTAAGCTCCATTGCGTTCAGTGGGTCTTACTCCCAGGAAAGTGTCTTTAGGATTGCAGCCATAGTGTTTAAATTTACTGCATGAAAGCAATATATATGAGTGTTCTTTAGCTTTTATTTTGTCATGTCCTACATTTTGGGGGGGGGTGACTTTTTGGGGGGATGCTTTTCAGTTATGACATACGATCACCCTGACTGTACCACTTCACAAATATAGTGTTTGTGAAAGCATCCCCCCAAGTAGAAAACTAGCAAAACAGGGACAAACCTTCTTAGGGTACAATCCAGAGTAACTACGGGGAGTCCTTGCTCTGACGTAAGACCAATTTACTCTGGATTGCAATATGAATTTCCCATAGGTTTTCACTAGGAGGTGCTGTAACTGCGTTGACATAAATGTCTCTTACGTTCTCTCGTAGTTACTCTGGATTGTAGAGTTAGAGATGTGAGTGAGTTTGCAGAGCACTGAACGCGCCGTTTCTACCTACGGGCAATAGTGATGACCAGCCGGTTCAGCCGTCTGCTCACTGACCGCTGCGTGTGTCAATAAGGTCTACCCGTCCGTCACGATGAGATTTATCAGTCCTTCCACAGCCTGCTTCTCTGCCTCTAATTCTATGCTTTAAACCACTGTGGTTGGCAGCTACAGGCACGGCAGGCTTCCAGACTGGCGCAGCACTTGAGCGTCGGAGCCCAGCTATTGTTGTGTGTTCCACATTGTGGGTCCCTTTCTCTCGATGTGCAAACTCCTTATCCCACAAGAGCGTGTTCTTGTTTATAAAGTTCCCAAATGCCACTGTTTGTTGTTGCTTGGTCTGACCTTTTCCATAACCTATATATTACTTAACTTGTACAGTTTCCTAGTAACGCTCTCCCCTTACTGTTACTGTTGCTCTCCCCTCTTGTTTGTTTGCAGTCCTGCTCTTCTTAGAGCAGTTTCAATAGCCTTTTGCGTGGCCGCACCTGTTTAACAAATAACTGAGATTACGGGCAAAATCCAGAGTAACTATGGGGAATCCTAGAACAACTTACTCTGGATTGCAATATGAATTTCCCATAGGTTTTCACTAGGTGGCGCAGTAACTACGGTTGCACGTAATGTCTCTTACGCGCTCGCGTAGTTACTCTGGATTTGGGGGTATATCTGAATTTGAAGACTCTTCTGAAGATCTGATGGTCTCCTTTGTATTGCCAACCTATTGGTGCATGGCAGTGGGCACAAAGCATGGAGAGCTGGTGTGGCATAGAGGTTAACGGTGCAATCCTTGCCAATTTTCCAGCACCTAAATAAGGGAAGTGAAACTCAAAGGGAAGGGATAAAACATTGTGACCGCCATCCAGATGCAGGATGCAGCCCATTGGCAAAACTGCATCGGTAAGGAAAGTTGGCTAGGATTTGGGCTTAAGAAAGTGAGTTGGAATTGAGATTTCCCTATCCAATGGGATGGTGGGGGTCACAAAATCTCACCTTTGCCAGTAGACAAAATTATAAATCAGATCAACAGTGCAGCTTTGAATACAGGCATCCCGCACTTATTTGATGGGTTAGGGACCAGAGCAGGCTGTGGGTGACACACGTGGCTAAGACACTATGCCTGTTAACCAGCAGGCTAGGGTTCGAGACCCGGGTCGACCCCACAAGACAGGGTGAGCTGTCCTTAGCCCAGTTCTGCTACGCCAGCTGGATCCAATCGTATTGGCTCTGCCTTTCCATTGGACTAATTCAGTGGCGTGGAGAGGGGGATTTGCTGCTTGGGTAACAGCCCATCCTCCATAATAACCCAACCCAGGCTTTCGTGCTTCGCAGGCAGCGTAGGCAGCGCTAAGCACGAAACCATAGTCTTTCAAGACTGACGGAGGCCTGCTTTTTTTTGTAGGGACCAGAGCACCGTCCAAAAGTGAAAATCATTGAAAAGTGGAACCCAGTCTTTTTAGTTTATAAAAAGTTGCTTCCAGTGCTTTTTAAGCTAGCAATTTGAAATTCCCCTTTTATCTTGCAAATTCCTGCTGCCACACAAAGGCTTCTGCGCATGGGTTCTCATTCAATCCTTTGGGAATGGGTTTAGATCAGGAGCTACAACATGGGGAGGGCAATTTTGGCCTTTAGAATAGCAGACGGAGGTTGAAATAGCAGCAAATGCACTGAAAAGGTATAACTGAAAGGTGTTGAAAGAGTGAATCATCGGAAAACAAACCATTGGAAAGCGAGGGATAACTGTACAACTGAAAAGCTAGTTGAGAAATGCCAAGTGTGAGGTTGTTACTACCAAACACTGACATGGGCTGCCGTGAACCTCTGGTCTTCCAGCCTTTGGAGAGTTTGAGCAGAATCCTAACCATGTCGACTCAAAAGTAATCCCCATTATTTTCAATGGGTCTTACTCCCAGGAAAGATGCTTTAGGATTGCAGCCTTTGTCTTTTGTGTTATAAATAGCTGGTTGTGGCGCAATCCCAAACCCACTTTCCAGGGCGTAGTCCCCATTGAATACAATAGGACTTACTTCTGAGTAGACATGCTTAGGATTGCACTGTGTGCCTCCCAAACCTCAAAGATGCCACCTCCTTCCCTTCCCACTTCCCACATCACCATTCATTTCCTTATCTGCAAGTGCACCCCCTTTTTTAAAGAAAGCCTTGAAACAGCTTTGGATGCTGCAGTAGTAGAGTGAGGCACCTTCTGCAAACAAGTATTGTAGTGGTTCTCAAAGTGGGGGTTAGGGGTGACCCTTATTTGGAGGAGTCATGAAAAGCTGCGTGTCACCATCTTGGAATCCAGCACTGAGTTGCGCACCTAGGAATGGGGCACTTTGGCTGTTCGTGGGAGTTAATCTCATTGAACACAATGGAACTTACTTATGAGTAAACATGGAGGAGCGTTGGCATCGCAGTGATGTCACTTTCTGTTTGATGTCACTTTCAGCCACGGCATCTTTTGTGGAAGGTCCCGGACAGATGATCATTCTCAGAAGTGGGTCCCAGGCTGAAATACTTGAGAGAACGAGTAGAGAATTATAACTTGGGTTGCCATAATTCTCTTCCACAAAATTAGGACAGGACAGGACAGGACCCTCTGTCTCATTTGCCAGTATGTAAACACAATCCCCCCAAATTGGGATTGTCTGTTTTTTTGGGACATATGGCAACCCTAATTAAAAAAAAACCAGCCTCCGTCAGTCTTGGAAGACTATGGTATTGTGCTCGGCACTGCATACGCTGCATGCGAAGCATGAAAGCCTGGGTTAGATTGTTATGGAGGAGAGGCTGTTACCCAAGCAGCAAATCCCCCCTCTCCACGCCACTGAATTAGTCCAATGGAAAGGCAGAGCCAATACGATTGGATCCAGCTGGCGTCGCAGAGCTGGGCTAAGGACAGGAGCTCACCCTGTCTTGTGGGGCCGACCCGGGACTCAAACCCTGGCCTGCTGGTTAACAGGCACAGCGTCTTAACTGCCTGCGCCACCCACAGCCCTGGCTACAACAGGCAAAAAAGCCTCCAAAGAGATCCAGGTGAGATCCAACTCCTTCTTGAAGGACCTCTCATTGCATCCCATACGTGGCCTTATTCCCAGCTTCAAGCACAGATCTGCTTGGTGCAACTGCACACAGAAAAAGTGTGCGAAATCAGAGGGACCGCACGGCCGCGCCAGCGTCGGATTGTACTGAATAAATCCCAAAGCCTTGAGGGTAGTCAATAGGTGGTGGTAGGAGGGAGGGAGAAACGCTAAATATTTGTACATAACAGTGAAGTCGGAGTCCATGTCCCCAGCCAGACATCTGATGTGTCCTTTTGGATTTCACAAACACAGAAGGAGTTTTTCCAGGGCCGGCCAGCCCAGACACTGCCGCTTTAATGTCCAAGCACCCAGCGTGTTTCCACTCCCCTCCAATTCATCAATCAGCTCTCGGTAAGGCTCTGAAAGGGCCAGTTTATTAAACAAACACACTTAGTTTAAAAAGTTTATTCCAGTTAATTAGGATTTCATTGCAATGGAAACAAATTATCCAGCCGTCCGATGCCAAGTTAAACAGCGCGGGCGTGAGTGGGGGGGGGGGGGCGAGAAGGGTCCCATCTTGAGGGAGGCAAACAGCCACCTTGAGCAACCATATTTATGTCCTTTAATATATTTATTTGGACTTTCCCGAGCTGGAAGCAGGAGCTGGTAGAGCCGATCCTCACAAGGCAGCCTGTCATCGGCGTCAGGTTAGGCTGACCTGGTTCACACATGCATCTTCTTCAACTTGTGATGGTTCCAAAAAATTCAGACAGCAGAGATCAGACAAGGAAGGTTGGGGGTTTGGGTTGATGTGGGGATGCAGCCTAATTGGGAGAGGGTTGTACTCCCACCCTACGAGACCAAGGGCACAATCCAGAGTAACTACAGGAGCACGTAAGAGACATTATGTGCACCCATAGTTACTGCACCACCTTGTGAAAACCTATGGGAAATTCATATTGCAATCCAGAATAACTTGTTCTTACTCCAGAGCAAGGACACCCTGTAGTTACTCTGGATTTCACCCCAAGGGGAATATTCAGCCCCTGAATAGTCTGGAGTGTTCTAGTTAGCAGTGCCTTTTATTGGCTCCATTTACTTTGCCAGCTGGCGGATCCTGCCTGACCTCAGTTATTCATGCCTTTGCTACATCCAGACTAGGAGACAGCAATACTTTCTATGTAAATACTTTCAATACTTTAAAAAGCACGGCTTAAACCACAAAGGGTGCCAGGGCATTATCAGTGCATGTCTGTTTTGGATCAGCTGGTGTAATGTAGTAAAGATGAAGCTGAGCTGGGACCTCCTAGTTTGAACCCTGCCCAGTCTAATAACCTTCTAGGTTGAAAAACTTTCCTAGCCTCAGTCTTCCCCATCTGTCATAGGGGGACAATAATCCTTACCTTACAGGGTTGTTGTACAGTCTGCAACAATAAAATGCATGTGGAGCACCCAGAAAGCAGTCCTCATTGTCATCAACATCAGAGGCTACTGATATGGCTCTGTTTGTTCCCCGTCCCCCCAAATCTGGAATGGATACGAAGGAGATCAGCCCTAGCATGTTGTAGGAACATTCCTTCCAAGACTGACAGCTCTTCCCCTTCTAGAGCACAATCTTAACCATGACTACTCAAAAGTAAGCGTCATTGTGTTCAATGGGTCTTAGTGATGGGATTCAAAGAAATTAACAACCGGTTCTGTGCCCATACTTTTAAATGGCTATTTTTAAACTTTATATGTCCTATTTCTCGTTAACAACTGGTTCTATAGAGTAGGTGTGAACCTGCTGGAGCTCTTACTCCCAGGAAAGTGTCTTTAGGATTGTTTTAAGGTTTAACTGGTTTAAGGATGATATTTCTTACTGAGGCCCTTCTAATTTGTTTTGGTGTGACATTTTTGGGAGCCAAGCACCAGTAGGCGACAGTGGTGGTGTCAGCGCATGAAACCCACAAGTAGGACATGCTCTGCAGACAATTAATTAGCATTCATTCTGCCTGCTTAGCTTTTCTTCCCCACCTTCAATACATTTCCGACTCTACATTCATCATTGTCACTTTTAAAGTTGCAAGTAAAAAAAAAATATAATTTTGGGAAAGAATTGAGAATTGGGATAGCTTTGTGATGAGCCCCAGTTAATTCTGGCCACGATTTTTAGCCTTTCCAACACAACAGTGATGTGCCTCTGAATGGCAGTTGTGGGGGGGGGGAGCATGGGATAGAAGTGTCCCTGAATCTCCTACAAGCTTCTCAGAGGCAGCTGGACCGTTGCGAGAAACAATGCTGGACCAGGTGGGTCTGGGTCCTGATACAGCAAGACTTTGCTTATGTTCTTAGGTTAAAGTCTAGGACCAAGGTCTGGCCCATGATGAAATAGGACCAATGAGAAGGACAGTATGGTGTAGTTTGGGGGCTTATCCAGAGTGGGTCTTACTCCCAGGAAAGTGTCTTTAGGATTGCAGCCCTAGCTGCACAACTGGTTTAAGGATTGTTTTAAGGTTAAGACACAGGGAACAATCCAGAGTAACTACGAGGAGTCCTTGCTCCAGTGTAAGAACAATTTGCTCTGGATTGCAATATGAATTTCCCATAGGTTTTCACTAGGTGGTGTAGTAACTATGGGTACACGTCATGTCTCTTATGTGTTCCCATAGTTACTCTGGATTGTAGGGCAAGCCGGTTAACCAGCTTGGCCACGGTTTGAGACCTGGGTCCCTACAAGACGAGGATTTCCTGCTACAGGCAGGGGGGTTGGAGTAGATAATCCACTGAGTCCCTTCCAATTCCAGGATTCTAAGGATTCTAAGGGTCTCAGAGGTTATTTCATCAGCATCCTTGGAACTCACATGCAACAGGCGTTGGCCTGTTCTAACTGACATGTTCACATGTGAGATGAGAGCAAACTGGTGTGTTGCACACACTGGCTTCTTGCATTCATTGTTGGTTCTGCATCGGCATGCGTGGCTCTCCCTGGGACCTTTCCAGCACATTCAACATCTAAGTGCGGTGCCCAGAACTGCAGGAAGCCGATGTCTGGAGAGCTCTGGAAGGAGATTCATGAATATTGATGTGCAGCAGAAGCCAAACAGAGTAGTTATAGGAAGGGAGCACAGAGCTTTAGAGGGCCCTCGGTAGAGACCTTTCTGATTCCCCAGAACACTGGGGGCTTTTGAGGTCCAAGGACAGTCATAAAATTGCAGGCTGAGGGCTGTTGCCATATTGTCTTCCCTGAGTTAACCTACGCATTGGAACTTCTCTAATGGGAAGCTATGGCCAATGGCTCACTAGGTCAAGGGAGCTGCCAGTTAAAAAAAAGTTGGGAACCATTGGTGTACAGGTTGCAGCCTGAAGTTGCAATTCTTACTTCCAGTTAGGCCAGCGTAAGTCCCGGCACAAGGTCCATGTTGGCCTGGGGGTGTCACAAAAGTGCCTTGGGACTTCTGCACCACTCTTGGAAGGGGTTTAGGCCATGCCAGACACATACCAGCTTCCCGCACCGTCACAGGAATGTGGAATGGGTGAGTTGCGCCAGCCTAAATTGGTTAAGATTGTGACCTCCGTGTGTTCCATTCATCTGAAACAGCTTCATCGAGGCTGCAATCCTATACACACTTTCCTGGAAGTAAACTTCCATTCGAGCACACTGTGGGATTACCACTGAACACTTTGCACTGGGTTGCAAATAAGATTTGAATATTATTGCACTGGAACTCACTTTTAAACTGGCAAGTAAATCTGTTTTAAACATAAGACAACAGTGTCATATCTATCTATCTATAGTATCTATAGTGTCATACCCCCAAATCCAGAGTAACTACGGGAGCATGTAAGAGACTTTACGTGCACTCGTAGTTACTGCACCACCTAGTGAAAACCTATGGGAAATTCATACTGGAATCCAGAGTAAGTTCTTTCACTGGAGCAAGGATTCCCCATAGTTACTCTGGATTTGCCCTTAGACTGCAATCCTAAACACACTTTCCTGGGAGTAAGATCCATTGAACACAATGGGGCTTAGTTTTCATAGAATCATAGAGTTGGAAGGGACCCAGTGGATCATCTAGTCCAACCCTCTGTCTGTAGCAGGAGATCCTCATCTTATGGGGACCTGGGTTTCGAACCCTGGCCTGCTGGTTAACAGGCACAGTGTCTTAACCATTTGCGCCACCAGAGGACACTTTTGAGAAGACATGGGTGGGATTGTGCTCTTAGAATGTCTTGTGTAGCATCAAAATACATGGTGTGTTTTGAGATTTTTCTTTTTAATTTGATTAAACGGAGTTCTGAAAAGATCTTACCTGATTGCATTTGCAGTAGATCCTGGATGCTTTACTCAAATCCAAGCGAAGGAAAAAAAAGTAGTGTGTTTGCTATCTTGGATGAAGCTGTGGTCCAGCTCAACCAAGTCTTATGTGTCCTCCCTTATGGCTAATGGAGGATTCCAGTGGGGTGTGGGCACTCAGAATCCATAATTATAATGCTCTCGAAGCGGAAAGCAACTCCCAGAAAAAATTGGAGAAATGTAAGAAAGCTAAGAACATCCAAATGTGAAAGGAACTTCTCATCACCTCTGTTTTCTGGTGGTTATTCCTGATGAAAGCTCATGCTGTGCTTCAAGATTTTATACGAACTCGGGTATCATAAAAGTGGCTGTTGTGGGAGATGCGCTCCACCCAACTTGGGCTGTGGGTGCTCAGCCCCCAACCTAATTTGCCTCCTATGGAGGTTGAGTTCCATGTTGAGTGGTGTCCACAGTTTCATTTAAGGTGGACACAGAAGATGGAGACTCATTTTGGAGACTGCTTGCCCCAGCATCTTGAGTTCCTTCCTAAGAGTTTCCAAAAGTGGTGTGAAGAAAGTAACCAGTCTTTTGGTGAAAAGGGTGGCACCACATGTTGGGGTGCATCCGCATTGAGGGGTGTATAGAAAAGGTTTGACCATTTAGACTGGGGAACGGGGACCCTCCCATGTCCTTCGGTGTTGTGCCAACTTGCTTTTGTGCATGCTGATCACCCTTTCTTGGTTCTTTCTGAATTTACTCTGGAGTGTAAAGAATACCCTTTGTTGTTTCTGAACTTACTCTGGAGTGTAAAGAACACCCTTTCTTGATTCTTTCTGAATTTACTCTGGAGTGTAAAGAATACCCTTTCTTGTTTCTGAACTTACTCTGGAGTGTAAAGAACACCCTTTCTTGATTCTTTCTGAATTAACTCTGGAGTGTAAAGAATACCCTTTCTTGTTTCTGAACTTACTCTGGAGTGTATAGAACATCCTTTCTTGATTATTTCTGAATTTACTCTGGAGTGTGTGTAAAGAACACCCTTTCTTGATTCTTTCTGAATTTACTCTGGAGTGTAAAGAATACCCTTTCTTGTTTTTGAACTTACTCTGGAGTGTAAAGAACACCCTTTCTTGATTCTTTCTGAATTTACTCTGGAGTGTAAAGAATACCCTTTCTTGTTTCTGAACTCACTCTGGAGTATAAAGAACATCCTTTCTTGATTCTTTCTGAATTTACTCTGGAGTGTAAAGAACACCCTTTCTTGTTTCTGAACTTACTCTGGAGTGTAAAGAACACCCTTTCTTGATTCTTTCTGAATTTACTCTGGAGTGTAAAGAATACCCTTTCTTGTTTTTGAACTTACTCTGGAGTGTAAAGAACATCCTTTCTTGATTCTTTCTGAATTTACTCTGGAGTGTAAAGAACACCCTTTCTTGTTTCTGAACTTACTCTGGAGTGTAAAGAACACCCTTTCTTGATTCTTTCTGAATTTACTCTGGAGTGTAAAGAATACCCTTTCTTGTTTCTGAACTCACTCTGGAGTATAAAGAACATCCTTTCTTGATTCTTTCTGAATTTACTCTGGAGTGTAAAGAACACCCTTTCTTGGTTCTTTCTGAATTTACTCTGGAGTGTTAATAACACCCTTACTTGGTTCTTTCTGAACTTACTCTGGAGTGTAAAGAACGCCCTTTCTTGGTTCTTTCTGAACTTACTCTGGTGTGTAAAGAATACCCTTTCTTGGTTGTTTCTGAATGTACTCTGAATTAATTCTGGAGTGTTGGAGAGCCACTCCGCAGAGCGTGGCCAGATGGAAATTTTAAAGCAGCGTGTAAAATAACCGAAAACAAGTTTCAAGTGTATTTTGGATCCTTGAGGAGCCGTCCTCCTTGTCCTCCTGCTTCGACCACTGGCTGTCCGAGACAAGGACTCACTTTGAATTTACAGTCCTGCGAGGAGGACGGAATGTTTTGATTCCTAATTTAGAGTATCCGTCCCGACAGGTTCCAACCTTCCAATCTCCTGCTGAGACGGGCTAAGAGAGGCTGAAGGGTGCTCCGACTCTCCTCCACGTCAGGTTTACCCATCACCCAAGCGCTTTTGTGATTTATTAATTTTTGGGGGTTTGAAATTTACTCTCTTCAGACTTGGCCTTCCCTCCCCTCATTCATTCATTCATTCATCCACCCATTCATTCATTTTTATTTTTATTTTTTAAGTAAACCAATGTTTGTTAGTTCCCAGTCCAAGAGTTTGGGTTATTTTGGGGAAATGTAGGATTTGGTTTAAATTTCCTCTCTCAAAAAAGAGGTTCCTTACGGCCAATCTAGATGCAACATAAAGTTCTGTTTTTTTTCTCTCCCCCCAACACCTTTTTGAAAAATAAAAGTTTTTGAAGGGTGTTATTGAGAACTATAAAATAACTGTGGGGTGGACAGTTTTCCCTGCCCTCTTCTTATGTTGCTTTCCCATCAATGAGAAGACACAAATATTTGTATCCTTTTACCAGCATATAAAAAAGTAGAAGAGGGGAGAAAATTTTGCAAGCAAATTGTGGGAAAAGAAAGGCTCATACAAACTGTCATTCCAAACCCCTCTGATGTTCGGCTTTTCCCCCCAAAATATATTTTTTAATCATGCCAAGAAAATAAAATGTAGGACTTCCATTTAACTCTTTTAATATCAGAGGTGGAGAATGTACACTGTGCATTTGCTTATCCAACTACAATGGTGCCTCACATAAAGAACTTAATTCGTTCCGGAGGCCTGCTCTTTAAGTGAAATGATCTTTAAGTGAAGCGGATTTTCCCATAGGAAATAATAGAAACTCAGACGATTGGTTCCACAACCCCCAAAATATTCATATAAAAATATTAACTGGATGTAAAAATGATGACAAAACACTGGAATTGAATTCAAACATGCATTAAATGTGCAGGATCCTATGAAGTCTACTTAGGCTGCAAAGACACTTTCCTGGGAGTAAGCCCCATTTAACACAATGGGGCTTACTTCTGGGTAGACATAGTTAGGAGACTGTAATCAAAGACAATTTCCTAGGAGGCTTACCTGGGCTGCTGCTGGAGTAAAGGTGGTCGGTGGAGGCACTTGGGACAGCTGCCTCTGGCACCCCCAGGCATCTGCCCCAAGTTAGGGGCAATGAGAGGCAGCAGTCCTGGCCAGCAGCCCATTTAAAGAGCCTCCACACAGAGCGTCAGGGCTGCATACCATGCGTGCCCATAGCGCGCTTGCTTTGTTAAGTGAAACAGAACTTATGTGAAGCAGAATTCTTTGTTATGGAATCGCTTGTTAAGTGAAACGCTTGTTATGAGAGTTACCATTGTATTATGGATTCTGTACTATATCCCAATAACATGGGTTGTTCTTTGCATCTTGAACTATGTGCTCCTTGTCATGATATGGGACAGGGAAAGTGTTATCGTTTATCAGGCCAAATTCTGTGGCAATAAGGACCTGCAAATATTCCCATATGAAACACCATAATGTGTTAACAGAGGTTGGAGGTGAACCCAGATCGAGGCTGGTGATGAATGAGACATACCCCCAAGTCCAGAGTAACTACGGGAGCACGTAAGAGACTTTATGTGCACCTGTAGTTACTGCACCACCTAGTGAAAACCTATGGGAAATTCATAGTGCAATCCAGAGTAAGTTGTTCTTACACCGAAGCAAGGACTCCCCATATTTACTCTGGATTTTGCCCATAGGGGTCTTGTAGAGGTCTTAAACCTCTAGATCAGCCATTTTTAACCACTGTGCTGTGGCATATTAGTGCTACGAATGATCCGCAAGTGTGCCGCAGGAATTTGCCTCCCTTTGGGAGCACGGTGCACCGTGAATGGTCCAAAAACTGAAGATGTGCCTTGCCAATTTGCCTTGTCGATGTACTGAGAGATGAAAAAGAGTAATGTCGGAGGGGTGGTGGTGTTTTAAATAGTAGTATCGACGTTTGAATTGCCTGCTACAGTGCCTTTGTTCACAGAGCTTTGCTCACTTAGATAGGATGCATTAAGGAGAAGGTGTTAAATGGTTGTATTGATCCAAGAACTCCTGAACGGTTTGGGGGCTGCTACTCCCCAAAGTTTTCAGTGTTGTTAAAAGCTCTTGGATCAAAGTATGGTGATCCACTCCATTTCCATGATGTTTCCAAAGGCTGCTCCGTGGTCCATGAATGTGCATAGATGGCCTACTCTCTACCAGCCTATACATCCCCTCCTGGAATGGATAAAGTGAATCTTTGTGGTTTGCATTAGCGATGGATTGGAGGGAACTGACGATGATCGTGATGATACTAAGGGCAAAATCCAGAATAACCACAGGGAGTCCTTGCTTCGGTGTAAGAACAACTTACTCTGCATTCCAATATGAATTTCCCGTAGGTTTTCACTAGGTGGTGCAGTAACTACGGGTGCACGTAAAGTCTCTTACATGCTCCCGTAGTTACTCTGGTTTGGGGGCTAAGCAATAAACTGCCCCTTATGACTGTGTCTGATCTGCCACTGGTACCACTGGTCTCATAGAAGGGCAGGCCACAGGATTAGAACATTTCAAACATTACAACATTGGCATGGATGCTACTGTGGTATGGACTTTTAAGTGTGCTATGTTCATAGGCATCAATGTGGGGCAAAAGAGATTTGTATCATGGTGGTTAAGGATGTGTCTATTGATATTGTCCAATAAATGCTTGCAGACAGGGCTGGCCCAACCATGGGTTGCATGCCGGTGAAACCAGAGATCATATAGATAAAGATAAAGGATCCCCAACTCCATCATGTGTCAAAACAAAGTTCCCCTGAGAAGTCCTCCTTTCAAACTGGATCCAGACCAGTGACACAGAACCTGCCCAGAGTCTGAAAAAGGAAAGGCTCTGAACTTGGCCTTCGATAACTGAGCTTTCCTTTCAACGCAGGCTTTTGGTTTTCATTTTTATCTCTTCTGCTCTGGGCTTCAATGGCAACTTTTCTCAATGCTGAACTTTTCTGTGACACATTCATTAGCATGGCATGCACAAAAGAGCAGCGCATAGCCCAGCACCAGCTCCACTTCTCATTAGACATCCTTTGCTGCTCTCCTTCCTTTCTCGGTTGCCCTGAGAATACTGCTTGCGGACAGCAGCAGTTGACATTTTTGCCCCCAACTTGTCTCCGTTCTGGGCTTGATCCAATATCCCTTGCCATCCTAGGGCAGGAAATGCATATTCTTGATATGTCCATATATATTTTCTCATAACCCAGACTTGAAAGAGAAAAATAAAGGCAGATGGTTCTGAATCCCAACTCAGACTTCCATGGAACAGGAGTGCTGGAGTTTGCTGTGAGAAGGTATTCTGGACATTGCTGAGCCCAATTTAGGTCTATTAGGTCTATAAGGAACCAATTTAGGTCCACAAAGGTCCATCGCTGGCCTATGTGGCAATGGAAATGAAGGGGGTGCTGGACATACCAGATGACAGGCATTGTGGCGGGGAGGGTGACACTGCTGGCCATTTTTAAAATCTTGGTATTATCAAACAATACCATCATGCTATATATCATTCAAATAGAATACAATGAAACAAACCCCAATATTTTTTTCTGTTGTATCAACATAGCAAAAACACCAATGGATGTGGGGCAGGGGTACATCTCCATGCCTCTGCCTGGGGCATCGGCCCACTCGCTGCATGGGATGAGGTCCATACACTCGGTCTCTTGCACCAGGTGACACAAACCCTCGTAATACCACGGATCACCAACACTCATTTCTGGGTTCGGAGCCTCAAAATAGCAATGAAAAGGTCACAGTGGGTGGAAGGGCTTTTCCCAGAGAATGATTTTCATGCGCTGTAGCTGTGCCGGCCACAATTCTGCTGCTTCTTTGGAGGCTCCTACGACCCCCATGAGCATCATGACACACACTTTGGGGACAGCTGGAGTAAGGCTAGCCTCAGTTCAGTTTCAAATTCTACATTATGTAGTCTTGAATCACCTGTGCTGTACCATGTATCGTATTTATCACCCTGTTTCCGCATCATGCTTTGTGAGGCATGCGAATTATGCCCAAGCAGTTTCATGCATGCATGTTTGCGTGTGTGGCTCTGCTAGGACCACAGTGCATTTTCAGAATATGAATTGAAACATGGGCCATTTGATCAAAGGAGGTTGGCAGGGAGGTCACCTTGTGTGGTTTGAATCACATACACTTCCAATGCCAAGACCCTATGATTCATACAGGGAGGTTATTGGGCTGACTATGGGTGTAGACATGTATTTATTCCAATCACTGCAGTCCAGTGATGTCTAAACTGTGTGTGTTCTCTTGATTAATTTTTTCCTGATCTTTTTCATTTTCTGATCTTGTTTTAACATTCTAATTATTGTTATGTTATTGTTTTCCGCAAAAATGAATGGGTAAAGCCAATGGTGTAGCAAGAGGGGGTGGAGCGATCTGTCTTGGAGGGATGTGAGTAAAGGATTCTCCCCTTCAAAACTGTCTGCCTTGCTTAGGCTGCAATCCTAAAGACACTTTCCTGGGAGTAAGACCCATTGAACACAATGGGGCTAACTTTTGAGAAGACATGGTTAGGATGTGCTCTTAGGCTCTCCAGTACAGGCATCGCTCACTTATTGGATGGATCAGAGACCAGATCACCATCCAAAAGTGAACCTTTGAAAAGTGGACCCCAATATTTTTTAATTTATAAATGTGGCTTCCAGATTAAATGCCCCTTTTAATTGTCATTTTTAAAAAGCCCCTTTTAACTCCTGCTGCCATCCAAAGATTTCTGCAAATGGATTCTCATTAATTTCTTCAGCAATTGGATCAGACCAGGAGCTACAACATGAGGGAGAGCAATTTTGGCCTTTAGAACAGTAAAGGTTGAAAAAGCAGAACATGTGTTGAATGAATGAGTACTGGGTGTAATTGAAAGATGTTGAAAGAGTGGATCATCAGAAAATGAACCATCAGAAAGCAGGGGATACCTATATCACCTGCCTGTGATTGGTTCTCCAAGCCAAGGAAGGGATCTCTTACCTGGAAACACCAAGGGCTAACCCAGGAGCTCTTTGCTTGCAAAGCTATGTGCTCTGCCACTGAGCTACAGCCCTTTCTCCCTTTGCCAACCATAGACACCAGCATGCACATGTTCTCATGATCTCCTGCTTTTGGGAGAATGTCTCCAGTCTGCTGCCCTGCATTTGCCACCACCCAATACAGAATACCTTTAAGTTCTCTGAAATGTCTGTCACACCAAGTTGCATGACATGGTGCGTGCAATGGTTGTCCTGCATACAAGGAACCCTAAGTTTTTGGACCGTGGATCCACTCCATGCATGCTTTCCAGAAAATGGAGGAAGGAGAGGTGGTTATCCTACTCATCCTTGAAGGCTCTTTCTTCCCCCATCTCTTTCTGGTGTCTCTCATGACCCAGACGCCAGGGAGCTCGCCTTGCCTCTCAATTGGCTGCAGAAACGCGTTCCGCATCCCAGACCGTGGACTTTCATGTGGAAGCCAATAGTCACACAGCATTCATCCAGAAACTATCATTATCTGCCCCTTGCTTTTCTCGGTTTCTTTCAACTACAGCTCCCAGGATGCCCGAAGATATGCAGACATCCGAAGACAGTGGTTTCCTATAAACTTTTGGGGTTTCATGCCTTGCCGGCAGGAATGTTTTGATTGCATCACAGATCCCCTTCTAGTCTTGCTACCTTTATGGCCTTTCTTAGCCATGGAAAGAAAACGGAGGGTTCAAGTTATGGACAGAATGGTGAAGGGGGAGTTGAAAGGAGGGATGTTGTCCTAATACCGCACACAAATTGGGTCGAAATTAGGCAGGGCGGAGCAGTGAGCTTTGCTCTTTCCCTGCCCAGAGGATGTTTGCTGTTTTCAAAATATGGCTCATATATTTGGCAGTCCCTTGAAATAGACAGTATTTCAGAAAAGCGGCGTGCCCGACTCGCTAGCAAGTCGGTCGTGTTTGAACTGGAGGCTTCCCCCCTCTCTGGCTACCTTTCCAGTGGACACCAAATATTTTGTAATTTTGCAAACAGTATTGAGTTTTGGAGCAGAACATACCCCAGTGGCAGAAGATATAGCAGGACAGGATGGGAGACCTCAGGCAAATTCCAGAGTAACTACAGGGAGTGCTTGCTCCGGTGTAAGAACAATTTATTCTGGAATGCAATATGAATTTCCCATAGGTTTGCACCAGGTGGTGCAGTAACTCCAGGTACACCAAATGTCTCTTATGTGCTTCTGTAGTTCTGGATTGTAGGGCTTGTATTTCAAGTGTCTTGCTACAATCCAGGGTCAGGTTTTATCTGAAACTGGTCTGAAAGGTATAGTGAGCCGGTTGACCAGATGCCCAAACCTCAAAAGGAGGACAAGGTCTTGGATTCCTCTCACCCTGGCATTATCGGTGGACAATGGCACATTTTCTGACTCACAAGTCGCGATATTTGGCACTTTCACTTTCCCGTAGAACTCAATGCATAATTTTTATTTTTTGGTTTTTTGGCCATAACTTTTATAGGAAGGAGATATTTCAAAACTGAGTTTTGCCTTGGATTCTGCTCTTCAATATGAATCCAACGACATATGATATGATGGGGTCCTGCACACCATTGCAAAGTTCAAAATGAAGCCAAAATGGAGGACAATGAAGCCCTTTTGGAGGACACCCAGATAGGAGACTAAATCCGGAAATTTCCGGTCATATGGTCACCCTGCTAGTAGTGAGCCATTTGCCAGACAAGACAGTCTTTACACTCAGGAGTTTCAATGAAACCTCTGAGTGTCATTGAAACCCGGGGGTTTCAATGCATTGGCTTACTCATGTCGCTGCTCACCACACACAATAGTCCTAATACTGAAAACTACTAAGATTACTGGAGCGTGGATATAGCATTATGGCTAAGCCTGCAATCCTGTGCACCTTTACCCGAGGATATGTCCCACTGAAATAAATGGGACTTACTTCTAAGGTGACTTTGATGGTGCTATAAGAGAGACTTGTACTGTGAATCGGGACTTTCCCAGTTTAAATCACTTATACACTTCTATATTAGGGTCGCCATATGTCCTGAAAAACAGGGACAATCCTGATTTGGGGGGATTGTGTTCACATACTGGCAAATGGGAAAGAGGGTCCTGCCCCAGTTTTGTGAAAGAGAATTATGAGTACAGTAGCCTTACAATCCAGAGTTACTATGGGAAAATGTAAGAGGCACTTACTCTGGATTGATGTATGCATTTCCCATAGGTGGCACCGTAACTACGCTGATGTAAAAGTTCCTGTAGTTACTCTGGATTGTAGGCAAGTTACAATCTGGATTGTGGGCAAATTACTCTCTATTCAAAAGTCCCATTATAGTCAATAGGGGTTACTCCCAGGTAAGTATGGTTAGGATTGCACCCTTAATCTTCACTGTCTGCAATATAAGGACAAGACTTACCCTACAATCCAGAGTAACTATGGGAGCACATAAGAGACATTATGTGTACCTGTAGTTACTGCGCCACCTAGTGAAAACCTATGGGAAATTCATATTGCAATCCAGAGTAAATTGCTTTTACACCAGAGCAAGGACTCTCCATAGTTACTCTGGATTGCGCCCTAAATCTTATTATAGGGGTTGTTGTAGGCCCACACCAAGATGTCTTGCCTTTTATTTCTCCATGACTACTTATACATTGAAAATCCTAAAATTTCACTAACGGTCAGGGTCAGAGCTTTGGGGCTGAACCAGGAAACCTATTGATGGCTCCAAGTGGAATGGAACCAGACACACCACCGCACCAGAAATATTTCTGCCAGCTTTTGTTTGCCATCCTGTGTGACTCACTATTTCCCCCTGGAGCCAGATGTGTTGGGTACCAAGGTGCCATTTTTATATGGCAACTTCTTTTGCCATAATATCATTTTAAGGAGCCTTTAAAAATATTTTGGCACTCCTGGGATGTGTGCTCCTGGGGTGCGTGTGTGCACGCGAGCACAGACTGACTTGTGACTTTGAAGCTGGTCTGCTTTTCTATTTTTCTATTTGCTTTTTGATTTAAAAATGGTCTTGGAGGCTGAGATCTGAAATGCATTCATGATTGCACAGATTTTGCAAGCTGTGGCAGTAATGGGGGTGCAGCTGTTCAACTGCCAACACCACTTTACAGAGGGTGAGAGACACGCCACAGCTAGGTAGATTGAAAGAGAGCCAGAGATGGGATGTTTTTCTGTATGGTATTTTGTCTTCCTAAAGGGATTTGTTGCCTATGGGCGCAATCCAGAGTAACTACAGGGAGTCCTTGCTCCAGTGTAAGAACAATTTGCTCTGGATTGCAATATGAATTTCCCATAGGTTTTCACTAGGTGGTGCAGTAAATACGGGTACACGTAATTCTTACGTGCTCCCGTAGTTACTCTGGATTGTAGGGAAAGAGACTGTTCTCCAAGCTTAGTTTTCTGTAGGGTTGCTTCTTCATATATCTTATCTGTGATGGGACCTATTTGATTGAACAGTCCAAAGTAATGGGGATCCTCTAGTATGGAAATTTGGTGCCACTGGTTTAGTTGGCAACAATATTTGTTGTACCTGCTCATAAAACTGCCCATCTTGTGAGGCTGTTGCAGATGTCAATCCTTCAGGCTCTGTTGACACTGATCCATGACATGACATCAGTTGACACATGGCCTTCTCTGTTGTGGCACCAGATTTTGAAACTCCTCCTAAAACAGCCCTTTGTCCTGATCCAATGGGACTCTTAGTATGTTCTTTTCCTACAATCCAAGATTCCTACAATCCATACCTTTCCCTAATCCTCAGATGTTTGTATGTGTGTGTGCACAACATACACGAAGGGTGCAATCCGAACCTAGGTGCGCACAGCTCATCGGTCTTCCTGTTCTCATGTTGATGTAGTGAGACAAGCACATGTCTGCACACTGGCCTAACCCTCTCCCAGGAGTGGCTCATTAAGTGTCTCTGTGCCACTTTTGTGATACCCCCAGGCCAGCATGGGACTTGTTCTGGGGCTTATGCTGGCCTAACTGGGATTAGGATTGCAGCCACTATTGCTGTTTTTCCTCCCCACTCCAAGTTTCATTCTGAACACATCCACCCCATCCCTTGTTATGCGCACGCTTACACACACACACACACACACACACACACACACACACACACACACACAAACGCACACACACAAGCACATGTTTCCTGGCACCTGCCTGGAATTCCAGATAGTGACTGATTATATCAGGCAGTGTGGTCCACGAAAGGGGCTTGATGCCCGTCCAAAAAGGAAAACCAGCGAGACTCTGTGGCCAAGTCAGCATAACCACATCACTGCTTTCCTGAACTTGGAAAACTCGGGCTGAGTGGCAGCCCAGAATAACAAAGTTTTCCATTCCTGACAGGATCGTTGGATGCCTGGCCTCTGAAAACAAGAATAGGCTCCAGCGCAAGGGCTGGGTTCAGACTAAACAATAGCATAATTCCCCTCCCCACCCCAAAGGGCGGAAGCACCATCAGGCATGCGTTTGGCCGCAGGTTAAAATTCAGAGGCATCTGGCCGGGCAGCTCCGTGGTCTGGATCAGCGGGACCGCCGAATCAAGAGGGCATAGCGACACTGTCGGTCGGGACAGAGATGAATCAGAGGAGCTGTGTGTGGGCTCCGGACTGCGGCAGGAAACTTGCTGGAGATGAGCTCCGAGTGCGTTACCTAATTTTGCATGACTAGCCGGGTTTACAGTAACCTTCGTCTCCAGTCGGCATCCTGTTTGCTTCCCCAAAAGTTTCCACCCCTTGATGTATTGTCTAAGCAGGGTGGAGGTGATCAAGGTTAAGCCCGTCTCCTCTTATAATGCTCATGTTTAGTGATAAGGCCCTTCCTGGAGAATACTTCCCTCCCTAAAAGGACTGACAGTTTTGACCCAGGATGCTGTCATCACAGTATAATTGAAAACAGTGCGCTCCTCTGAGCCATGGACCAGCTCAGCAGAATTAACCCATCGCTCAGTGACACGCACCTGGAAGCCAGGAATTTCCCTGCGCAGGGATGTGAAGCCTCTATCGCAGTATGCGTTGCGGGAATTACAGTTGGATGAATGACTTGATGTGGGTTTATTTAATTTGATGCATATACTGTATTTACTCGACACTAACATGCACCTTTTCCAGCTGAATTTCGTTTCCAAAATCATGGTGGACGTTAGTTAGATTCAATGATGCATTAGATTCGGCTAAATACAGTGTGTTGATTATAAGTACAGGTCTGTATTTTGTGTAACAGTTTACTATATTGTAATAAAAACATATAATATAAACTCATGGTATAAAGTAGTGCAGTTAGGTAAAAATCAATTATTGTAATTATCGTATAATTATAATTATAATTATCGTATAATTATAATATATCGTATAATATCGTTTAGTGTATGCAGTAGAATTAAATTTGGCAGCTGCACATTACAATCACCAGGATACATCTTTTTAATATTAAACATAGGCTGCAATCCAGAGCAAATTCAGCCTGCTCTGACCTAACTGCTCTCTCCTAACTATTCTGTATCCAGAGCAAAAAGTTATGCTGAATCCAGAGAGTCAGGAAGCCTGGGCTGCCCTAACTGCTCCAGAGCATGCTAAGTAATTGACACAAGGGGAAGACTTGCTCCTGAGGAGACACCCCTCAGATCACACTGAACACGGAACAGCTGTGGTGCCTACAGTGGTGACATGACTCTGCACATCACCTGGTGCGGAAGTCTGTGCGTCATCCCTGGGATGCGCGCCCCCCCCCCCCAACTGGACTGCGCAGTCACCAAAGTTGGCGCCTGCGCAGTTGTTTCTGAAGCCAACTGGCTTCAGAAAGAGTACTGCACAGGCACCATCTCTGACACCTGCACAGTACTTTTCTGAAGCCTTTTGGCTTCGGGGGAGACTGTGCAGGCGTCAGAGTTGGTGCCTGTGCAGTACTCTTTCTGAAGCCATTTGGCTGCCGCTCCGCCTCCTGAGTGAGGCCGAATGGCTGTGCAGAGGCGCAGACTTTCTCTGCTGTAAGGAAGTCTCCTCTGAAGCTGTTGGGCATGCTCAGTGTGTTTCTGCGCAGTGCATCTCAGATGGCCGTTCAGGCCAGCTCCTCAGACAAGTGGCAGCTTCTGGCCTGAATGGAGCAGGCCTGAATGGGGGTGCTGACGCCCGGGGCCTGCCAAAGGACAGTCAAACTCCTCCGGCACATCACCCCATACAGAGCGCATCCCCAATGCAGCCCACACCAGCCGCACCAGTCTGGTGACGCCACTGGGTGCCTGCCTTATAAGGAGTCCCTGATGAGATCCCAGTACATTCTCCAGTGAATACAAGGGGCTTCTTGGAGTGGCCTGCTGTATCCTGAGGTTTGTGGGCAGCCGTAGTTTGTTCCATATCCTGAGTTTGAGAGGAAGGGGTTGCAGCTAGGATGGCCAAGAACTCAGATTTTTGGTCAGCACTGCCATTCTTACTCGGGCCTTATCATGGACCCCTATGGGTCTACTCATTACTATACCTGCTCCTGAGGTGGTATAACTCTGAGGGCTGGAAGAGGGCATTTCTGCCTTGGAAACAGGCTCTGGATCCAGAGTAACTGCTCTGCCCTAGGCAGTGCTAAACATGCCCTCAACTTGCCTTCCTCTGAGCTGCTTAGGCTGCCCCAGTTAGGGCAGAGCAGGTCCACCTCTCTTAGGGCACCCTATCTTGCCTTGCTCTGCCCTAAGCCTCCTTCAGAGTAACTGGGCTGGAGCATCTTGCAGTTGCTCCAACCTAGTGTTAGATAGGGCAACCTAAGGGCTCTTATGTGGACAGATTAGTTGCTCTGGATTGGGCTGATAGAGGTGTGCATTAGATTCAATGGTGCATTAGATTTGAGTCAATACGGTATATCCTGAGTCTTCCTCAGAAAGCTCAGGTGTACACATATTGTTCTTCATTCTTCCTTCCATGCGAGGTAGCCTGGATTGTGAGTGTGTAACAGACCAAAGCAGGGAACTGGACTTTGACTTTCAAATACTTGACCTGGCAATGGATCCATCACTGTGTTTACTTCAGAGGAGGATGCAAACGAATCCTAGTCTTCATCAGCTCCCAAAGGGTTATCATGTCTCCTTCCATGGGCACGTGAAGGATGATGTCCTGCTCTGTCCTCAAGGAAGATGACACAAGGTTTAGAGGCCCAGGACCACGGAGAGCACCACATGGATCCAGAACTGAAGGTCTTGGGGTCTTCCCTATCTCAAGAAGAAAGTGCACACAAGGAGCAGCCCTCTTGTTTGGCCATTTGCAGTCTTCCTCCTCTGCCAACTTTGTCCCGACTTGCTGGTGATCAGGTATGGGGAAGCCCAAGCATCCACATGTGCTTAGGGCTGGTTCTTCTGAGAAGTCAGGCTAAGATGGTGAGGACTTGTGTGGGTTGTATTCGTGGGAGAACATCTTCTTGACTGATGAATACCATCTCCAACCCACTTTCAGGGTCTGGATCCAGCAGTCTTTCAACTGGTTTTGAATCTGGTTTACCATAAAGAATATTGCTCAACAAAGTAATAACACCATTTACCCCCAAATCCAGAGTAACTATGGGAGCATGTAAGAGACTTTAGTTACTGCACTACCTGGTGAAAACCTATGGGAAATTCATATTGGAATCCAGAGTAAGTTGAGCCCCTGTCCTTAGCCCAGCTCTGCGACACCAGCTGGATCCAATCGTATTGCCTCTGCCTTTCCATTGGACTAATTCAGTGGCGTGGAGAGGGGGATTTGCTGCTTGGGTAACAGCCTATCCTCCATAACAATCCAACCCAGGCAGCGCTGAGCACGATACCATAGTCTTTCAAGACTGGCGGAGACCTGCTTATGTTCTTACACTGGAGCAAAGACTCTCCGTAGTTACTCTGCATTTTGCCCTTAATCAGTTTCTTGTAGAGACAGATACGGTCTCTGCTACTGATTTCAGAAGAGACAAGAGGTGCTTTTTTTAGCGGAGTCATGTATAATATTGTGTTTATCCTTTCGTAGCAAAACTATGTTGTAGAAATTGTGTTTGGAGAAGGGAGAGCGCACCAATCTTCCGAAACGTATCTGACAAGGCCAAATGTCTGAACTGCAATTCCTCTTTCTCTAAAGTTCAGCGTATTGTGTGCAGCCCAGTCATTCCTGGCTCACATTTGCCTGAACTCCGCTGTGTACAATAGAAGCCGCATACGTAGCGCATTCCGGGGAGACGGGGAACGAAGCTAAATCATGAGGATTCTTGGCGGTTGCCAGTTACTCTGTTGGCTCCAGGTTTCCTACAACAGCAGCTATCAGGCTCCCTAACTCTGTTGTTGCTTCCTATGTTTCTTGCGCAATGGAGTCGTGACAACAGAAAACATGCGCCTCTCCTCCAAATGTGAAAATTCACCCAGGAGAAAATGTCCACACCAAGGGCTCCTTTTTCCTGCTCCTTTTTTCTTCCCTGCTCTTTTCCTTTCTAATACAAGAAAAAATGTCTCAAGTACAGCTCTAAGATCTCCATGTTAAGCAACCCTTCTGGCATCAGATGGTGACATTTTGGAAGCCCTACTTAAGGAACCTGGATATCCATTCCTGAATAAAGTCCATGGACTTGGATGGCCTGTTCTGCCATCTAATGCTTCTTCTAAGATGTGAGCCCATTTGGAGCTAGGAGAAAGAATTGTCCTCCTTCCAACTATAGTTGCAGGCATAACACTGTGTACTTTCACACGTAAAGAAATTTGCAAGTGGAAATTCCATGCAAGTGGAAAGCAGGCAGTATAGGCAAAATCCAGAGCAGATACGGGTCCACACAATTATGTCACCCTCTACTGTCATCTTATGGAAACTCACCTTAACTGCTACGGAGCAAGGGGCTTAATTTGGGTTTAGGATATGGGCCGATGTTGCATTGGGACAGTGTCAATAATCTTACTCAGTAGCAGGCCTCCATCAGTCTTGAAAGACTATGGTATCATGCTCGGTGTTGCATACGCTGCATGCGAAGCACGAAAGCCTGGGTTGGATTGTTATGGAGGATAGGCTGTTACCCAAGCAGCAACCCGCCCCCTCCACGCCACTGAATTAATCCAATGGAAAGGCAGAGCCAATACGATTGGATCCAGCTGGTGTCGCAGAGCTGGGCTAAGGACAGGAGCTCACCCTGTCTTGTGGGGCCGACCTGGGTCTCGAACCCTGGCCTGCTGGTTAACAGGCACAGTGCCTTACCACTTGCGCCACCCACACCCACCTTCCTCAGTACTCCTCCATAATCATGGCTAAGGTTAGTCTCCTGCTTGTAGTGCACTGGTTGGTTGCCTGCCTGTATATTGCATTTTTCAGGTAGGAAGAAACTTTCTTGCTTCAATGGTTTCTAATGGAAAACAAAGCTAAAGGGCACCAGGAGATAGCAGGCCTCCGTCAGTCTTGAAAGACTATGGTATTGTGCTTAGCGCTGCATACACTGCATGCGAAGCACACAAGCCTGGGTTGGATTGTTATGGAGGATAGGCTGTTACCCAAGCAGCAGATCCCCCCTCTCCACGCCACTGAATTAGTCCAATGGAAAGGCAGAGCCGATACGATTGGATCCAGCTGGACACCAGGAGATAGATAGAGATGCCCCATGGATATGGAAACCGTGGGGAACCCTATATATATGATTCTGGATTTATGTATCAGATCCTTAAAGTGTGTAAACATATATGTAGTATTGGCCATAATTGCAGCAATGTGTGCCAGAAGTTCTGAGACCATGTAAACTTCACAGGCCCCTCTTTTATAACTGCTGAAGAGCATTTCCAAGATGCAAAAGCGAATGCATGGAGCTCGTAGACAACCGTTGGATTCAAAACCACTGGAAGGAAATCAATGTTACTCAATGCGCAATTAGCGAATGGAGCCTTTTTTTGCAATCAAGAATGTTACGGAGCTTAAAAGCTTCCTAGATCTCAAGGCTGGATCGATTGTGCCTGCACGCCTGAAGGATCTCACTAGGACACTTGCTGCCCCAGATTTCAGAAACTGTCACGCAAAGAAGAACTTTGCTGGGTGGAAAAAGGAGTGGGGAGTATCACCAAATATCTCAGGGAAGAAATACTGAGGGCTCTCCCATAACAAGAGGTTATGGGATTCTCCCAACCAGAGCCTGATAACATCCTATTGGCATACCCCACCTTGCCTTTTCTTTTCCATCTCACTAGTAGTAGGAAGAGCAGTGATGGGGCTTGCAGTGGATAGAAGGATGTGTCGTCCCCCCACCTCACCCCATCACAACCATATGTAAAGCACACAGAGCAGGTGGGAAGATGCATTTTTCTCCTCCACCACTTTATTCCCACATGTTGCAAAGCAAGAAATCAGGAGTTTAAAATTTGATGGGTTCTTAACTGGGCAGTCTTGGGATCCACCAAAAGTGGAAGTAACATCCTGGGCAGAAATGCCATAATTAACCTGGAAGTAACATCCTGGGCAGAAATGCCATAATCAAACAAGACATTATTTAACAAACCCCCCATAGGACAAAATTAAATAAAAATAATTGAATAACTTTCAATTCATTCATTTACTTTTATTTAATTTTGTCATGTGATGGGTGTTCAAAAATGTCCTGTTTGATGTCCTGTTCCCAAATGCCCTCTGTTTTGCTCTCGCTGCCTGGAATGGTTCGAAAGGGGAGGGTTCTCATTGCAAGCCACAGTATGGTTCCCCATACTGTCCCCCTTCTATGTCCCCCTTCTAGCTACGCCACCACCCCAGCCGTGCCATCTGTCACTTTTAAATTTTGTTGCTATTAAACTGACTGTCGTTTTTGGATATCAATCTTTTATTGTTGAAAAGCATTTTGATGCCAGGGAAATTTGAGTAATGCAGAGGGTTTCACAAGAAAGCCTATGAAAGACAGAGGGCAAAATCCAGAGTAACTCCGGGGAGTCCTTGCTCCGGTATAAGAACAACTTACTCTGGATACCAATATGAATTTCCTATATGTTTTCACTAGGTGGTGCAGTAACTACGGGTGCACGTAAATCTCTTACGTGCTCCCGTAATTACTCTGGATTTTAGAAGCTCCCACTTGTGGGTGAGGTCTGGGATGTCCATGGCAAGGGAAGAATCTAGGAGAAGCCCACAAGTTTGTCTGCCGAACCTTGCGCATCATTTTTATTCTACACTGGCATTGCTAAATTCTTGAGCCAACTAAGGGCAAACAGTACTCATCATATACTAGGTGGCCCATTTTGTAAATTCAATTGCCCAGCAATGACTTCAGTGCCTGCTTCTGATTGTTGTCATTTGCAATGTTGTCAAAGCTGTCTTCCTCTCACCATCTGGCACTGTCGGTGGCCGTTTCTAGCACATCCCAGATTACCAGCGAGTGGGACCTGTTGCAGAATGTAGGTGGGGACGGCATGCCTTGTCTTCCCGAGGGTGGTTCGGTGCACTCGCTTGTACATGGGCAGACACAGGCCTCTTTGGCCGGAGCCAAGCAAATGGGGCCAGAAACCACACGTGATTGGCTGAGCACAATGGTAGCTTACAGTCAAACCCACGGCATTCCTCCCATTTGTCTGAAATATGCAAACCTCTGAACATTCCAGTATGTTCCAGACAGCGGTGGGAGAAAGCCAGCCAAACGGAGAGAAAATCAGAAACCATAAGAAGGGATCCCCATGTTCATGTCCTATTCATAGACCTTATAACAAGCAGTGCAGTGTGACGGTTGAGTGCCTTTCCATTGACGTATGAGTGTGTCTACCTTTGCATTACCTGAATGGTTAGGTAGCCGTGTGGGACTGAGCAGAAACTGGCACATGAATGCTGGATTGCAGTATCAAGGATTTAAAAGTCAAAAGGCATCATCGGCACAACCTGGGACATGGACCAAGAGAGATATGTCTCAGGCTAGCTTAGGACAAAATCCAGAGTAACTACAGGGAGTCCTTGCTCTGGTGTAAGAACAACTTACTTGGATTCCAATGTGAATTTCCCATAGGTTTTCACTAGGTGGTGCAGTAACTACGGGTGCATCTAAAGTCTCCTATGTGCTCCCGTAGTTATTCTGGATTTGGGGGTATGGCTGCAAACCTAAAGACACTTTCCTGGGAGCAAGAGCCATTGAACACAATGGGGCTTACTTTTGAGTAGACATGGTTAGGATTCTAGACAAGTTTTGTTACAGCTGTCAATGTTAAAACACCTAATTGGATCTGTGTTTGGAGCAAGATCCACATTGAACTGGTTGGTGTCTCCATCAATCACATGAAGTCCAAATACATCTGAGTATTTTAAAATTCTCAAGTATTTTTAAATTCTGTTTCATTCTTTTTTATTTTTGGTGTCCCCGTTGTATTTTAATATGAAATTGATGTTGTGCCGCCGCTGTATGATTGTGCAGCTGGAATAATAATTAGGAATAATAATAAATAATAATAATTAGTAAATAATAATTAGAATAAAAAGAGCCCCAAATCTTTAGGGCTGCCTACAAACACCTACTGTTTTAGGTGAAAACAGTAAATTGGAGGTGGCAGGAAGTGCATCTGGGAAGCAGTTCTCTGTTGCTTTCTGATTTTCAAACTATTGGAACAAGAATTTCAAGCCTGGGTGACCATATTACATTATGGGTTGAACATATTACTGGAAAAACCCGGATTTGTCTGGATTTTTGGCCTCCTGTCTGATTTTTGGCCTTGGTGCCCTACATTTTGGCTTCATTTTTGAACTTTGTGATGGTGCATAGTACCCCATCATGTCATATGTCATTGGATTCGTATTGAAGAGCAGAATCCAATGCAAAACTCAGTGTTGCGATATCTCCTTCCTATCAAATGTTATGGCCAAAAAACCAAAAAACCAAAAATATAAAAACAAAATACATTTTTCAGTAATTTTTTTAAGCGGGTAGGAATTTTGGCTTGCAGGGGTAGGAATTTTGGCTTGCAGGGGTAGGAATTTTGGCCTTGGGGTTCAGGAATTTTGGGTTTGGCATCTGGTCACCCTGATCTAGTCTGAGGACTTGAGTAGAAAAGAGCCCACAGTTTCCACCGGTGGGAGTCGGACTCACTTGTTTGGCAGCGTCAAGCATCCATCGTCTGTGCAGTGGATTTGCAAATCTGGCTACAGCCTGGCTACTGAAGGTCCCCCACCGTAGCTGCCCTGAGGACTTCGGTGTCTGTGATCAAAAACGGAGCCATGTCCCCAGACTTGCTAATTGTAATGCATCCTGATAATAGCAACTCTAATGAGCTCTGTTGTTGGCAGAGGTTTTCGTGACCTGATTATCACACTCAAAATAGAAGCAAGAATGCAGGGCTGGAGAGATCCATCAAGTTCTTTGTCATGCCTCCCTCCTACCCAGAGCACCGGTGACTTGGCAGTGCTCCTAACCAGAGCATTGGGCTACTTGGCCAGTAGCATGGCCTCAACCTCATACTGCATCTGGGAGGCCAACGGGAATCCACATTACAGAGTGCCTAGTGTGCAGTTCAAACATGCATTGCCCTGTGGTGGGATTCAAATAAATTAACAACAGGTTTTATGTCCTAATAACCTAAATTAACAACAGGTTCTATGTCCTATTAGTAAGCGGTTCTCAGAACCAGGCGCTCATTAGCAAAGGGTTCTTTGCTGTGAGAACCTGTGAGAACCCCCTGAAGCCCACCACTGGCATTGCCCACTGTCTTGTATTCTAGGCTGTCTTGAATCAGAAGTAAGCCCCATTATGTTGAATGGGACATTTTCCACAGGACTTTATTGCAGGATAGGATTGCAGACTTTGGCTGAAATTCTAAACACATTTTCCTGAGAGTAAGTCCCATAGAAAAGAATGGGACTTACTTCTGAGAAGACATGCTTACGTTTGCACCCTTTGTCTTATGCCTTCAACCCAATCTCCCATCTCATTAGAACTGCAGTCTACATAGGCCAATAGCTTCTCTTCCAACTCTCAGATTCCACTCCTATACAGAGATTTAGGCTGCAATCCTAAAGAAACCTTACAGGGAGTAAGATCCATTGAACATATTTGAGTAGACAAACCCTACAATCCAAAGTAACTACGGGTGCACGTAAGAGACATTATGTTCACCTGTAGTTATTGGACCACATAGTGAAAACCTATGGGAAATTCATATTGCAATCTTGAGTAAATTGTTCTTACACCAGAGCAAGGACTCCAAGTAGCTACTTTGGATTGCGCCCATGGTTAGGATTGCAATCCTAAAGACACTTTCCTGGGAGTAAGACCCATTGAAGATTACCTGATGGAGCATAGGGTTTAAGAGCCTGAGCTGGGAATCAGGATATTGAATCTGGCCTCTGCCATGAATTCTCATTGCCATTTCCACTGAGCACAATGGGGCTTACTTCTGAGTAGACAATGTTAGGATTGTGCTCAAAGACTACAATCCTAACCTTCTCCCCTAGTTCGGCTGGTGAACGTCCCAGCACAGATGCGCTTTCCTCCCTACATCACCATGGGAATGGGAAGACCAATGAGTTGTGCCAACCTAGGTTAGGTTGAAAACAATGGGATTTACTTTTGAGTAGACATAGCTAGGATTGTGCTGTTAATCAACCAGCCACTTGTTGGGCCTAAATCAGTGGTGATGCACGAGAAGGCCTTCTTCGTGGTGGCTCCCAAGATGTGGAACACCGTCCTAGAGGAGTTAATTATTTTTTTAATGTCTCGTAGCTTGCACATCTCTTAGCTTGCACATAGCTTGTCTCACAGCTTGTTAAGAAGTAGAACTTAACTCCCATCCAAATATGGGCACAATCCAGAGTAACTATGGGGAGTCCTTGCTCCGGTGTAAGAACAATTAGCTCTGGATTGCAATATGAATTTCCCGTAAGTTTTCACTAGGTGGTGCAGTAACTACGGGTACACGTAATGTCTCTTATGTGCTCCCGTAATTACTCTGGATTGTAGGGTAAGTGTGTGTGTTTGTGTGTGTTCCAGCAGACCTTTAATTAGTTCCATTTTGAGTGTTTCTTCGTTGGCTGCCTTGTTTTGGATTTGCTGTTTTGTGTTGTGTTAATTTTGGTACTGTTTTCATGATGTCTGATTTATTTGTTGTTATCTCCATCTTGCTCGCAAGCTGCCGAGTTCTCCTACGACTGGAAAGGCAGCATCGACACTTCCTTAAACCAAATCAAGTTATAATAAAATTATAAAGCGATAATAATAAAATGTTGTGACAGCTGTGGTCTCAGGCATGCAGAAAGCCCAGCTTTTGTGCACCTCTCGTGGAGCAGTGAATTAAAAACAGGCATTTACTCTTACCAGATCCACGATGTTGATGCCAGCGCTGATTCCCACATGTTTTCAGTTCAATGTGGATCAGATAGGTGCGATAGCTGCCCAAAATTGGCACTGATATCCTGATCAATAACTTTGACTGTTGCTGCCTCAGTGTTGAGACAGCTTAATGTCTGCTTGTTGTTCCTGTTGGCAAGCACTACTGTGGAGTGAATTAAAACACAACGCGGGCTGAGTTCGGAGTAAATTATAGGGAGTAAGATTACCTGATGGAACTTAGTGGTTTAGAACCTAGGGCAAAATCCAAAGTAACTACGGGGAGTCCTTGCTCCGGTGTAAGAACAACTTACTCTGGATTGCAGTATGAATTTCCCATAGGTTTTAGGTTTAGGGACCCAGTGGATCATCTAGTCCAACCCCCTGCCTGTAGCAGGAAATCCTCATCTTGTGGGGACCTGAGTGTCGAACCCTGGCCTGCTGGTTAACAGGCACAGTGTCTTAACTTTGTGAATGATTGGGGTGTTAGGACACTTTGAGTGCAATCCTAATCTAGGCCAGCCTAACTCATCAGGCTTCCTGTTCCTGTGGTGATGTAGGGAGGCAAACACATGTGTGTGGACGGTCTAACCCTCCGCAGGCAGTGGCACAGAAGTGTCTTATGGCACTTCGTGTGACACCCCAAGGTCAACACAGTACTTATCCCTGGGCTTAGGCTGGCCTTCCTAAAGGTTAGGATTGCAGTATTTGGCTACCAAAGATAGCAGGCTGGCAAAATTAAGAAAACTGTACAGAATTACAGTTGTCTGAACTGGTAATGTCTGAACTGGACCCCTCGATGCCATGCTATGTGCTTGCAGAAGGATGTGTTTCATGTGATTCCCAGTGGAAAATCAGCCCATTTGCAAATGGGGTGTCTTTGCAGTGTATCTCAGTGTTTAAAATGGGAATTGGAAGTCCCCCCTTTTAGATTAACTGAGAGTCAATCCAGACTAATTCAGTGGCGTGGAGAGGGGGGATTTGCTGCTTGGGTCACAGCCTATCCTCCATAACAATCCAACCCAGGCTTTCGTGCTTCGCATGCAGCGTATGCAGCACCAAGCACGATACCATAGTCTTCCAAGACTGACGCAGGCCTGCTGCTTTAATCCGGTGGCAGGCATTGGTGGTTGTGAGGGCCCTCACCGACAAGATGATTTCTACATTTTTGGTTTTTGATGTACTTTGCAGGTACAGTGTTGCCTCACATAAAGAGCTTAATTCATTCCAGAGGCCTGCTCTTTAAGTGAAACACTCTTTAAGTGAAGCAAATTTTTCCATAGGAAATAATGGAAGCTCAGACAATTGGTTCCACAACACCAAAAAATATTCATATAAAAATGTTAACCAGAGGTAAAAATGATGACAAAACACTGGAAATGAATTCAAAACATGCATTCAATGTGCATGATCCTATGAAGTCTACTTAGGCTGCAATCCTAAAGACACTTTCCTGGGATTAAGACCCATTTAACTCAATGGGGCTTACTTCTGAGTAGACATAGTTAGGAGACTGCAATCAAAGACACTTTCCTGGGAGGCCTACCTGGGCTGCTGCTGGAGGTTCAAGGTGGTCAGTGGTGGCACTTGGGGGAAGTTAGGGGCAGCTGCCTCTGGCACCTCTTGGCAACTGCCCCCAAGTTGGGGGCAGTTAGAGGCAGCAGCGCTGGCCGGCAGCCCTTTTAAAGGGCCTCCATGTGGAGCGTCAGGGCTGCATAGCACATGTGCCCATAGTGTGCTTGCTTGTTAAGTGAAGTGGAACTTGTAATGTGAAGCAAGATTTCTTGGAAATTTTGTTTGTTATGTGAAACGCTTGTTAAGCGAGGCGCTTGTTAAGTGAGGTACCCCTGTACATAAAATTAAGGAAGAGCAATTCTGTCCTTATTTCTGCTGCCAAAAGCAGATTTGTCAGAGGCCAGGTCTCTATGGAACAATGTTTGTCCTGCTTTTTCCCATGGTAAAAATCCAATGCCAGTTGGATAGGCTGCAGATCTCACAGCACATGTCTGGTCTAGTTGTTAAAATATTAACAAGTTGACTGGATCTAAGGTGTCTCCAGCAATTAAAGGTCACTGAGTTTTAGGGCAAAATCCAGAGTAACTACGGGGAGTCCTTGCCCCAGTGTTAGAACAACTATCGATCGATCGATCGATCGATCGATCGATCTATCTATCTATCTATCTATCTATCTATCTATCTATCTATCTATCTATCTATCTATCTATCTACAGTATTTATATACTGCTTTTCAACTGAAAAGTTCACAAAGCGGTTTACAAGAAAATGAAAAAAATTAATAGCTAATTAATAGCTTATGGGTGCCTGTCCCAAAAGGGCTCACAATCTAAAATGTAATAAGAACACCAGCAGAAGCCACTAGAGCAGACATTGCTGGGGTGTGTAGGGCCAGTTACTCTTCCCCTGCTAAATAAAAGAGGAACACCCACTTGAAAGAGTGTCTCTTGCCCAGTTAGCAAGGGAAATATTTCCCCGAGGGAAAATAAGGGAACTTATTCTGGATTGCAATATGAATTTCCCATAGGTTTTCACTAGGTGGTGCAGTAACTACGGGTGCACATAAAGGCTGCAGTCCTAACCATGTCTACTCAAAAGTAAGCCCATTATATTCAATGGGTCTTACTCCCAGGAAAGTGTCTTTAGGATTGCAGCCAAAGTCTCTTACGTGCTCCTGTAGTTACTCTGGATTTGGGGGTCAGTCATATTATGCAACAGGTTGTCCCTAAGCCCTAGAAGGCAGACTTCAGCCAACCTTCAGTAGCTTCTACCTGTTCCCAACCACCCATCACTATCTCTATTTTCAGTTTTGAAAACTACAGGCATCCCCTACTTATTGGATGGATTTGGGACCGGAGCACTGTCCAAAAGTGAAAACCGTTGAAAAGTGGAACCCAAACTTTTTCAGCTTACAAATGCAAAATAGCCACTAAAAAGACTTAAATATCACTTTCAAAAACCTAAATAATACATATTTATTAATACAGAGCCAAAATACTTAACAAATCACAGTAAAATGAACCAAGATACTTGTGGGCAATTAGTTTGTTATGTAATTGAATGATGGTTATTTACTGAAAAGTCCTAAGGAAATGCCAAAAACAGTTTGATTACCATATCACATGCAAATAATATCCGGGAAGATAATTTTAGCCTTTAGACCAGTGGAGAGAGGTTAAAAAGCGGAGCATGTGCTGAATGAATGAATCCTGGGTATAATAGAAAGGTGTTGAAAGAGCAGGGCCATCAGAAAATGAACCATCAGAAAGTAAGGGATGCCTAATATATGTTCTTATTGTGCAGTTCTTACTTCAAGCACCGGAGCTCAGGTAGCTATCAAGAGACCATCGGAGGTGGACCCACATATGAATGAGTCCTGGGTATAATAAAAAGGTGTTGAAAGAGTGGAACAGTCAGAAAATGAACTGTCAGAAAGTGGGGGATGCCTGTTTATGTTCTTGTTGTGCAGTTCATAGAATCATAGAATCATAGAGTTGGAAGGGACCTAGTAGGTCATCTAGTCCAACCCCCTGCCTGCAGCAGGAAATCCCCCTAGAGCATCCCCAACAGGTGCTCGTCAAGCCTCCTCTTGAAGATCCCCAGTGAGGGATCCCCAGTGGTTCTTCAAGCACCAGAGCTCAAGTGGCTATCAAGGGACCATCGGAGGTGGACCCACAGTACGAATGAGTCCTGGGTATAATAGAAAGGTGTTGAAAGAGTGGAACCACCAGAAAGCAAACCATCAGAAAGTGGAGGATGCCTGTACATGTTCTTATTGTACAGTTCTTACTTCAAGCACTGGAGCTCAGGTGGCTATCAAGGGACCATCAGAGATACTGTCGGTGGACCCACCAGGAGGTCGGATTTGGACCCACCAAGAGGTGGAAATTCAGTTGCTTGATCGTTGGCTTGACTCTGGACCATAGATTCATGCAGGCTATCCAAAAAGTGATTTAGGGCATAATCCAGAGCAGATACGGGTCCACGCAGTTACGTCACCCAATAGTGTTATCTTATGGAAAGTCATCTTAATTGCTCCGGAGCATAATTTGACTTTAGGATATGGGCCCTTTAGGATATGGGACTTTAGGATATGGGCCCATGTCAAAAGGTAACAGCTTTTGCCCTGATGGACCTGCAGCGGAGATGGGAGGCATAATTTCCTCTTGACTTTCCAACCCCTGCTGAACTTGTTCTCCTTCCCTGCCTTGCCACCCACCCCCCTTTATCTTTGGAGCCCCATACAATGACTTGTTATGTAAAGCACCAGCCAGAATGAGACACACAGAGGCAGAGGGAGGGAGGGAGATTCTTTAGTGTTGGAATCTGAGTCACATGGGGCTGTTTTATTCCCCCCCCCCCCGCTAATCTCGTTTCTATAGAAACAAGATTGAGGGGAAAAAAAGAACGAGAAAGACAAGGGGGGGAAAGAGAGTTAAGGTGATGGGTGAGAGAAATATGGGTGGCAAATGAAGGGGATGGTCTAGTTTGGGAGCTGCAGTCAGAATAGGATGTAGGGGGGAACTGACACCCTCTGGCTGGGCATCTGACCAGCAGATGCTGTCCCCAGATGGTCACGGATGGAGCATGCATTTGGGAATCAGGTGCATGAAACATTTGCAGAAGTGAACCTATTCTTCTGAGAAGGGAAACCAGGAGGCACCCCGAGAGAACAAGACCCAGTGGAAACAGGTGAGTGAGGAGGCATCAACGCTGGGGGGCTCAGGGCAAAGTGCTGCCCAGATTTTGACACTCTTAAAGGGGCAAAGGGGGTCTCTCACCCCATTGGGAGATGCTTCATGCTTGTGTTTCCTCATTGCCCCCTTCCCACTCCCCCCTCAACCCACAGTGTGTTGACAGAGGGGGGGGGGAATAGTGAGGATTTACTTGCTGCTCCAACATCGGTGTGCAGGATCCCAGTTTTGGCCAGCAAGGCGGAGAGAGAAAATTGCGCCTGAAGAATTGTTCTTGAATAGGAAGTTGGAAGTATCTCTGCCTATTAATTTGCTGGGCACACCTTAGAAACTTCAGCTCTTCCTTCACCCCCATGCGCGCACATGCACATTGCTAAAGGTTTCTGCTCAGTGTGGTTGTGTTGGCATTTGCACTTCCCAAATGGGTGAGCCAGGTGTCCCTGGTAATGCACCCAGCCGAAACACCCTGCCCATTTCTGTTTCTGGCATGTTCCTGTTGTCCTGGTTGCTGAGTGCTGTGGCCGGTAGCTGTGGCCAGCACTCCCTCTGCCTAACTAAGATAGTGCTTTCATCGAGTAGCAGGTTCAAAATAACTCAGCTAGTTAGCTTATCACAGGACTCTTTCTCCTAACTCCTGGCTAGCTGATAACTGCACATACCAGGAACGTGAAGTACAGTGGTGGCACAACATCAGCACATGTGGACATCCAAAACATTGGCTAGTCCGTGGGCAGCTCGAGGAGGGGAGATACCTGGTGTGTCTTCCACATTCCTCTGCTCACTTGAGTTTCCATGGAATAAACGCACTTGGGAGTGCAAGCGCTGCGTGCGTTTTGTGCGAACAGCCTACACAGCTCCTGGGGTGTTGGTAACTGCTGTTCAGATGTGTGTTGCTTAACGTGTTTTTTTCCCAACAGCAAGGCTGTCAACTTGAATATTTTTCATTGTGACTTTCCCCCCATTTTTTAAGAGGGGGGATTGCAACTTTGCATTCCTTAATAATAATAATAATAATAATAATAATAATAATAATAATAATAATAATAATAATAATAATAATTTATTGTCATTGCATTGACATACAGTGAAATTCACAAGACACCCAGAGACCAGACCCAACTCATACACACTACAACCCAAACAACCCCCCTAAAATCCCCAATTCCCCCTCCCCCCCTTAAAACACACAACAGACCAAGTAATACAGTCCTAAAAACCATAAGAGTTGTTGCTTGTGTAATAGGGAAGGATTCTTAATCCTCGCAACTGTCTGCGGTGTAGGTGTAATGGTTTGAAATGGGTTACATAACCTCCAAACCAAGTGCTGGGTGGGGAGGTAGTCAGCAAAAATCATCACGTACATACGAAAACTCCTGGTGTGAAGGTGTGGGGAGTTGTTGGTTTGCCAGGGTTGGATATTTGGTGTCGTCATCCCTGCTTTCCAAGTGCTGATGTTGGCTGAAACCAGACAGGGATGCTTTGGAAAGGAAACGGTCTCAATCCTTGAATAATTGGAAGTGTGGCAGGAATGGGCAGGAAAGAGAAGAGCCACCTCTTCTTTCCTAATATTATAGCCGGGAGAACCGGAGTTGTGAGACGAGCCAGAGACTAACCAGCCTAGTGACCGGGTCATGCTTCGGATCAGTGATCCATTGAAATGCTGAGTGTTTCAACTTTTAGGCAGACCCGGCTTGTGAATGCAGGTGAACAGCGAGTACCAACATTGCACCGTTGCACCCTGCAGCAGTTGGTGCCTCTGTTTTATGTATGCTCAGCCCCTGGCCATGCCACTACTTTTTCTTGCTCTTACATGGAGAAGATATGGCAGTGTTGGGAATGCAGAGAGGTGATAAACTTCCCCATTTGGAGCATCGCTCCATAGATGCAGTTTTGGGCACATTGCCCATCTATAGCCTACCTGCCTTCCATTCTGGAGCTTCTAGCAATGCTCAAGAGGTTATTAGGAGTTACCCATCTGGGAACGGATCAGAACTACACCTTCAAGGTAATTGGGTCAGGTGCTCTCAGAGCCTATCTTAGTTAAATGGCCTTGGACTAGGGTCACCATATGTGCTGTCCCAGTTCTGGGGGATTGCATCCACATACTGGCAAGTTTGACAACAGGTCCTATCCTGGTTTTGTGGAATCCTACCCGTAACGAAGCAGACAATTATATAGACAGTCTATAGTAGACAACTATGAAGCCTCTCTGGGGAGAGAAGTGCCAGGAAAGAAATTAGGAAAGATTTGACTGGCAAGTGTTTCCTGTTTCATGGGATTGATTTGTTTGTTTGTCGGATTGGACTCACTCACTCAGGGTAATCCTAATAAATTTAGGCTGGTATAACTCACCTGTCTCCATGTTCTCTTGGTGGTGTGGAGTGACATGTAAACCCCTCCCCAAGGAGTGGCACAGAAGTGCCCTACAGCACAGGTGTCAAACACGTGTCCCATGGGCCGAATGCAGCCATTTCAAGTGGCCCCCTAGACCTTCTCCTTCCCACTTTTCTGGGAGTAAGCTCCACTGACTATAATGGGACTTACTCAGTGATGGGCTTCAAAAAATTTAAGAACCGGTTCTCTGCCCATCTGGCAGCCACTTTTAAATGGCTATTTTTAAACTTTATATGTCCTATCTCTTGTTAAGAACCGGTTCTATAGAGTAGGTGCGAACCTGCTGGAGCCCACCACTGGACTTACTTCTTAGTATACATGCATAAGATTGTACTCTGGCCCTTAATGGGAAACTCCATTAAGACTAACTTCAGCCCTCTGTGTGAAATGTGTTCGACACCCTGCCCTACAGCACTCCAGGCCAGCACAGAACTTGTGCTGGAATTTATGCTGGCCTAACTAGGGATTAGGATTGCAGACCCACTAACTCACATAGTTAGACCACCCTTCCTCCAAGGAGGTCAAGGTGGTGTAAATGGTTTCTCCCCTCCTTTTGTTTTCACCACAACCCTGTGAGGTAGGCAAGGCTCAGAGATAGTGAACTGCCCCAAAGTCACCCAGGAAGCTGAATATTCAATATCTGAATCCAATTCTCAAACCAAATCCCGGTCTCTACATCATCCTGGATCAGCTTAGGGAGGAATATGAATGGAACCAGGTAGAAATAGTGGGAATGAGAGCAACAGTGGATGTATCACCTGCCCTCAAACCGTGTATTAGGACCATCCTGGTGCAAAGTTACAGTGCCCTTTGGGGCATAAGATGTTGACCGATACTTCCAGTGTTGTTTCCATTGGATTGAAGGATCTTGCTTTCTTTCAACCTGTGACCCGAGATCATCACTGGATACCAGCTTCAGGAATTAGGTGACTTGCAATCAGTGGCAAGGGTTTTCAGTTGCTGAGCCCCAATGTGTACTTTCCTGGTGTTCTCACTGTTATCTTCCAGACACAAAGTCGAGGCTGTTTTTATTTCCCTTTACTAGGAAGCAAGATCTGGTTTTTAGAAGGAAGAGGCTGTTGCTTTTTGGTGGAGCCCCTTTGACATTAATGGCTACAGAAGGTCTTCTCTGTGAAGAAGGTCTTGGCTACAATATCTTGCATCTCCCACTAGGATTTCATAGAATCATAGAATCCTAGAGTTGGAAGGGACCGAGTAGGTCATCTAGTCCAACCCCCTGCCTAGAGCAGGAAATTCTCCTAGAGCATCTCCGACAGGTGCTCGTCGAGCCTCTATTTCTGACACTGTGGTTGCAATCCTAATCTCCACTTAGGGTGGCCTAAGCTCCGGCACAAGTCCTATGCTGACCTGGGGGTGTCACAAAAGTACAGTAAGACCCTTCTGCCCTACTCCTGGTGGGGTTAAGCTAATGCTCAGGCATACATTGACCTCCCCACACCATCAAGGAATGATAGGCCAAGTAAGTTAGGCTGGCCTAAATTTCTTAGGATTGCACTCTGTATCTAACAGTGGCACAGCAGATGCTTAGGTAGCACACAAGACAACAGTGCATCCTGGTGTTGAGGATGCAACCTAGTGAGGACAAAAAAAGTTATGAGAATTTAAAGAAGTATAACAGAAACTTGGGGGGGGGGGGTTCACCAAGAATTGGTCCCAAGGATCAACTTGGGGTTAGGCTTAAGGGTCATAGAATCATAGAGTTGGAAGGGACCCAGTAGGTCATCTAGTCCATCCCCCTGCCTGTAGCAAGAAATCCTTGTAGAGCATCTCCGACAGGTGCTCGTTGAGCCTCTGCTTGAAGCTCCCCAGTAAGAGAGAGTCCACCACCTTTGGCTGCAATCCTAACCACATTTTCCTGGGAGTAAGTGCTAGTGAACACAATGGGGCTTACTTCTGAGTAGACATGCTTAGGATTGCACTGTATGTCTCTTATTTCATGCCCTGTTTTTCTCTGACTTCAATGCAAGGTTTGCCTTGGTTCTGTCGGAGCACATAAAGGTTTCAAAACGTGGAACCGAGTAGAGAAACTTGGCTTTCATTTAAAAAGGAGGGGAGAACCCTTCCTTGCCCTTTCTTTGTGGGCAATGCCTGGTGATGTGTCACCCAGGGATGTTGTTTGGAAGGGAGAAGAGCTCCAGGACGTTGCCACAGCTTGAGCAGCACATGCTCAGTGCTCCCTTGGAAATCAAGGATCAGGCACCCCAGGCAGCCAACTGAGCCATGTGCCTAAGGGCATCTGTTAATGTCTCTAGTCTAGGCCATCCCCTTTCCCAGCAGAAAGGGCATAACTAAGGGAAGGGGCCTGTTTCACACATGAGATGGGGGTGAGATGGAAAGCTTCCACATCTATGATGCTTCATCATTGATCCATGTCCATTTGATGATGATCCATGTATAGCTGCTACTATATTAACAAAAACTAGAATGTATGCACTCTGATGGGTACGGGAAAAGGAGCGATCTGTCAGGAAATGCAAAGGAATGAGATGCACAAAGAGCACAAGCCTAACCAAGTCTATTCAAAAATAAGCCCCGTTGTGTTCAGTGGGTCTTACTCCCAGGAAAGTGTCTTTAGGATTGAAGCCAGTCTACTTCTGGTCCTGCCCTTTTGAGTCATTACATGTAATTTCATTTCTACACCCCAAGCCCTGGATGGTAAAGGGATTATCCAGATTATTTGGCTCTGTCATCCAGAGCCAAAGCCCAATTATGAGGCTTTTAATTAACATTAGCCATGCTTTTCAAGGCCTTTCCCCTGGAAACTGCTGGAGGTGTAGAACATCTTGGTATCTTCTGGAGATGTTTTTGATGGAGGCCACAGAATTGCAGAGGTTGGAAGTCATTGAGCATAAAAACAACTGATTGAAGAGCATAAATCTGAGCCGAAAATGTAGTTAAAACTATTTCTTTTTTAAATTTTTGCCTTGCTTTACAGCACAATACCTCCCCCCAAAACTGGCCTCCCCCCCAAACTGGCTCCCCCCCCCCAAAAAAAAATTAAAACCAAGAGGAAATATTCAGTCAAGACCATCAACAGAGAGACCCAACAACCTCATAATTCAATGCACTGAGATTCCTAATAAGCAATTTTTAGAAATGGGCATCCAGGAAAGCTCACAGAACATGGTTTGATACATAACCTGCAATACTAAATACATTCCTGGAAGTAAGACCCATTGAACACAATAAGGCTTACTTTTGTGTAGACATGGTTAGGATTGTGCTCATAGTGAGAGTACTTAAATGGCTGGCTATACAGGTTTTCAATCTAATTAACTCCTGAAGTCCTTCTGAACAGATTTCTGCACTGAATGAATCCTGTGGGATTATGCAAAGTGAGTTTGGAGGTATTCCATAGGTATACTTAAGAGTATATACATACATTGAAATCACTTATTTCTGTATTATGTGAGGCTAGTGCATGCATCCTGGCATCTATAAAAGTTTGTAAGGTTCCTCTGTGCATGAAGGAATCCATTGCAAGGAGACCATATAGAAGGGAGGACAGAGCGCCTCTACCTTTAAGTATTGTATAGAAGAGAGAATTTTAGCAGGTGCTGCTTTTTAAACCCTTCTATGTTGAGTTAATCCTGCCAAAATTCCCTCTTCTATACAGTAGTTAAGGGCAGAGGCACTCTGTCCTCCATCCTATATGGTCACCCTGATCCATTGGCTGTTTGGGACTGCATCAACCACGTTTGGGCATGGTTTCGTAAGTGCCAGGAAGGGGTCTAGTGCAGCATGGCTTGGGGGAAATGGGAGGATCTCTATGGCCAGGGCCAATTTCTGAATTTTCTGCCTGATTGGGAAGACTGTTATCACCCTGAAAATCTATTGGGATTATGGACTTTCAGCTCTTCAAGATAACTCTTCAAGCTTGTGACCTTCTGCATCCGTGCGGAAATAATGGTTAGATGAATCCTCCATGCACTGAACATCAGAGCACTGAATTTATGGCAGAAAATGTTACTTGCCAATGTATTTGAATCTATCTTTCTACAGTATTTATATATTTCTTTTCAACTGAGCGGTTTATAAGAAAATTTAAAAAAAATAATATCTATTAGTATTGGCATCCATCAGTCTTCAGAGACTCTGGTATCATGCTCAACACTGCATATGAAGCATGAAGGCCTGGGTAGATTAATATGTAGGATAGGCTGTTACCCAAGCAGCAAATCACTCCTCCATGCCACTGAAATAGTCCAATGAAATGGCAGAACCAATATGATTGTTTCCAGCTGCATCGCAGAGCTGGGCTAAGGACAGGAGCGCACCCTGTCTTGTGGGGCTGACCCGGGTCTCAAACCCTGGCCTTCTGGTTAACAGGCACAGTGTCTTAACCACTTGCACTTCCCACAGCCCTTAAAATAATACTATTACAGTAGTTCTTATAATAATAATAATAATAATAATAATAATAATAATAATAATAATAATAATAATAATAAAATACTTACAATAATAGCTATTATTAATTAATAACAATGAATCTATTGAACTGGATCCCTACCCATGACTCAAAATTCCCCCTCCATGGTATAGTTCCTTTGCCCACAGACTTCTGAAACATCTCTGCTCTCACAACTGTGGTTGGAATCCTATATGGGGGAGCATTTAAGGAGTCAGTCTGGAACTCAGAGCTTAAACTATTAAGCACTTGTTCCTTCTTGCCATTCCCTCTTCCAAATTTCCCCTAAGGTAAGGTTACTTTTCCTTAAAAGAGAAAAAGAGGAGTTACAGGTATAGACAGGGCCGGCCCATAGAGAGACCAACTGCAACAGTTGCTTAGGTGCAAATTGGCAGGCACATTTGCCTGTGCCACTCCTCCTCGTCCCTGGGGCGGCATGTGCCCCAGGCAGCCTCCAAACTTTCACAATAACCTGACCGGTGGTCACACTAACAAGACCTGGTCAACATATGGAACATCTCCCCCACCTGCGCATTGTGCAGGGGGCTCTCCACGCCACTTGGCTGTTTCCCGTTCTCCAGCTCATTGCTGAAAAAGATAAAGGGTTTGGAATTTTGTGGCTCTGGTTAATTGATATATGACTCATTTCCACCTGAGCTTTGACAAGGCAGTGCAAGAGAGAAGTCCGTGACAGGCAGAGCTCGTGTCTATTTTACTGGCTTTATGTGGCACGCAATGTTCCTAATCACACGTCTTTCCTCCTTTTCTGCCATTCCCCTCCCCATAAACATTTTTTTAAGAATGGCCTCATAATGCCCAAGCAGTCTCTCTCTCTCTCTCTCTTTCTCTCTCTCTCTCTCTCGCTTGCTTGCTCGCTCACTTGCTCGCTCGCTCGCTGACTTGCTCTGTGGCAATATTTAGACAGACAACGCTCCCCTCCAAAAAACTGTCTCCATCCTGTCATATGCAACACCCAATTTATAAGCTGAAAAATAAAAATCAATAACCAGATTTAATGAATTGAAGATGTCTGCATTTTGAGAACGTGTCTGGAAAAAAACCAGCGAGCTGTTTGCAGTTTATTTCATTGTTGTGTGTAGAAAGAGAAAAAAGAGGCAGAGACAGACAGACGACCGACTTGCCTTTCTGACCACTTTTTTCTCTTTTTTTGTTATTTTGTTGGTTCAAGGAAGGCACAAACACATACCGGCTTTGCTCCATGTAACGCCAAACAGAAGCACATGTTGTACTGTGCAGATATGGACATGCAGACAGTGGCCGCTTGGATTTTCCTAACTTTTTTTTTAGTTATTTATTTCCTGTATTCCTTTTTCTTCTCTTCTTCTTCATAGAGACAGCATTAATAGTGGTAGGATTCCAAGTCTAGGATTCTAGGATTCTATGATTTTCTGTGTCCCCAGCTGACTGCTGTAACATTTCGAGTCATTATTGTGGCCCAGTGGTACCTCACTTAACAAGCGTTTCACATAACAAGCAAAATTTCCAAGAAATCTTGCTTCACGTGACAAGTTCCGCTTCACTTAACAAGCAAGCGCACTATGGGCACAGGTGCTATGCAGCCCTGACACTCTGCATGGAGGTTCTTTAAAAGGGCTGCCGGCCAGCGCTGCTGCCTCTAACTGCCCCCAACTTGGGGCAGTTGCCTGGGGGTGATAGAGGGAGATGCCCCAAACTGACCCCAAGTGCCCCCACCGACCTTCTTGAACCTCCAGCAGCAGTCCAGGTAAGCCTCCCAGGAAAGTGTCTTTGATTGCAGTCTCCTAACTATGTCTACTCAGAAGTAAGCCCCATTGTGTTAAAGGGGGCTTACTCCCAGGAAAGTGTCTTTGATTGCAGCCTCTTAACCATGTCTACCCAGAAGTAATCCCATTGTGTTCAGTGGGGCTTACTCCCAGGAAAGTGTCTTTAGGATTGCAGCCTAAGTAGACTTGATAGGATCATACACATTGAATGCATGTTTTGAATTCAATTCCAGTGTTTTGTCATCATTTTTACATCCAGTTACTATTTTAATATGAATATTTTGGGGGTTGTGGAACCAATTGTCTGAGGAAATAATGGAAACTCAGACAATTGGTTCCACAACCCCAAAAATAATCATATAAAAATATTGTTCGTAAATAATCATAAAAAATATAACAACTTGTTCGTTCTGAAGTCTTTTTGCCTCCCTGTTGTGTGTACAAGCAGAACAAATATGGACAAGAAGTACAAAGAGGACTTTTTCAGGTGCCTCTTCTGTATGTTGTATCTCTTTTCTGTAAGCCCTCTGGGGGCAGAGACCCAATTACTGATTTATTTTACGACGTAAACCACTTTGTGAACTATTGTTGCTGAAATGTGTTCTTTAAAATGTGGTGGGATTCTTGGGATATTTTTCTCTTCTAAAACATGTTTATAAGCATAATCAATATTTATTCTGGTCTTCAACCAGCACATATAGAGATATAAAAACAGACAGCACTATAATTCCATCACTATCCACTTGCATGAATATTAAATGTAAATAGAATATAAAACAAGTTGTTGCTCACAGCAGTTCTTGCAATGCACTGTCAACCCATGACATTCATTCCTATTTACTAACCCGGAGCGATCCCATAATTGCCAGTGTGGGTTAAACATGTTCACTTTGCCCTCTAACCACACAATCCCTATGCACATCTTCTCAGAAGCATGCCCCATTGAATTCACTGGGACTTGCTCCAGGTAAGTGTAGATAGTAGGCAACATTAAATGGTTTTCTGTGCAGAAAGTTGGGGCGGGGGAACAAATCCACACTGGTAAGCCCAGGTTGACAGTCAACTTGGCTGGTTGCATTGCTACCTAACTGTATGGTTGGTGCATCTGACCAACTTCCATGTGGGACCTCTGGGTCTTCATCAGCCCCCAACCCTTCTGTTGTGTTGGCCTCAGGCTACTGTGATGTTGCAGTGAAGTTAATGCCTCTCCTTTCCCCCTCCCCAGGTCTGAGAGCAGCCTCTCTAAGTTCACGCACCGGTTATCAGTTAAGCAGAAGCAGGAGAAGAGGAGGAAGGCTGAGTATGCCTCAGCTGAGCTGCCTGCCCATCGTCCCAGGTCTCTGAGCATTGAATGGTAAGAGATGCAGGGTGGGCTCAGGACAGAACACAGTCATGACACGCCTTGACATGCCAGCTGAGCACTTTCCCTTGTGCCGGGGAAGCAGATTTGCAAGAGAGGAATGGAAAAACTGGACTTTGCTATGGAGTCCTGCCATAGTAGCTGTGCCAAGACAGGTCACTACCGACTCCATGCTTGCAGAGAAAAGCACCTGGTTGGCTTACTTTATGGGTAACATCAGGTGTTAAATTCCCTTTCCAGGCTTGGTCTAGAGCAGGGATCTCCAAACTTTCAACTTTAGGGTTGCTTCTCATTTTCTTATATACCCCTTTGTGAACTTTTCAGTTGAAAACGATAGATAGATAGATAGATAGATAGATAGATAGATAGATAGATAGATAGATAGATAGACAGACAGACAGACAGACAGACAGACAGACAGACAGACAGACAAGATAAGATAAGATAAAATAGACAAGATAAGACAATTTAAGACAGACAGACAGGCAGGCAGGCAGGCAGACAGACAAGTTAAGACAAGTTAAGACAGACAGACAGGCAGATAGACAGATAGATAAGATAAAATAGACAGGATAAGACAATTTAAGACAGACAGACAGATAGATATCCACGCATAAGGACACAGACAGACAGACAGACAGATAGATAAGATAAAATAGACAAGATAAGACAATTTAAGACAGACAGACAGATATCCACGCATAAGGACATAGACAGACAGACAGACAGACAGACAGACAGATATCCATGCATAAGGACACAGACAGACAGACAGACAGACAGACAGACAGATAGATAGATAGATAGATAGATAGATAGATAGATAGATAGATAGATAGATAGATAGATAGGACTTTTAACAATTGTGCAGAGGAGGAAATTTCAGCAGGTGCAGCTTCTCATTTCACAGATCACAAATGACACCTGCTGAAATTCCATCCTCTACACCAGTGATTTGCAACCTTTTTCATCTCACGGCACACTAACAAGGCACTAAAATTGTCAAGGCATCACCATCACTTGTCACATTGACAAGGCGCACCATGCTGTTCAAATCCCTCCATTTTCCTATTAATTAATGCTCCTCCCAAACTCCCACCGCCCATCTGAGGACTATCCGCAGCACACTGGTTGAAAATCACTGCTCTACACAATTGTTAAAGGTCCTGCAGCCCTGAAGTTGGAAGTTTGGAGACCTCTGGTCTCGAGAATATATGGCCATTCAAAGCTAACTGGTCCCAACAACTGGCCTTGGCAGCATCTAAAGCTACCACTGAATCTCAGTACCAAAAGGAAGGTTACTAGATAGATGCCTGATGGATTGCGAGGTCTCCAGTTCTTCAAGGAGCTTTCAGCACCTCGTAGGTATCCTTTCAGCTCTCCACCATTCAGTAGACTTCAGTTAGGTAGTTAGTTCAGTCTTTTAATTAGACAATTAATTAATCAATTAATTAATCCAATGAGTCATTTAATCAGTCTATTAATCAATCAACAGGTCCATGGGTAAGCCAGTCCATTAAACAGTCAGCAAGTTCATATGAAAGTCCATTTAACCACTACTGTGGCTGTGGTTGGCACAAGTGGTTAAGGCACTGTACTTGTTAACCAGCAGTCCAGGGTTTGAGACCCGGGTCCTCACAAGACAGGATGAGCTCCTGTCCTTAGCCCAGCTCTGTAACGCAGCTGGAACCAATTGTGGCGGCTCTTGCCATTCCATTGGACTATTTCATTGGTGTGGAGAGGGGGGATTTGCTGCTTGGGGACCAGCCTATCCTCCATATCAGTCTACCCAGGCCTACGTGCTTCGCCTGCAGCATCAAGCACGATACCCTAATCTTTTGAGATTGATGGATGAATAATCACTACACCATCAACCATCCTCCAGTTGATGTCTTGTAGAAACTCAAGACCACAACGGTATTTTCAGGGCCAAGTGTGGTCACAAGGTTTTGAGATCAGATAGGTTGGAGATGAAGCAGATAAAGCTCTGGCTTGTAGTATATTGGACCAAACTATAGGATGCTGTCGAGTGCATGGCTTTCACTTTCAGTGACAGCCACATGTTTAGTTCCTGAGATGTCCTTCTTGATGTTTATGCACCAGTTTTATCTCGTGGTCTGTGGCTGACTGGCAGGAAAGCATGGAAATATAGCAGGTGGACTGCTAAAAAAGTCTGCTAGCAAAAGTGGAGTCAAACATAGGCCACCATTTGCAGCGGCGCCCTTGCGTTTCGTGTAAAATCTGTGTTGATGTGTGCACAACGTGGGCTTATCTGCTAGGATTGTTTGAGGTTTGCATGGACTGACTCATCTTTTTAATTATATCCTGCCTGACAACCTTGAAAGTTTTCCAGATGGCTAAAAACAGGCTAAAACATCAATTAAAACTAAAATAATAAAAAATATTAATAAAAGGAAGGATAAAAGCAGATATATTTCATGCAGGCATATTGATAAAGGTGGCCATACGGGGAAGATGATCCCAGGATCTGGAAAAATGGTTTTCCTAAGTTTGAATCTAGAGTCTTGAAGTCATGGGGCGACCTTTGGCAGGGCACCCCCTTTCAACCTCAGTCTTCCCATTCTGAAAAATAGAGTAATATTTAACTTTGCACAGGACTCTATGACTTGATTTTTCCGGATTTGTCCTCTTTTTTAGCCTTCTGTCCATATGTCCTCCAAAAGGGCTTCATTGTCCTCTGCTTTGGCTTCATTTTGAAACTGCATTGGAGTGCAGGACCCCATCGTGTCATATGTCGTTGGATTTGTATTGAAGAACACAATCCAATGCAAAAGTTGGTTTTGAAAGATCTCCTTCCTACCAAAAGTTATGGCCCAAAAAATAAAAATATGCATTGAGCCACATGGGAAAGTGAGAGTGCCCAATATTGCAGCTTTACACATGAGTAGGCAAATGTGCCATTGTCCACCAGAAAGGCCAGGCTGAGAGGAATTCAAGACCTTGTCCTCCTTTTGAGGTTTGGGCATCTGATCACCCTGTTCGTGTATATTCTACTACCAGGGGGTGTCCATTGAAAAGGTACTGTACCTTCCTCCAGATCATTGCAGGATTCCAGTTCTGTGGATGAGGGCATGTAATAGCAAGAATTAGAAAGAGATCCATTCCCAAGGGGAACCCTCTTCTTTTGAGGGGTTGGGGCAGGGAGGAACAGACGTTCAAGTGTGTGGGCACATTTGTCTAAATATAAGCACACTTTAGAATTTCCCGTCGCCTAATATTGTGATGGTTGAATAAGGAGGAAACAGAGATTTCATCTCAACCTGGCAATGTAGGTCGCAAGTCTACCTGTGAGTCTACAAGACAATTTCTGGCAACTGGCAAAGGCAACACTGAGCCCTTGATGCTGTCGGCAAAGCTCTCCAGTTTGCCTTGTTAGACCACACTTATCTCTGGCCTGCGCAGCTAAGATGCTCTGGGGCTGATGTGGGAGGCAAGCGATGAGTGATAACTATGTTGGATGGGTGCATTGCCAGCCAAAACATTTAGTCGTTTTGAGTGAAGAAGCCAAATTTCTTTGGCAGGGCTTGACTGCAAAAGCATGCCCCATCTTCCTTATGGGAAAAAACCAGAGTCACTACGGGGAGTCCTTGCTCCGGTGTAAGAACAACTTATTCTGGATTCCCATATGAATTCCCCATAGGTTTTCACAAGGTGGTGCAGTAACTACCGGTGCACGTAAAATCTCTTACGTGTTCCCGTAGTTACTCTGGATTTTGGGGGTATGTTGCAGTGCAAACACTTGGTGGTAGTGATGGTATGGAAACCTGTTGAAGGTATGGCTGGTGGTCAATATCTCCTTTCAAAACCTTGCATTCCTTGACTGCCAGAGGTAGAATGAGCAGCCAAAAATATAGTAGGCATATTATTAAGAGTTCAGGTATCTCCTACCTCTGCTGCCGGTGAAGAAGGGGCAGCTCTCCAGAAATATACCATATGTGTCTAAAAAGGAGCAGGCTGCGGTGACAGGCAGCACTGATGCCTTGTGGTTAATGCGCTGAGCAGCAACATCATGCTACAGATAAAGTTGATTTTGGTTGACAACCAGTTTGACCAGTTGGGTTCAATCTGGAAGAATTGTTGTTTTTTCCCCCCAAGTAATATTTAATTATTTTATTTTATTTTTAATATTATAATTATTTTATTTTATTTAATAATTATGTTATTTAATTTTTCGCATTCTCCTCAAGCTTTTAAAATCATTGCAAAGTGTTTAAACTGCATGCAGTGTGCCTTTGGCGTTTAGCCACATGATCATGGCGATGTCTTTGGACAACACATGGCAATGTCTTTGGCTTCGTAATGGGATGAGCATCACCCTTAGGGGTGATGGGGATGAGCATTGGTCACAACTTGCAGAGCATCCTGTGGGAGGTGGGGGGCACCTTTAAAATGTGCACAGTTCTCCATTATGTGGATAGATGCAGTTGCTAGTAGGTGGGCTAGTAGGTGTGAATACAGTAAAACCTTGGACTGAGAGTGTTTTGCAAGACAAGCAAACATTCCTAATAATTATTGACTTGATATACAGGTGATGTCTTGATAAACAAGCAAAAAATAGTCCCAATTGGGATACGGCCTTTGCATGCGTCGACAAGCCCCCTGATGCTTTTCATCTGCCCACATCACTTCCATGCTAAGGGTTATTGTGTGACTTCAGAATAACAGCTGGGCCAAGTCTCTGCTTTTGCAAATGTTGCCTGTGATTAATTTATTCCTCCTGAAATAATGTTCAATGTTTCATGTTTCATGCATTAAATGTTGCCCTGTCCTCTGGGGTGGCTTGAGGATATCTCTGCTTATTTCCCACATGGAGGAACTGGATACATACCAAGCGGGAGGCAGTTACAGTGCCAAGACTTGTACCCCTGGGGCTTCATATTCAGAGTCATTGTATGCATGTAATGCCAGATGAAATGGAAGCTGAGGATTCCAGGATTTCTGAGGACCCCAAACTCCTAGGGTTTCCCAAAGGGAGGAGAACTTCAGGCATATGATGCAACCTCCTTTAGGTGGAGTTCCAAGGTCGTTCCCCACATCATGGTAGCCGAGCCTAGTCCCATTGTCAAAACCTTCCCAAATGCTAGTGGTGCAATCCTATCTGCAGCTCCCTGGGAGCAAATCCCATTGAACACAGTAGGACTTACCGGTACTTCTAAGTTAACATGCATAGGATTTTCCTCTCAGGTTAAGCTAAGAGAAAATGGTGTCTCCATCATCTTCATTAGGCTTGAACCGCTTTAATCCCAAACCCAAAACCACCAGCCGCACTGGTACCTGCCACTATGAGTATTTCCTGCTATAAGCAGGGGGTTGGACTAGATGACCCACTGGGTCCCTTCCAACTCTAGGATTCTATGAGTAAAATGTAGCACCCCAAAAGAAAGACTCCCAAACCTTTTGGCCCCTTTATTTCATCAGTTGCCTTAAGTCTCAGAGCCGGCCAACCTCTCAGTCTTACTTAGCACAAGCTTGGCACATTTCCAAGCCTTCTCCCAGCCAAAGTAGAACATTAAAGGTGCTTGTCCCCTCCTGGGGTACACTAACTGTTTTATTTATTTAGTTAGCGCAGCATACATTTATGTACTCTGAAAAGTGAGGGAAACAACTTTTTTAAAAAAAATCCAAAGCGTCGTTCTAACTATACACTAAGTCTGCTGAATTCCAGTTATAAAAAAATAAAATAAAATAAAATTGGGAAAGTGGCAAGGGGAGACTTGAAGTATTGCGAAAACACTTATTTCATTCATATGATATTTACTAAAATAAGTGCTTCATTATTAGGCTTGTCTTTGGCGTGTGTTTTTCTAAAAGCTGGTGCCACAAAGTCCCTACTGTTTGCAACTGATGAATGCGTCGTACCATCTCAGACCATTGGTCCTTACAGGATTCTTGGATCTGGCACATGTTGTTACTGAGATTTTCAGGGGCCAGGTATCCAAGCCGGTTGTGAGACTGATGCGTAGGAAGATAGACAAGTGGAGGTGCAAATTATTTGGGTGCAAATTTTGGGTGCTGGTTTTGAATTTTAAACATTTATTTTCCCTTCCCATTTTCAAAATTCAAAGCTTGTTATGTTTTGCTTTGCAAGAAGATCCTCAGTGTTATAAAGAATATTTATAAACTGTATGCTGTTCTATCCAAAAAAAGTCCACAAAGTGGTTTAGAGAGAAAAAACGCAGGCCTCCGTCAGTCTTGAGAGACTATGTTATCGTGCTCGGCGCTGCATATGCTGCATGCGAAGCACGAAAGCCTGGGTTGGATTGTTATGGAGGATAGGCTGTTACCCAAGAAATCCAACTAAATAGCTCCATCCCCAAAAGGCTCAGTCTAAAAATATTGTTATGCACACACACAGGAACAGGAACACACATGCACAGAAACACTGAAATGTACATAAAAGACAAGGTATGCCATGTATCCAAAGATGAGGGTATGTGTGTTTCACAAAGTAACAGAAGTTGTATAACAACCAAAAAGAAACCCCAATAACCAAAATGTTTGAATAATGAAACTTAAAACGATCTCCTTAAAGCATGTACACACATAGGAAATACCCCTACCTGCATATAAACAGGGAGGGGTATTTCCTAATGCAGTCCCCTTCAAAGATAGAGGTAACTGAATTAATCAGACTTGTCAATGCAGGGTAAGCACATGTTGTGTGCATGTGTGGGAGCAATGGGCACAAGCCAGAGTAACTATGGGGAGTCCTTGCTCCGGTGTAAGAACAATTTACTCTGGATTACAATCTGAATTTCCCATAGATTTTCACTAGGTGGTACCATAACTACGGGTGCATGTAATGTCTCTTACGTGCTCCATAGTTCCTCTGGATTGTAGGGTATGTGCAGCCTTGAGCATCTCAGGATTTCACGGACCTCTCATTCTTTAGTTTCAGGTGGCTGAATGCCGTATCCCTTCTAAGAAGTTAGAACTGTTCAGAGCAGTGGTTTTCAAACTGGTGGGTCGTGACCCACCAGTTTGTGTAAAGGTCCTCTGGTCTGTTAGAAGAGGTGGGGGAATAGATGAGGGCAGGATCCCCAGGATCAGAGTCAGGAATCCCATGGGTGCAGATCCAGGAAGCTACTTCTCCAGGACTCACTTCGCAGGGGCTAGATTCAGCATCATGTCCACAACCAGAGGGCACAGCCCTCTTCAAATTCAGAGGACCCCTTGGAGAAAACCACAAGGGAGCCACAGTTTCCTCTGTGCTGTAAGAGTTATCCTACAATCCAGAGTAACTATGGAAGCATGTAAGAGCCATTACATGCACCCATAGTTACAGCACCACCTGGTTAAAATCTATGGGAAATTCATATTGCAATCCAGAGTAAATTGTTCTTACACCAGTGCAAGTACTCCCCGTAGTTACTCTGGATTGTGCCCCTAGTGTTTAAGAAATCAAGTGAGCAAGAAAATCAGGAGAAGGGGGTGAAGTTGGCCATCTTAAACTCTTCAATGGCTGTACAAACCCTGGGTCGACCTCACACCTCTGGTGTAGCCACAGTCAAGACGGCCTCCAGCCCGACCCAGTCTGTTTTGCCGATCCCTTCAGTGCTGTCCATGGTCCTGACTTTGGGTACCTGCAGAAACTTCTGAATCCCTGAAGGTCTGGCTCACCTGATTGAGGACCCAATTCTGGCCAGTTCTCCAGGGATGATGCACTTGTGCCAGTGAGATGCACACTCCGTCCTGTAGCGGAGGTAGGGGTATACCTTTCTCAAGGTATGGGAACATGTGTTCTCTTATCATGGAGCTGCATTATGGCTACACCATATCTGGAAAGTTGGCTAGGATCAGGCTTGGAGCTTACACTATGTTTCTGGTCCTCTTGTACTACTCAACCACTTGCAGGCTGCACCCAGCAGGATACTCTCTTGGCTGTCTCCAGTTCATGAAAAGGACAACAAATTCCAATTTTCATGATAATCATGTTGACATCACAGGCAATAACCAATAGGTGCCTATTCCCAGGCCACATTCCAGGTGGAAGATAAACTAATTTTTCCACCTACAAAATAAAACATTTCCGGGAAAAATTGCAAATAAAAATTGCCATATTTATTTGTACCTAATGTGTCATTGAATCTAAAGTGTATCCCTATTTTAAAAGACTTGAGATTTTAAAAAGTTTAATAGCTATTGTAACGCGCAGCTGCAAAGCAGGTGGAAAATGTCATTTTACTGCATACAACAATTAGTGATTTGATAATAATATGACAATGGGTTTATGTTATGATTTTTATCTTCTTGCTCTACTTTATACAACACTGGGTTTATGTGTGCAATCCAGAGTAACTACGGGGAGTCATTGATCCGGTATAAGAACAATTTACTCTGGATTGCAATATGAATTTCCCATAGGTTTTCACTAGATGGTGGAGTAACTACGGTTGCACGTAATGTCTCTTACGTGCTTCCATAGTTACTCTGGATTGTAGGGCTAGCCACATTTTTGTCACAATATTTTAAACAGTTAAACTCAATACTGAGTTTTGTACAAATACAAATACTGAGTTTAATACAAAACTTAGAGCACAGTCCTAACCATGTCTACTCAAAAGTAAGCCCCATTGTGTTCAAGGAAAGTATCTTTAGGATTGCAGTCTTTGTCCAAAACATGCCTTATCGACACTTATAATCAAAATACTATATTTACTGAAATCTAATGCGCCATCGGATTGATAGCACTCCCCAATTTTGGAGACTACCCCCCAAATCCAGAGTGACTATGGGAGCATGTAAGAGACTTTATGTGCATCTGTAGTTACTGCACCACCTAATGAAAACCTATGGGAAATTCATACTGGAATCCAGAGTAAGTTGTTCTTACACCGGAGCAAGGACTCCGTAGTTACTCTGGATTTTGCCTAAATTTGGCTGGAAAAGGTGAGCATTAGATTTGAGTAAATTTGGTAATAACCTCTAGAGGAAGGTGTCAAGACTCTATATGACAAATGGATTTACTGTGTTTATTGTACTCCAAATTTATTGTGCAGAAAGTTACTTGGGAGACTTGGACCTAATAAAGAGAGACTGAAAGGCAGAGCAAATAGGAGGTTCATTTAACTTCTTGTGCCTCCGGAGTACACAGTGTTGTTTGGACTCAACCTCTGACAACGAGAAAGTGCTTGACAAGAGCTGATGATTTTTCAGTTGGTTCACCAAGGATTCCACTTTACCTTAATGGGATCTGCATGTCCTAATTGCTTGGGCAGCTTCTCAGGTCCAAAGCACCACTGACGCCAACTGCTGCCTTCATCTCCCCGGAATCCTCTGCGCCGCTCTCTAAAGTAACAACCTGATGTAGCCCCACATCCCTCGGCAAGGAAAAGTCGGCTGAAATTAAACCAAAGGGACTTGAGTTTGGCTGGGGGAGCGCGTTAGGCCATTGTGAGCCCAGAACGGTGGCCAAGATATGGGGTAATTCGTTCTGGTATTTCAGCAGCTTTGCATGATTGATGGAAAGTTTTGTTCTTCTGCTTGTGGCCATTCTATGGTGCCGCCCCAGCTCTCCACCCTCTCTCTGTTTTCCTTCTCCATTCCCCCCCCTCCGCAATTCCCCTAATAACTCTGGAGTCTCTCTGCCTTATGAAGTAATGGTATCTGTGACTTATTGAATTAACTGTATGGAACGGAGCTTTGACACTGTCCTTGCGGTCTGCCGAAGCATGTGATCCTATGTTGTGCACTTGGCACTTCCCCAGAAGCTCTAAACCAGCAGGGCTTGATCCTGAGAACATGCTTCAGGATTGGAAGGGCTGGAACTTGGCTTCCCGTTCAGATGAGCTGGTCATTGGAATGCTCCGTAAATAAACATACATGGATCTCTCATCTTCCCCAGGCCTAGCAATGCTCCAAAAGGCTGATCTCATTTATAAGAAGGGCTTTGGTTTACCCAAACATTTTCATATCACCTACAACTTTAGCAAAGCTGGTGTCTTGAAAATGCCCCATTCAAAATACCAGACTGGAAGCCCACAAGACCAGTCTCGTCCTTTCTGATGAGTCTTCCGGGGAGACCCTCCTCTTAAAATACTCTTTGACTCAGTGAGCCTTAAATTTGAGGCCATCTCCTTCCAAAACCATGCACATGAAATCTTGCATGTGGTGCAAGTTTTCATGTGCATGGTTATGCATATGGTTCACATGGCACTGTCTCAAAATGATACCCCTTCACACAAAAAATCTGCAAAAGTAGGATAATTTATAATTATAATTTATAATTATTCTATAATTATAATTATCCGACACCTGCGGATTTTTCATGCAAAGGGCTATCATTTTGAGACAGCACCTTCCACAGTGCCATGTGAACCATATTCATAACCATGCACATGAAATCTTGAAGAGGGAAGTGTCAATTGGCCTAATTTGAAGCAAGGAAGTGGTACAGAAAGGGTTAACTCCCCCATTATAATTAATCATACTCACTAAGGGCACAATCCAGAGGAAGTTCAGCCTGCTCTGCCCTAACTGCTCTCTCCTAACTATTCTGTATCCAGAGCAGAAAGTTATGCTGCATCCAGAGAGTCAGGAAGCCTGGGCTGCCCTAACTGCTCCAGAGCATGCTAAGTAATTGACACATGGGGAGGACTTGCTCCTGAGGAGACACCCCTCAGATCACTCTGAACAAGGAACAGCTGTGCTGCCTACAGTGGTGACACGACACTGCGCATCACCCAGTCTGGAAGTCTCTCCCTACCTAGATTGCGCAGTCGCCAAAATTGGTGCCTGCGCAGTTGTTTCTGAAGCCAACTGGCTTCAGAAAGAGTACTACACAGGCACCATCTCTGACGCCTGCGCAGTACTCTTTCTGAAGCCATTCGGCTGCCACTCTGCCGCCTAAGTGAGGCCAAATGGCCATGCAGAGGCGCGGACTTCCTCCACTCTAAGGAAGTCTCCTCTGAAGCTGTTCGGCATGCTCAGTGTGTTTCTGCGCAGTGCACCTCAGCTGGCTGTTCGGGCAGCTTCTGGCTGCTCTGCCTTGGAGCAGGCCTGAATGGGCATGCTGACGCCTGGGGTCTGCCAAAGGACAGTCAAACTCCTCCAGCGCATCACCCCATATGGAGCGCATCACCCAATGCAGCCCACACCAGCCGCATCAGTCTGGTGATGCTACTGGGTGCTACTGGATGCCTGCCTTATAAGGAGTTTGTTGGCCATAGTTTGTTCCATATCCTGAGGTTGAGAGGCAGGGGTTGCAGATAGGCTGGCCAAAAACTCAAATTTTGGGTCAACACTGCCATTCTTACTCCGGCCTTATCATGGACCCCTATGAGTCTATTCATTAGTATACCTGCTCCTGAGGTGGTATATCTCTGAGGAACTGGAAGAGGGCATTTCTGCCTTGGAAACAGGCTTTGGATACAGAGTAACTGCTCTGCCCTCGGCAATGCTAAACATGCCCTCAACTTGCCTCTCCTGAGCTGCTTAGGCTGCCCCAGTTAGGGCAGAGCAGGTCCTCCTCTCTTAGGGCACCCTATCTTGCCTTGCTCTGCCCTAAGCCTCTTCCAGAGTAACTGGGGTGGAGCATCTTGCAGTTGCTCCACCCTAGTGAGAGATAGGGCAACCCAAGGGCTCTTATGTGGACAGATTAGTTGCTCTGGATTGTGCTGTCAAGAAGTTTATCTTGGGGCAAAAATGGACTTAAATACATGGTGGGCAACTAGTGGCTTGTAGTTATTATCTCAGGGGTACCATGAAAAGTGGGACTATGCGCCTGACAAGTCGTGCTTCTCCCCAAAGCAGATCTGTCAGCAACATATAATGAATCAACTTGATATGATGTGCATTGCAAGAATCAAAACCGCTAAAATGGCAGAGCAAAGATCAAGACAGCTGATTTCCTTACGTGGGCTCATGCTCAGAGAAACAGGTCGTTTGAATGGTTCATCCAGATGGGTGTTTCCAATATAAAACAGAGTGGGCTGGGAAGTAGTGGCAGACAGGACTCTGGGTGGACAGCTGGGGAGCAGGAGGCAGGACTGGGACCCACACTTGTGCTGGATACAGGCTTCATTCCTGGGCAGCATGCGGCAGTCAGGGCTTGCTCAGATCTGGGCCAGGTGGCTCAGATCCAAGTAGACCCTTTAGGGCTGCTACCACATCACCCACGCTGCAGGAAATGTTTCCCCTTGCTGCAGGATAGTGATTGTGATTGTGGTGGATAAAGCACAGGCCTGCCTGTTCCAACGCAAGCTAGGATTGTGCTGCACAGTTCACAACCTTTATACAAAAAAAGTGGTGATCCACACTTTGGAAAACACTGGTTTAATTTTTTTTAGCAGCTTGATCACCCTGGGGCCAACTGCAGTGACACAGAGTGCAACCCTAACCAGCTCAGACCAACATAAGTCACCTGTCTTCCCATTCCTGGGAGGGTGTAGGGAGGTCGAAGCATGTGTGTACACTGGCCTAACCCCCCACCCCACCCCCCAGGCATGGTATAGAAGTGCCTTAACGGATTTGTGCCAAGACTTATGCCGGCCTAACAGGATTAAGATTGCAGCATCAGTCCCACTAAGGCTGCAATCCTGAGCACACTTTTCTGGGAGTAAGATCCATTGAACACAATGGGGCTTACTTCTGAGTAGACATGGTTAGGATTGCAGCCTAAGTCCCACTAAGTTCTTGCCAAAGAATTGAGAAAGCCACCTTGCAGAATCAATCAATCAACAGTATTTATATACAGTGGTGCCTCACATAAAGAGCTTAATTCATTCTGGAGGCATGCTCTTTAATTGAAACGCTCTTTAAGTGAAGCAGATTTTACCATAGGAAACAACAGAAATTCAGACGATAGTTCCACAACTCAAAGAATATTCATATAAAAATTTTAACTATATATAAATGATGAGAAAACACTGTAATTGAATTCAAAACATGTATTCAATGTGCATGATCCTATGACATCTACTTAGGCTGCAATCCTAAAGACACTTTCCTGGAGTAAGCCCCATTTAACACAATGGGGCTTACTTCTGGGTAAACATGGTTAGGAGGCTGCAATCAAAGATAAGCCTGGGAGGCTTACCTGGGCTGCTGCTGGAGGTTGAAGCAGTCGGTGGGGGGGCAGTTAGGGGCAGTTAAAGGCAACAGCGCTGGCTGCCAGTCCTTTTAAAGAGCCTCCACGTGGAGTGTCAGAGCTGCATTGCACATGTGCCCATAGCATGCTTGCTTGTTAAGTAAAGTGGAACTTGTTATGTGAAGCAAGATTTCTTGGAAATTTATACTTGTTATGTGAGGTGCTTGTTATGAGAGGTTCCATTGTACTTATATCTATATCTATATCTATATCTATATCTTTATCTATCTATCTATCTATCTATCTATCTATCTATCTATCTATCTATCTATATATATATATATATATATATATATATATATATATATATATATATATATATATATGCATAAAGCGGTTTACATAGGAAATGAAATAGCTAATGGCGAACGGGTTCTCAGAAGGAACGGTTCTCTGAATCTTCCTCCTTCGGGGCCAGATGAAGACGGGTTGGCATCCAAGTGATGAAGGCATTTTCAGCTACATACAACTCACCTAAAGCAGTTAATAATGTAATTGCAAAATTCCCTAAATGTTAAGTGGAAATGTTAAAGCAAACCCTTTCTTTCTGCTGCCGTCGCATCCATTTTTGCTGACTGGTAGTAGGTATGCAGAGAAACACTGGCACTGAACAGTTTCTTCCTTCCCACCCTTGCCTTGGCCCAGAAGGAAAAAGAAGAAGAAGAATGTCTTTTGTTTGTCATCTGACTCCAGCAGGAGAAAATGTCCCATCTGGGAAAATAACAGATCAAAATAATGAGTATTTTCAAGGCGAATATTTTCCAGGTTCTCAATGTTTGGAAGTCGGAGTCCGTGCCAGGAGTCACTTGTCATTAAGAAAACAGAAACGTATAATCATCATTTGTGAAAGTAAGCAACAGGGTTCTAAGTTGCGCAATGCCATCTCGCTCTTTCTTGCGAGGCAGTTGTGGCTGCTGCGACCGTGGGTTCTCCATGGGACTGGATGCAATCTATTATTTGCCAAGCATTTTGATTGCTATCAGGCTGCTGATTTGGCTCGTGTCCCCCCCCCCCCCCCGGAAAATGTTAGTACATAGTACTAACTAATGTTAGTAGTAGTAAACAGAAGTTAGTACCTTGTTGATGTTCTTTAATATCTTTAATGTCTTTAAAGCTTTCTTTAATGTCAAGACTGTGCAGACCTGGGAGATGTACAGGACTCTTAGGCTGCAATCCTAAAGACACTTTCCTGGTAGTAAGACCCACTGAACACAACGGGCCTTACTTTTGAGTCGACACAGGATTGCATCCTTAATCTAGCAGACCTGCAGTGATGCTTAAGATGGCATTTGGCTTCCTAGCAATCTTCACTCCTAATTGTAACCAAGTGACCAAAATGAATAGCAGTAGCTGAGCAGGTTGCCAGCTTAGGAGGATTTGTCCTCTTTTTTAGCCTCCTGTCCAGGTGTCCTCCAAAAGGGCTTCATTGTCCTCTATTTTGGCGTCATTTTGTAACTTTGCAATGGTGTGCAGGACCCCATCATGCCATATGTCATTGGATTTGTATTGAAGAGCAGAATCCAATGCAAAAATTGGTTTGCAAAGTATTTTCTTCCTATCAAAGGTTTTGGCCAAAAAACTAAGAATAAAAAAATATGCATTGAGCCCTATGGGAAAGTGAAAGTGCCCAATATCGCTGCTCTACTCGTGAGTGGGCAAACGTGGCGTTACCCTACAATCCAGAGTAACTACAGGAGCACATAAGAGATATTACGTGTACCCGTAGTTACTGTAGCACCAAGTGTAAACCTATGGGAAATTCATATTGCAATCCAGAGCAAATTGTTCTTACACTGGAGCAAGGACTCCCCATAGTTACTCTGGATTGCGCCCATTGTCTTCCAGAAAGGCCAGGCTTAGAGGAATCCAAGACCTTGTCCTCCTTTTTAGGTTCAAACATCTGGTCACCCTATAGCTGATATAGGATGCAATACAATTTTCCTATTGGAATGAAAGTGCACTGGCAAAAGGGCTTTTGCTGGGAACACAACTTTGTTTCCTTCCCCAACAAAGGGTCTACACTGAATTACTCGCCAAAGTGAAGTCGGTGCCCAGATCCGAGAGGCAAACAGATGCTTTTGGATATCTCGAGGATGTCTCCACTGTCTGGATCTGGATCTGTCTCTGTCTACGGTACTTGGCGACGGAGGCTCAAGCAGGCAGCCCTGCTGTCAAAGCAATATCTGCCCCCTCCTTCAGCCCCCTCCTCAAGCTGCGACGACGCTCGGATTAAGCTGTTGGCTCCGAGCGGACTTGTGTTCCCAAGCAACTTGTACACCAAGCTGCCTCAATAGCCTCCCCGTTCTCTTTCGTTCAGAACCTTACAGGCTCAGTTTCTAGCACCAAATGTTAAGAAATCATAAGATTGTCCTTGAAATATTGTACCAACCTTTCTTTCTGGGCCATGTTGCAGAGGATCTTTTTAAAAAATATATTTTCTATGAGCAGAATGCTTTGGATCACCAGGCTTTTTGTTTGATTCAAATCAAAAGAAGCTGACATTCCCATGGCGGTAAATATATACGTACAAAATTAAGACAACAAATACAACTGCTGGAAATTGTGGGTGAGACAACAAAACCCACATCTAATCTATATTATTTTATTTAATAAATTTATACCCCGACTTTCCCATGACCAAAGCAGCTTACAAAGCTTTTATCATTTTGTTCTCACAACAACCCTGTGAGGTAGGTGAGGCTGAGAGTGAATGACAGATCCAAGATCACTCAGGAAGCTTCGTATCTGAAGAGGGATTTTCCAGGTCTCAGTCCAACTCCCTAACCTCCTACAATCCAGTGGTTCTGAAATGTTTAGCACCAGGACCTACTTTTAAGAATGAGAATCTGTCAGGACCCACCAGAACTTATGTCATGACCAGAAGTGACATCCCCCCAAATCCAGAGTAACTACGGGAGCATGTAAGAGACTTTACGTACACCCGTAGTTACTGTACGAGCTAGTAAAACCTATGGGAAATTCATATTCCAATCCAGAGTAAGTTGTTCTTACACCGGAGCAAGGACTCCCCATAGTTACTCTGGATTTTGCCTGTCATCAAGCAGGACAATCAACAATCCGAATCTACAATCCTACCCACATTTAGGGCACAATCTAGAGGAAGGAATGCCCTAGCTGGGCTGCCCCAACTATTCTGAATCCAGAGCAAAAAGTTATGCTGGATCCAGAGAATCAGCAAGGCTGGGCTGCCCTAACTGCTCCAGAGCATGCTCAGTAGGCATCAAGTCAGTGGCATCTGGGGAGGGCTTGCTCCCGAGGAACCCCCCTCAATCACACTGAAAAAGGAACAGCTATGGTGCCTACCTTAGAAGGAGTCCCTGATGAGATGCCAGGACAGTCTACAGTGAGCACAAGGGGCTTCTTGGGGTGGCCTGCTGTATCCCCAGGTTAATGGCTGCCCTACTTGTGTCATGCCATGTGGTTGAGAGACAGGGGTTGCAGATAGGCTGGACAAGAACTCAGATTAATGGTCAACACTGCCATTCTTACTCTGCCTTTTCATGGACTCCTATGGGTCTACTCATTTCTATACCGCTCCTGAGGTGGTATAACTCTGAGGAGCTGGAAGAGGCATTTCTGCGCTGGAAACAGGCTCTGGATACAGAGTAACTACTCTGCCCTTGGCAATGCTAAACATGCCGTCAACATGCCTCTCCTGAATTGCCTAGGCTGGCCCAGTTAGGGCAGCCCAGGTCTACCTGTCTTGGGGGCAGCCTATGTTGCCTTAGGCTGCCCCAAGCCTTTTCCAGAGTAACTAGGATGGAGTATCTTGCAGTTGGGTCAACCCAGTGATAGATGGGGTAACCCAAGTGCACTTCTGAATTATGCCCTTACTCAGGAGTAAGTTTCATCTACTATTATTGTTAAAGGGATATGCAGGGTAGCTTTTTAAAGGTAAAGGTCCCCACTGCAGGTTGCCCTGCTACTCATGATCTACTCTAGGGAGTGGTGCTCATCCCTGTTTCTAGACCCATTGAGCCAGGATTGTCTGAAGACGCCTCTGTGGAGATGTGACCCTCATGCACACAGAACACTGTTACCTTCCCATCTAGGTGGTACCTATTTATCTACTTGCATTTGCGTGGTTACAATTGCTGGGTTGGCAGGAGTGGTTCCCATACTGGAAGGTACAGATCTGTAATTTCTCCTACTGTAGTCATATACTGTGTTGATCGAATCATGTTGATCAAATTGTATATAAATACGATGAACGGATGGACGGATAGACAGATAGACAGATCGTGTTGCTTTAACATCAAATCTAATGTATTAAAAATTAATTATTGAAATGAATGGGGACCCACCTGAAATTGGTTCACAACCCATCCAGTGCCCCCCCCCCTCGTTTGAAAAAATTGTAGTACGCTATCCTGGCTCTTCCTATATTCCTATATTTCATGTGCCAATTTCCACAAGGTTGCCAGATGCCCCTTTTTTCAAAACCAAACCTCATTTCAAAAGTTGCACCTTATCCACAGCATCTCAAGTTTTTAATCGGTGTTCCTTAACAGTGGATACTGAATCAAACTAACATCCATCTTAACGTGGACACTGTAGCCAGCATTCATTCAAGGAGTTAGTTTTACTGTATACTGAGAGTTTTTAAGGCTCCATTTACATGTTGAACTCTTTCCATTTAATTTCTGGTTATAAGAAGCCTTGAGAGACCTGCATTGTTGTCGCTCTGTTTAGCTTTGGTCTGCAACTAAGATGGCCAGAAATGCCTCTCTTGGGGGAATAAGAAAGAACTCTTATATTCACAATTTGAGTCACTTGGAACGCTTACTATGTGTTTGCATGAGGGAGTAACTTGGGAGACCCAAGAAGTGTCACCGAGGTCAAAGATACCGGGGTTTGTGACGTCCTTCTCTTGTTCCATTTATCATCCTGATTTTGCCGTCCTAGCAAGATTTCAGGGCCTTTCTGGATTATCAGTTTCCTGAGCACAGATGCACACTTGCTGGGCAAGATCCAGAACATTGTCGCACAAGGACACTCTTCTGTTGAGGATGCTCCTCTTTCCATGCATGAACCACAGTCAGCTGTTAATGGTAAAGTGCTTCCTCAACTTGTCAGTCTGATGTGGTCCACAATGCTGTGTGGAATGTAATGGCACAGAAGTTGTGTGAGCCGAGTAGTCCCGTGATGGTATTCGGGATGTCAAGTTTCAATAATAATCAGTGGGCAGATTGCAGCCTGAGAGACCTGAGAGACTATGGCTGCAATCCAGAGTAACCACGGGAGCACGTAAGAGACGTTACATGCACCCGTAATAATTGCACCACTAGTGAAAACCTATGGGAAATGCATATTGCAATCCAGAGTAAGGACTCCACGTAGTTACTTTGGATTGCGCCCTAAGGCTACAATCCAGAGTAACAATGGGACCTTTTACATCAATGTAGTTATGGTGCCACCTATGGGAAACCTATGGGAAATGCATAGAGCAATCCAGAGTAAGTGCATCTTACATCTACCCATAGTTACTCTGGATTGTAGCCTCTGTGCAGGTTATTTTATTTTATTTTTCTTTATATTTTATATTTACTTTATTATTTTGTAGTATGTTATATTATTGTAATCAATTTCATATGAATATTTTTGGATTGTGGAACAAATTGTCTGAGTTTCCATTATTTCTTATGGGAAAATTTGCTTTGATATCCAAGTGTTTTGGATTACAAGCGTGTTTCCGGAATGAATTATGCATGTAAACCAAGGTACCACTGTACTTTCACAGCATTTGCTCCAGGGGCATTTGAGCATTTGCTCCAAGAAGCATCCAGATTACTCTGAGACCTGGAGCTATAAATGAATCATGTACCACACAACGTGGTACTTTTTCTGGTGTTCCACTGCAGGAGGGTTGGTGCTGGGCAGGTTTTGGGGAGATCAGGAGGTACGGTCAGGATCTAGTCACTATCTCGGACCCCAGCCACATTTCTAAGCTATGTGGAGCAGCTTCATGCTTCTTCGTTTTGCTCAGATCTATGGCAGGTCGTCAAGTGGCATCACCTCATCTGTACCGCCTGTGTCATCTGCACCGCAATCCCAATAGACCTATTGGAGCTGCTGCGGCTCTCCCCGAACGAGGGTGAATTGTTTCCCTTTGCTTTCGAACGAGCCACAGTCAGCTTTCCCTGGCCAGCCTGCCTTTTCCGGCACAAGTTAGGATTGTGCTGTCAAATAATATGATGGATTTGGATAATTTTGACTCACTGCTCAGTTCTGTTTTCCTCCGCTGCCTTTTAAATTAAAGGAGGTAAAAAAAAAATGCAACGTGCCGCAAGCTAATTACAGTGTAGTTAAAGCTTCTCCGACAAAATAAAACATATACCCACGTACTGTAATTCTGACTGCAGCCTCAATTAGGCCTGATTCCCAATGCAATCATAAAACTTCCCATACGAAAACAACCGACCAAAGGAAGCCACATCCGAAGCCTGACGGGATCCTTCGGCATGCTTTCTGGAAATACAACGCGTGCACGCAAACACACACACACACACGCTTTATGTACACAAAGGAAAAGAATCGAAAGCTTATACAGATACAGTGGTGAAAATATGTCCGGAGATGTTAACGGCAGGCATGGGACGAGGAGACAGCAAAGCGTAAAGGGTTTAGAGAAGTATTGGTGGAGATTAGCAACAAGCGATGGTTCAGAAGGGGGTGTCTGGGGTCAAATACAGTGGTACCTTGCTTAACAAGCACCTCACTTAACAAGCATTTCACATAACAAGCAAAAATTTCCAAGAAATCTTGCTTCACATGACAAGTTCTGCTTGACTGAACAAGCAAGCACGCTATGGGCATGCATGCTATGCAGCCCTGATGCTCCGCGCAGAGGCTGTTTAAAAGGGCTGCTGCCTCTAACTGCCCCCAACTTGGGGGCAGTTACCCTGGGGGTACCAAAGGCAGTTGCCCCTAACTGCCCCTAAGTGCCTCCACCGACCACCTTGAACCTCCAGCAGCACCCCAGATAAGCCTCCCAGGAAAGTGTCTTTGATTGCAGTCTCCTAACTATATCTACTCAAAAGTAAGCCCCATTGTGTTCAATAGGGCTTACTCCCAGGAAAGTGTCTTTAGGATTGCAGCCTAAGTAGACGTCGTAGGATCATGCACATTGAATGCATGTTTTGAATTCAATCCCAGTGTTCTGTCATCATTTTTACATCCAGTTACTATCTTTATATGAGTATTTTTGGGGTTGTGGAACTGATCATCTGAGTTTCCATTATTTCCTATGGGAAAATCCGCTTCACTTAAAGAGCGTTTCACTTAAAGAGCAGGCCTCCAGAATGAATTAAGCTCTTTATGTGAAGCACCACTGTCTGCTTTTTGCATGTAGAGAATGCTGGATGTATTGAAAGGCTCGGCTGCAGCGAGTCTCCAGCAAGGACTTTCTGCAGCCCCAGCAAGGGAGGGGCCTGCTGAGATTTGACTGGATCTAGCCGAGAACAGTGGAGAGGTTGGAATGTGTGTCCCTCGTAACCCTGGGCTGCACCGATTCCAGTCAGTCTGGTGCCGAGATTCGGGTTTCACTGTGGACTTTAAAAACCGGCCATATTTAGCATACGCGTCTCTGGCCCCATCAGGGAGGGGGAACCCACAGCACAACTAATAAAAAAACACACCAAACACAAACAATGTAATTAATGGGGACGGTGTGTTCCCATCGCAAGAACATTTGCCCAACATTTCCTCACTTCGATATTTAATGTTAAGCAGCAATTAGGGGTTGGCGGTGAGGAATGCATTGGGGAAAACCCACAGAGGCTCTCCAATATCTAATTTGGGAGAACGGGAAGGAGACAGTCCCTCCAGCAAACCAGCCGGCTTCTCGAAGCAAGAATGGCATGCGCTCCAACCATACCTATTAAGTAGGTGTGCAATCCTTCCTTCTCTGTACAATCCTCGTTGATTCGTACCGACCTCATACCACACACCCCCAAGTTGGAATGTGTACCTATTGAGCTGGCTGCATCCCAGCATCCTTGTTTTGGCCCCGAACAGACACAATTCAGAGTACATGCCAGATTCTTGCATGTGCGCTACCGAGGACCAGTTTTGTGGGATTATCAAAAAAATATGCCCTTTGCAATCCTCATGCGTGGCTTGAACATGAAGACGAGATGGTGACTGTTCTGAAGCTCCAGACCCTATGGGGAAATGGGCCTGCTTTCCTCCCCGACTCGTTCGTTAATGTCACACAAAACGTGATCCCCGTTCCAAAACTTTTCAAATATCAGCATATTTTGCACCAGTGGAGAGAAGAGCTGCTATTTCAGAGGTCAGGGAACTTTTTTACCTTTACCCCAAAGTATATTTAGACATGCCAACGTTACCCCCTTGATTTGAAAGGAAGGAAACCATATATTATTAATATAGCGCACTGCATAATATAGCGCACTGCATTATAATATATTATAATGCAGAATATATTAATAATATATTATTAATATAGCGCACTGCATTAATAATATATTATATTATTAATATATAGCACTGCATTGTACACTACAGTACTAGAACACACACAGCCAGGCATGCATATAGAATATTCATATAGAATATAGAATATGGACAGCGCGACTGTCCATTACCCCCAGGAATTTCATTTTTACCCCATTTGGGGTAATTTACCCCTGTTCTTTGACCACTGTGCCTTTCTATACCTCTCAGTCGGAATGAAGTAGCCGGGGTGCTGGCAGACCCGCAGATATTTATTCCGCTCCTTTTGCCCAACACTATGGAATCCAGTAAAATCACCCAAAGGTGGTAGGTAGTCAAGGAATTCTAATTTTCCACTAGAAAACATTGTCAAACATTGCGCACAGCGTTCCCATTGAATAAAACCATCTTGGCGCAAGGAGGCCAAATAGTCGGCTGCAAAGCAGCATTCAAATTCATGCGCAGCCTATAAAACCGCCCGTTTTGTTCCGAGTCGGGTATTGGCTGCCCAGCCGTCTCTCGCTGCCTTTCTCTCTTCCAGACTGAGGATTTTAAAAATCATAAATTAGTTTGTGTCTGCAAAGGGAGGGGAATCCCAGAGATCCCCTTTGGCTCCATCCAAAGACACGGTTGAGGGATTTGAGGCAAGAAGAGAGATAGCAGGTTTATACAAACCCTTCAGCACATATAAATTAGCCGTATTCTCTCCCCTGCAGAGCAATCTCTGCTGAGCTCAATAAGTACTGCAGGAACGGCAGGCCAGGCATCACAAGTAGGCATCTAGAAGACAGAGATGCTTGATAAGTTGTGTTGGTACATGTAGAATAGAAACCACAGATGACAGATAAACCAGGTTTTTTCATATATTTACGGTGCAATCCTAACCTAGGCTGGCACTTATCAGTATTCGTCTTCCTGTGGTGATGTACCCCCAAATCCAGAGTAACTACAGGAGCACGTAAGAGACTTTACGTGCACCCATAGTTACTGCACCACCTAGTGAAAACCTATGGGAAATTAATATTGCAATCCAGAGTAAGTTGTTCTTACACCGGAGCAAGGACTCCCATAGTTACTCTGGATTTTGCCCATAGAGAGGCAAGCGCATGTCTGTGCACTGGTCTAAACCTCCCCCACGAGTGGTGCAGAAATGTCTTATGGCACTTTTGTGACTTTCTCCAGGTCGGCACAGGACTCATGCTGAGGCTTAGGCCAGCCTAAGTGGAGGTTAGGATTGCAGCCTTAGGGCAAAATCCAGAGCAGATATGGGTCCACGCAGTCACCCTATTTTATGGAAAGTCACCTTAACTGCTCCAGAGCAAAGGGCTTAATTTGACTTTAGGATATGGGCCTTACTCTACAATCCAGAGTAACTATGGGAAGATGCAAGAGGCAGTTACTCTGGATTGCTCTATGCATTTCCCATATGTGGCACCATAACTATGTTGGTGTAAAACTTCCCGTAGTTACTCTGGATTGTAGCCTTAGTGTTCCCTCTACAAGGGAGATCTTTTCATGACTGTGTCTTCTCCTGATACTCCCAGGTGCCTCACGTGTCTAGTGTCATGGCTTTTATCCGATTGTGTAGTTATTGTTCTGTTGTCTATTTGTTTTTATGCCAAGAAACGTATGATTTGATTTGATTTTGTCTAGTAATGGTAATGGAGGAAAAGCAAATATGTGAGATGCTGTAGGCTTTAAACCCCCCAAAAGTCCCAAACGAAGTATGTTTCTTCTCTTGCTCATGTGTTGTCCATATAAATGACATGTTTCATGGGGCTTGTCAGTGAGAAAAGTCATCATTAATGGTGTTAGAACCATTGTCCCTTTCCCAGTAAATCTCACTGCAAGGAGGCCATCCTATACTTGCATTCTTCTGATGTGCTGGAGTGAGGTCCCTTTATATTTGTGTAGGAAATTGGTGATTTCCTCCTTAACCTTTGAGATCTCTGTGGAGACCACCCACCAGAGCTCCAATTAGTACTGACAAGGGTAGTGATGCTGCTAATGATGGGGGGTAGGAGCACAGTGGTGGCAAAAGGAAGCTTCTTGTGGGTCTCTGCCAAATCCTGTTAGTGGAACTGCAGGTGTCCCATATACAGTTCAAGAGATGGTTGGGTTTAAGCTCTGTGACAATACCTGACATAATAAGAGACCGTGGAGATGGATTGCACCAATAGCAGAAGCGATCCCCAAAGCAGCCACAGGGCAAGATGCCAGATATCCCCTTAATTAAATCCTGAACCCCAAATAACTAGTGTATCCTGTATATAATAATCTTTTAAAGCTGCCTACCGATGTCTACTCAAAAGTAAGTCCCATTGTGTTCAATGGATCTTACTCCCAGGAAAGTGTCTTTAGGATTGCAGCCTAAATCTTTGTGTAAGGGTGTCTACATCTTCTGGCCGACATTCCGTGTCAATCAAGCAGGCTGAGGAGATGCAACTGTCGACACTGCAACTGTAAACTGATTATAGGCCAGGCTGAGAAGGGGATACTATGGGATTGATTGAGAACTACAGTACTGATAAATTGAGGAGAGAGGTGAGAAAAGAGTAGTTGAGATGCTGGAAAGTGGGATGGTTGTTTTTTTGAAACTGATGAATGTTGTACCTCCACTAGTGACATTTGTGGATTATTACTAGTTATATATGACATATTATACATATATGCAGTCAGTTATACATATACATGTTACATGTTAAAGGACTGCAGTCAAGGACTCAGTGGTTTAAGATGCTGTACTTGTCAGCTCCTGCTCAGTCTAGCAGTTTGAAAGTAGATTAACCCTAAATCCAGAGTAACTACAGGAGCACGTAAGAGTAACTACAGAGTAACTACAGGCAGAGTAACTACAGGGCACGTAAGCACCACCTAGTGAAAACCTATGGGAAATTCATATTGCAGTCCAGAGTAAATTGTTCTTACACTGGAGCAAAGACTCCCCATAGTTATTCTGGATTGTGCCCTAAATATCTCTTATAGGTTGAATAGGTAAATGCAAGTAGGTGAATAGGTACGTTTAGCATTTAATCAAGCCATCCAGATGGGAGTGGAGATGTCTTTGGACAATGCCAGCTCTTCAGCCTTGTAATGGGGATGGGTACCACCCTTAGAAGTACCACCCTCCACTAGTGACATTTGTGGGTTATTACTAGTTATATAGTAGTAGGACAGTAGTGTAGTATATATATAGTAGTAGTAGTATTACTAGTTATATATAGCAGGACAGCCTGTGGGGGACACTCTTATCCTTAGACAGCAGGTTTTATGAAGACGCCTTCTTCCAAGTGATCTATATGAGCTTAGAAATATTCTTCTCCCCTTTATCTATAGGTCTCTGTTTCTTGTCATTCATTATCTTATATAAAGGGATGTAATCCTGGCTGTAATGAAAGTCCTCTACATTAAGAGTGATGCTAAGATTGCCACTCACTTGACGGCAGACGCAGCCCCCAAAAACAACTTGAGTCTGTTGTTTGGCTCCAGCTGACTTTGTGGTTCACGACAGGCTCTCCTCCTGGAGCTTTGCTGGCATCATTAGGGATGCTGGAGAACATGCAAAAATGTTCTGGCATGAGCAGAACCTCTATAAGTTATTGTTGCAAGTCCAAACAGGGATGCGAGCGTCAGCTCCGTTCATTACAAAGCCTGGTCCTTTGCCAAGTGGGAGAAGGACACAAAGTGTGGGCCGGTTTGCAGTGAAATTCCAAGTCCGGCTTCTCAGGGGTGCAAGCCCTGTATGATTTCCCCAACCCACAGAACAGATTTTTGTCTAAGGGTGCAATCCAGAGTAACTACAGGGAGTCCTTGCTCCGGAGTAAGAACAAGTTACTCTGGATTGCAATATGAATTTCCCATAGGTTTTCACAAGGTGGTACAGTAACTATGGGTGCACATAATGTCTCTTACATAAGGGTTACCTCTTTGTAGGGTAACCTGCAATCCAGAGTAACTATGGGAAGCCATAAGAGGCACTTGCTCTGGATTGCTCTATGCATTTTCCATAGGTGGAACCGTAACTACGTCAGTGTAAAAGGTCCCATGGTTACTCTGGATTGTAGCCATAACCCACTTTTAGAAATGGCCTAAATCTGGGTAGACAGGAGCAGATTGAGGCTGCTCTGAGCTGCCTGGGAGATGAGGCTTCGATCTGGCTCAACTGCTGGATCTAAGCCCTGCCTCCTGCTTGCTGCCCCCCACCTACCCTCCCTTGACCCAGAACACCCCACCTGCCTTCTCCCTGCCTTCCCCTGCCTCTCCGAAGGCCAAGGGCTATCTCCCTCTGCAAGAAAGGAGGTGTGTTGACCTAACTCCATGGGGCTGGTGTAAGAATGCCTTTGGCACTTTTATGACACCCCCAGGCCCCAGTGCAAGAGACCTGTGTCAGCCTACCTGGTAGATAGGATTGCGCAGACAATAATTTTACACTTTTATCTCAAGATGAACATCCCCCATATATCCTAAGGATGATACACCAATCTTCTAACAATTTTATTGCCCTTTTCCAATTCTCCATTGACCTCTTTGAAGTGTTGGCAGTTGGCATTATACACAATATCCCAGACCTCTGCAAGCCTAAGCATGTCTACTCAGAAGTAAGTCCCATTCTGTTGCATGGGGCTTACTTTCAGGAAAGTATGTTTAGGATTGCAGCCCTAGCCAAACTATAGCTTTGGAGAAAGGCAATATAATGTAAGTTTTATTCCCAATCTTTTTCCTGATGACCCTCATAGAACTTGCATTGCCATTCCTATTTCTTGTCCCAAAACTGCTATTTCATTATTTCTTTATCTATATACCAGAATATCATCTTTGTCCACCACAAGCTCTTCTGTTTCATATACAGTGGTACCTCTCATAACGTGCGTCTCACATAACAAGTGTTTCACATAACAAATATAAATTTCCAAGAAATCTTGCCTCACATAACAAGATCCGCTTCACTTAACAAACAAGCACGCTATGGGCACGTGTGCTATGCAGCCCTGATGAACCGTACGGAGGCTCTTTAAAAGGGATGCCAGCTAGCGCTGCTGCCTCTATCTGCCCCCAATTTGGGGGCAGTTGCCTGGGGTGCCAGAGGCAGCTGCCCCTAACTGCCCCCAAGTACCCCCGCCAACCACCTTGAACCTCCAGCAGCAGCAGCCCAAGTATGCCTCCCAGGAAAGTGTCTTTGATTACAACCTCCTATCCATGTCTACTCAGAAGTAAGCCCCATTGTGTTAAATGGGGCTTACTCCCAGGAAAGTGTCTTTGCAGCTTCCTAACTATGTCTGTTCAGAAGTAAACCCCATTGTGTTAAATGGGGCTTAATCCTAGGAAAGTGTCTTTGATTGCAGCCTCTTAACCATGTCTACCCAGAAGTAAGCCCCATTGTGTTAAATGGGGCTTACTCCCAAGAAAGTGTCTTTAGGATTGCAGCCAATTAGACTTCATAGGAACATGCACATTGAATGCATGTTTTGAATTCAATTCCAGTGTTTTGTCATCATTTTGACATCCAGTTAATATTTTGATAGGAATATTTTTGGGGCTGTGGAACCAATCATGAGTTTCCATTATGCCCTATGAGAAAATCGCCTTCACTTAAAGAGTGTTTCACTTAAAGAGCACGCCTCCGGAACGAATTAAGCTGTTTAAGTGAGGCACCACTGTATAGAATATGAATATATGTGATATATGTACCAGAAGCTATACAGAAACATTAGTACTGTACATCAAGAGATATTGAACTGGAGACAACGAAAGTTCAATGCTCACATCCCAAAATGTAATCAAAAATCAAATTTGTTGCCTGTTTGGTTTCTTTATCCATTTCAGTTGTAGATTTACATTTTTTGTACAATATGAAAATTTTCTTGGTGTTTTTTTTATTTATTGACGAACTGCCTGCCTGGTTTTCTAGTTGAAGAAGGCGACTCACTCCTTAATATTTCTCCATCGGTTCCACTGGTTACTTGGGAAATTTTGCACAGACGGGTATTTATCTCTTTCCAACCAACTGGCTTTGCGGACATTATTTTTTTAAAATTAATTTTATCAAAAAACAAAGCAAAAATATTAGTGAGAAAGAAAGAACAGAAAATAAAATAAAACATACATAATAAGGATAGAATTTTTTAAAAAATTAGGCTGCAATCCTAAAGACACTCTCTGGGAGTAAGACCGCTGCACACAATGGGGCTTATTTCTGGAGTAGAAATGGTTAGGATGGGAGTAAACGTGGTTAGGATGGTGCTAATGGGAGTAGACATGGTTAGGATGGTGCTAATAAGGCAAATGCAGAACTCTACATTTACTGTTAATCACCCTACAATCCAGAGCAACTACGGGAGCACATAAGAGACATTACGTGTACCTGTAGTTACTGCACCACCTAGTGAAAACCTGTGGGAAATTCATTTTGCAATCCGGAGCAAATTGTTCTTACACCGGAGCAAGGACTCCCCATAGTTACTCTGGATTGCGCCCTCAGTCTCAAACCAATTCTCATTACCTAAAAATGTATCCAGTACAGTCTTATTTTAAAATTCCAACAAAAATGGAAAGATATATGATTATATAGCAATTATTTACTCAGCAAATCCATAACTCATTTGATGCTGAAGTTGCAATCCTAAAGACGCTTTCCTGGGAGTAAGACCCATTGAACTCAGTGGGGCTTACTTTTGAGTAAAGGTTAGGATTGTATCCTAGGGCACAATCCTCTCCCTATCTACTCAGAAGTAAGATCCATTGTGTTCTATGTGGCATACCCCCCAAAATCCAGAGTAACTATGGGAGCATGTAAGAGACTTTACATGCACCTGAAGTTACTGCACCACCTAGCGAAAACCTATGGGAAATTCATATTGGAATCCAGAGTAAGTTGTTCTTACACCGGAGCAAGGACTCCCCATAGTTACTCTGGATTTTGTCCTTAGAGCACAATCCTAACCATGTCTACTCAAAATTAAGCCCCATTGTGTTCAATAGGTCTTACTCCCAGGAAAGTGTCTTTAGGATTGCTTACTCTCAGAAAAGTGAGTAAATTGCAGCCATAATCCTTTTTCACACAAAAAGTTCAGGAATGGTTTCCAACTGTCCATAAAAGTTTTTACTGACTTTCTTTAAGGTAAATTGTAAGTTTATCAATCTCGGCAAAGCCCAGTATCTTGATCACTCACATTCTTTTTAGCATGTAATATTTTTATGCATTTATTCATGAAACCTCTTGGTTACTTTGAATGGCTCTGCTCTCGTTGTAGCATTTGAACTACTATTTTATTTTATTTATTTTCTCAATTTATACCCCACCTTTCCTCCCCCATATGAGGAACACACTACTAGTACTAGTGGTGTGTGGAAAGGAGTAATCCTAGTTTTTTTGGCTGTGTTTGTTGTCTAATCCTGGCTGAAGCCCATAAGGGTAATGTATGGCAAAAGCCCCAGATAGGCAGGACCACGGACAGTTCACGGAGGAACAATATGCAAGGGAAAGCAAGACCCGGAAGCGAAGGGTGTTGCTCCAAAATTGATCCAGAGCTCACCTGGAGCAAATTGGGTGTTTGGAACAATCCCAACCTTGGAAGTTGCAACTCAGGCTTTGTGTTGTATTTTACTCCAGAGAAGAGTAAAATGCTGACACAGCATTTGGCGTGATTGTAAACAAGTGTCCTCTCAAGAAAATAATATAACCAGAGTCAGAACATGGAATCTGGGCTTTCAATTATACCCAGGATTGATTCATTCAACACATGCTTCACTCTTTCAACCTCTCTCTGCTGCTCTGAAAGCTAAAATTGTCTTCCCTGATGTTGATTTGCTTGCAACATGCTGGTCAAACTCTTTTTGGCATTTCTGTATGATTTTCTTCAGTAAATAACCATCATTTAAATACATGGTATTAATTGTCGACACACACCTTTGTTTATTTTACTGTAATTTTGCTATGTGTTAATAACTGTATTATTTAGGCTTTTGCAAGTTATATTTATGACTTTTTGGTGACCTTTTAGATTTGCAAGCTGAAAAAAGATTGGGTTCCACTTTTCAACGGTTTTCACTTTTGGACGGTGCTCTGGTCCCTAATCTGTCCAATAAGTGGGGAGGTGATGCCTGTAAATGCAAACTGATTCATGGGGGGCTCAGTTTATTATCAGCCTTCTTGAGGGCCAACTTTATCAGATGGCAAGTGAGGTGGCAACCAGTTTCTTGAAAGCACCTCTCAGTTCTGAACACACCGAGCCACAATCTCGTCAAGGTGGTGTTGACTTCTGGGGCTTCAAGCAAGGGCTGGTGTTGCACACTGAGAGCCAGTGTGGGCCAGACTACTGAGCATGTGCGCAGGAGGTCCCAAATCCTGATATGAACTCCAGTGGCAGTTTAAATCTATCCCGTCCCCGTCAGCTACCCATAAAAATATGAACTGTTCACAGGTGGCTTAGGTGGTTCACAGGTGACTATAGTATTCCATAGCAGATTGAATGCAATCTCTGTAATAAAATGGTTTCTGTGTATTCTTGGCTGTTCTGATTTGAATTTCCATTTTTATTGCCCTCTTCTTAAAAAATGTTAATATCTAGTCATTTGGTAATATTTCAGGTGACAATATAAGTTCAGAAACTATATACTGTGACACAACTGGTATTATTTACACAGATGAGTCAATGCTGTTCCATGAAATTTGGACTTTCCTGAACCCAAATTCTGTGAATAACCACAAAATTGTAACCCCTAGTTAGACTGACACAAGTCCTGGTACAAATCCCATATTGGCCTGGGGCAGTCATGGGCTTCAAAGAAATTAACAACCGGTTCTATGCTCATCTGGCAGCCACTTTTAAATGGCTATTTTTAAACTTTATATGTCCTGTCTCTCGTTAACAACCGGTTCTATAGAGTAGGTGCGAACCTGCTGGAGCCCATCACTGGCCTGGGGGTGTCATAAAAGGGCTGTAATGTGCCATTTGACCCATCTTATCTTCAAGCAGAGGCTCGACGAGCACCTGTCAGGGATGCTGTAGGGGGATTTCCTGCTGCAGGCAGGGGGTTGGACTAGATGACCTACTAGGTCCCTTCCAACTCTAGGATTCTATGATTCTATGATCTGAAGTCTGCTAATAGTCCCCCAGGAGCTCTTGATTATGTGAGACTTTGTCAACCCCAACATTCTGTCACCCCAATCGAGGGTGACCATATGACGGAAAATTTCTGGATTTGTCCTCTTTTTTAGTCTCCTGTCCAGACGTTCTCCAAATGGGTTTCATTGTCCTCCATTTTGGCTTCATTTTGAAACTTGCAATGGTGTGCAGGACCCCATCATGTCATATGTCACTGGATTCGTATTGAAAAGCAGAATCCAAAAATCGGTTTTGAAATATCTCCTTCCTCTCAAAAGTCATGGCCAAAAAACTATGCATTGAGCTCTATGGTAAAGTGAAAATGCCTAATATCACAGCTAAACTCATGAGTAGGCAAATGTGCTTTTGTCCACCAGAAAGGCCAGGCTGAGAGGAATCCAAGACCTTGTCCTCCTTTTGAGGTTTGGGCATCTGGTCACCCTGCCCCAATCCCCACTACACATATAGGGTGAAATCCAGAGTAGCTACGGGGAGTCCTTGCTCTGGAGTACAAACAAGTTACTCTGGACTGCAATATGAATTTCCCACAGGTTTACAGTGCAGTAACTACAGGTGCACGTAATGTCTCTTACGTGCTCCATAGGCACATTCCAGATGGTCTTTCCAATGATAAGTGTATCAATACCCATGCAACTGGACATGATGCATTTCTTTGATGGTATGCGCTACTAGAAGTAGCCCTCTGGACATGTTCATGAATACAGGGTGAAGCCCAGCAAATATCTAACAAATCACAAATTGCTAAGCAGTACAAGTGCACCTGAATTAATCCAATGTAGAACCAACCCTTTATGTCCAAAGGACCCCCAACCGTTGCACAAGTAATAAAATCAGAGAAAGTGAGACTGTGTCAAAACCAAAGCATAAAATATACTGAGTTCTCGGTAAAGAATTTGGAAGTGGCACAAGACCACAACTATAGCAATTGCTGGAAAGCTAAGTATCCACACAAGTCCGGCACCCCCCAGTCTAGGCACAAAAGAATTACCTCCTCTCTTGCAGTGGAGGCACATCCCTGCTGTAAAGAACGGTTTTAATCTTCATAAACCATCCCTGGAAAACGCCAGGAGGGAGCCAACATCCCGACGTTTCAAAGCTCACAAATAGTAACATCATAAAAGGTAAAATAGCTCATGTAATTCCACAGCCCACGGTGTCTCGGATAAAATCAGAGTGATTGAGTGAGTTAGGCGGGGATGCTATTAATACCTTCTTTGAGTGCCAGACTCGAGGCTTCTTCAGCGGGGCCCGGCATGCAGAACCCAGGCTGTCTCATAAGCTGCCTGCCGTTAATGCCTCCCCAGAAAGCCAGTGGAAGTCCAGGAGCTCCATTTCTGTGTTCATTCCTGCCACGTCAATGAACTAGCTGGTGGTTTCCGATCACTGTTCAATTCAAGGGCGGGAACCTTGTGCAAGCCAGAGAAATTGGGGTCTGAAAGCACGTAACAGGGTCACTTCAATTTCACTTTAATCCAGGAAAGCCATAACACTTCAATGCCACAAGGTCTTCATGTAAGTTTATTACTGACTGGAGCTTTTAGCGTGACAGAGTAACTACAGGAGCACATAAGAGACTTTACGTGCACCCGTAGTTACTGCACCACCTAGTGAAAACCTATGGGAAATTCATATTGCAATCCAGAGTAAATTGTTCTTACACCGGAGCAAGGACTCCCCGTAGTTACTCTGGATTTTGCCCTAATAAGTCTATTGGTGTCCATCAAAACAGCTGAAGCAGTTTGCATGTTGTGTTGTGTTGTGTGCAGTGACACCACCAGGGTTTGGTGTCTATCTGTGGAGGCCAGCATGTCACCCCATGATAGACTTCCTCCCTTGCAGGGAGAAGAGCAACATCGAGGGTTGCCATATGTCCCGTAAAACTGGGACTGTCCCCAGTTTTTGAGGATTGTGTTCACTCACTGGCAATTTCTGTCCAGGTTTTGTCGAAGAGAATTATGGCAACCCAAAAACATCCCTTACGGTGGGCATAGCAATGCACCGTTGTCCTGTCCAACTGTTTTTTGGCTATAACATTTGACAAAATAAAGATATTTCATTGTGGTTATTATTAATGTCTCTCTCATCACTATGGTCTGCACCTCCTGCACCCCCAGCAATCCCACTGGTTGTATGCACATACTACTTTGTGCGCATGCACATGTTTTGTGCAAATGATTGTACTTGCGCTTGCTGTCCACATAGAGACACTTAAAAACAGAGTACCTAAATTGCATGAACTGCAGCTGGCACATTAAGCATAAAGTGGATTCACATGTTAGAGACCAATAGTTGGGGTACACTGGACCCAGTCTGCATGCACATTGAACATTACTGTGTGGATAGCATTACTGTGACAGGACATTGGGGGGCTCAAATGGGAGGCTTCAACTTTGGGGGCGAGGTCCAAACAGGGCATCTTACATGCAGATTTCTGCTATGTCAACAGCTCACCCTCACAGCTAGTGGGCACTGATAGTCTGACGTTTTTAGCCCTACAGAATCGGGTGATGTGTGGAGACTGCCTGCCCTAATATGATGCCTGGCCTGGCTCTTCATCCTAAATAACTTGTCACTCAGAGCAGGCTGAGCTTCTTGTAGATGGTTTAAAACCCTGCCTGGGTGTCTACTGATTTGCCTCCATCCAGGCGGCCGCTCCGACTTCTATTTAAGTCAGTGTCCTGCTTTGCAAGGAGAGTATTCTTAGCTTGGCCACCAGGGGCTGGAGAAAAAACGATGGGCAAAATCCAGAGTAACTACAGGGAGTCCTTGCTCCAGTATAAGAACAACTTACTCTGGATTCCAATATAAATTTCCCATAGGTGTTCACTGGGTGGTGCAGTAACTACGGGTGCATGTAAAGTCTCTTATGTGCTCTCGCAGTTATTCCAGATTTGGGGGTTAATGTATTTATGTATTTAAATGTTTGTGGTTTTAAACAACCAAAGTTGGTACAATAAAAAGACAATTTCTTTTTCCCCTGCGCATCCCCAATTTTCTATTCAGCATTTTGCTCCGATGTGCGTTAACATCCCCTTGCAACCGCGGCTTGTGTCTTTGCACAAATTCTTCCATGCTACGTTTTCAGGCAAATCTAATTAACGCAAAGTAATTGTTCACAGCTTAGTTTAATTAGTATTTATTTTTGGCGCCCCCTTTTTGTCAGCTTGACAAAACATTTCGCCTCGCTCCGTGTTGGTCGCCCTCGTTTTTGCTTTCTGAAAATCGGCAATTACGCCACGGTACACCACAGTGAGTGTTGCGATGTTCCTGGCAAGATCGGGGAATGTATGTGTGTCCTTAACCCTACAATCCAGAGTAACTATGGGAGCACCTAAGAGACATTTAAATCAACATACCCTACAATCCACAGTAACTATGGGAGCACGTAAGAGACACTGAGCACAATCCTAATCACATCTACTCAAAAGTAAAACCCATTGTGTTCAATGGTTCTTACTCCCAGGAAAGTGTCTTTAGGATTGCAGCCATTCCCTACAATCCAGAGTAACTACGGGAGCACGTAAGAGACTTTATGTGTACCCATGGTTGCTGCACTACCTAGTGAAAACCTATGGGAAATTCATATTGCAATCCAGAGCAAATTGTTCTTACACCGGAGCAAGGACTCCCCGTAGTTACTCTGGATTGCGCCCTTCATGTGTATCTGTAGTTACTGCACCACCTAGTGAAAACCTATAGGAAATTCATATTGCAATCCAGAGCAAATTATTCTTACACCAGAGCAAGGACTCCCCATAGTTACTCTGGACTGCACCCACAGTTTGGCATCACCTAATGAAAACCTTTGGGAAATTCATATTGCAATCTAGAGTAAATTGTTCTTACATCAGAGCAAGGACTCCCTGTAGTTACTCTGGATTGTGCCCTAACCCTACAATCCAGAGTAGCTATGGGAGCACGTAAGAGACATTATGTGTACCCGTAGTTATTGCACTACCTAGTGAAAACCTATGGAAAATTCATATTGCTATCCAGAGCAAATTGTTCTTACACCGGAGCAAAGATTCCACGTAGTTACTCTGGATTGCACCCTTAGTGTCACAACTCTGCCCACCTCCAATTATAATTTGATTTCTTGGAAAAAATACCGTGCTTTCCTTGAGCAGAACTTGAGCCATCGGCAACTACACAGAGAGTCAATGACCACATCTGCCTTTTTGATACAAGTGCTTAAAGTCCCATTGAAATGAATGTGATCCAAATGTGTAGCAGTAAAATGGACTTGCAAGGGTGTGCATCCGACATGGCTTTGATTTCCCAACCCAAAGAGATCCAGAGCCTTGAGGTTCTGCTAGCCCCAGATTGCATTTTCAGAAATGGATATTGGTTGTGGTTAGGGGATTTCTAGCACCACAAGTTTTCTAACAATTGTGGTGGTGTCGGCTCCAACCCATCCCAAGCTTGGGCCTTGCCAAGTTCAACCCTGCTTTAATAACTTTCAGGCTTGATCAACTGTAATGTGTCCTGTGTGGGCCTGCTTTTGCGGGTCTGCCCAGAGATTTCAGCTGACAATATTGCTGGGGCCGCTCAGTGGATATGGGAAGGTGACCTTTGTGCCTCTGAGAGCACAATCCTAACCTGGTCTACTCAAAAGTAAGCCCCATTGTATTCAATGGGTCTTACTCCCCGGAAAGTGTCTTTAAGATTGCAGCCATACTCCCAAATCCAGAGTAACTATGGAAGCACGTAAGAGACTTTACATGCACCCGTAGTTACTGCACCACCTAGTGAAAACCAATGGGAAATGAATACTGGAATCCAGAGTAAGGACTCCCCGTAGGTACTCTGGATTTTGCCCTTCGTCCAGCTACTTGAAAGCAGTTCATGACTTGACCTGGACATACAAAGAGAGACGTTTTCTCAAGTTTCATCCTTTATGCCAGCTATTTTTGGCAAACCCAGTCCCAATTTGGGTTCCTTTATTGCACAAGTTATGATCTTGAATCAAGGCATCTAGAGCAGTGGCCCTGAGTCAGGAGAATGATCTCCCTCCCGAGAAATCCCAGCTCCTTTGGGGAATAAAGAAACATCTTCCCTTTGGCTGGGTTGTGCTTATTCCAATTAGGATAAGTTAAAAACTTGAGTCGAATTATGGGTTGGCAGTTGATTTTCCTTCTTGACTTGGCCTGGGTTGTGTCCCATGTCCTAGTTCTCGTTTGATATATTCTGTGTTCACAGCTTTGAGCACACGGAAAAGCAGCATATAAAGGTTTTGAATAAATAAGGCCATAATCCTATCCACACTTTTCTGGGAGTAACCCCCAAATCCAGAATAACTACAGGAGCACATAAGAGACTTTACGTGCACCTGTAGTTACTGCACCACCTAGTGAAAACCTATGGGAAATTCATATTGGAATCCAGAGTAAATTGTTCTTATACCGGAGCAAGGACTCCCCATAGTTACTCTGGATTTTACCCTTTCCTTTGACTACTTCTGAATAGACATGCATAGGATTGGGTCCCAAGAAGCTTCAGTGGAGAGAACCTCTAACCCAGTGGTTCTCAATCTTCCTAACGCCGTGACCCCTTTATAAGTTCCTCATGTTGTGGGGACCCCCAACCATAAAATTATTTTTGTTGCTACTTTATAACTGTAACTTTGCTACTGTTATGAATCGTAATGTGAATATCTGACATGCAGGATGTATTTTCATTGTTACAAATGAAATGTGTGTTCTATGCACACATTGAACACAATGGGATTTATTTCAGAGTAGGTGTGCATAGGATTGGGCCCTGAGGCTGCAATCCTATCCACATTTACATGGGAGTAAAGGCCCCCCTGACTATAATGAGATTTATTTCAGAGTAGGCATGCATAGGATTGGGCCCTGAGGCTGTCAGTCAGCCCCAGTGCGTGCGCAGCTACAGCCGGAAGTCTGGCAAGCCTGTCCTAGCTCCCTGCACCAGGGGTCTTTAGGCGACCCCCAGGAAAGCTCTAGGCGACCCCCAAAGGGGTCCCAACCCCCACTTTGAGAAACACTCTAACCCCAGGAATCCACCTAATCCAAACATATTTAAAAACACTAAAAAGATGAAAACTTTGTACAAGATGAAAAAGATGAAAACCTTGTTTCTGGGAGTTTGAATGATTCTGTGCCAACTTATTCCACAATCTGTGGCACTGTCTCTTCAAAGCAGGTCTCTAGAACCCACCTAAGAAATGATGGCCCACCCAAAGACATCACTGAAGATTCAAAGTGGATCCACATTTACCTGTACTGGGACGCTTAAAGTGGAATCCTAACCAATTTTCCAGCTCCAGGATAAGGAGGGAATAAACATTGCCTTACCTTGGCGTCCGTGACTGCTCACCCCCCTCCACTGCAGATTGCAACACATGCCCCACTGGCACAACTATGCCAGTGCTTGGTTAGCTTTGTACCCTTATAGCCAAATAAGCAAGCTGCAAGATTGAACATAACTGCTTTATGCGACTATACTAATGGACATGCTCAGGGTACTTTCCCTCTTCTGACTAAATAAGATCATACTGCTATTAATTAGGTGCTTTTATTAATTAGCAGTAATCATACTGCTATTAATTAGGTGCTTATTCTACTATGTAAACCACTTTGTGAATTTTTGAATTGATCTTATTTATGAATAATACTTAAATATTAAAGTATTTTTGCTCCTTTCCGTTTATCAGGTCTTCCTCCCCTAAAATGACACAGCAAATGAGAGACCTGCAGCTGGCCCAGTCTAGGAAACAGCCAGGCCCCTCATCTCCAAATGCTGCCAAGAGGCTCTACCGGAACCTTTCCGGGAAATTCCGGGTTAACTACATGTCCTTTGATGAGGGGAGCTTCGTTGGGAGAAGCGAGAAGGAGAAACTGCGCAAATCCTACCTTGTGAGTACCCTGATCTGTTCAGTCCATGTTGGGTTTTGGAATTGTGCATTTCTTAGTATCAGAACTGCACACACACACACACAAACACACACATCCGTGGGTTGTGTGTCCCTTCTTGATGAGACTATATTCATGTTACTGTTGGACTCTCCTTTTTGCAAATCATGGTCACTGGTGTTGATTGAGAGAAGGTGGTGTTCTCAAGCACCTATCAAGTGCTGTGGTCCATCTCTCCGACCTGCGTTTTAGTGGAGCATAGCAGAAGCACATTTAATTAGGGTTGGCTTGAGAAGAACTCCTGTTCCATTAAGACCACCATGGCTGAGCTGGGTTTTCCTACAACAGTGTGACAACAGTTTTGGGTTTGGCTGTTGTTGCATCCTAACTGCCATGTCACAAACCAGGAGTTGGAAAAATGCAGTATTTGGGGAATTGCTCCAAGCCTTCTTCCTGCTTCCGAGTTTTTGGGGCAAGGACATTTCCAGCATCGTTACAACCACAAACGTAGTTGAGAATAGTGGTGCTTTCTGGCAGATTGTCTGGCTTGTCTCGAACTGGAGTTGTCATCTAAGCAAAGAGAGAACGAGGCATACAAGCTTCTTCTCCAAGCGATGGATCTGATCATCTAGGATGCTAATTTGGAGCAGTCCTCTTGGTGATAAACAACTGGGCAGGGAAGGGTCTATGAAATGGGGGCGCGCTTAGCTGTAGCAAGGGTGTGTGACTCTCATTCTGTCCGCAGTTTCAAGGCAATGCTGCCCTCTTTGAGGCCGTCGAGCTGCAAGATCTGGATAAGGTTCACGAACTGCTCAAGCAGTATAGCATGGAAGAGCTGGACCTGAACACTCCCAACAGCGAGGGTCTTCTGCCGCTGGATATTGCCATAATGACCAACAATGCACCCATCGCCAAGACGCTGTTGTTGGCTGGGGCCAAGGAGAGCCCTCATTGTAAGTCTCTGTTTTGTGATCACCAGACCCTCTTCCAAGGTCTTTCCAATAGGTGGTGAAAGGAACTTTTAGTTTTCTGATGTCACAGGCATGAGACATCCTACTTTGTCATAAGAACTGATCCAGGGCAGTGGCCAAGAGACTGAGCTGTGGATCAGGTCCTGCTTCTACCAGGAACTCACCGAGTAAGGTTTTAGGTGAGCCTCTTAGCCCCCTATATGCAACATGAGGACAAAGATGCCTCCTTATGGAACTGTTGTAAGGACAACAGCTGTTGTATTTGAGAGTAGAGAAGGAAGCCTCTCTGATAGTAGTGAGGAACATGGGAGATGCCTTCTGTTGAGGTATTGGTTCCTTCAGTATTTCTGCAGGGTGACCAGATGCCAAACCCAAAATTCCTGAACCCCAAGTCCAAAATTCCTACCCGCTTAAAAAATTTGCCAAAAAATGTATTTTTTATTTTTATATTTTTTGTTTTTCGGTTTTTTGGCCATAACTTTTGATAGGAAGAAGATATCTCAAAACCAATTTTTGCATTGGATTCTGCTCTTCAATACGAATCCAACAACATATGACACAATGGGGGTACTGTGCTTCACCACAAGGTTGAAAAATGAAGCCAAAATATAGGACAGTTAAGCCAAAATGTAGGACATCTGGACAGGAGGCTAAAAATCCGGACAAATCCAGGTTTTTCTGGTCATATGGTCACCCTGGTATTTCTGACACTGCTTGGCACAGCTCTCCAGATGAGTGGAACCTTTCCTTTCTGATCTGGAGATGTCAAGAACTGAACTAGGTACCTTCTCTGGTACTTGGTGCTCTGCCACCAAGTGCTCTAATAGGTGGCACCAACAGTGTTCTGCCACCAAGCTATAATCCCACCCTGGCAGCATCAGGTAGGATCTGAAGGGCAGGAGATGAGGTTGCCAGTGTTTGGCCTACTTTAATGTCTTTTGTAGCTGCCTGGCATCCTGGGGATAGTTTCCACCAAGAGACACCAGCCAGATCTTTTTTTGCCACACAACTCCCATTTGCAACTCTCTGTAGCTTTGAAAGACCTGCTTGTTCTGCTGGAATGTCTTCCAGGACTCACTGTTTAAGTGTGACTGTGGTGTGACTGTGTGACTGTGGTGCTCCTCGACAAAATATTCATCACATTGTGTCTGAATACCCATCAAGAGTTTATGAACACAATTCTAACCCTATCTACTCAAAAGGAAGCCCCATTGTGTTCAATGGATCTTACTCCCAGGAAACTGTCTTTAGGATTGCAGCCTATATCCTATTTCAGTATAGACCACGCTGTCCTTGAATGGCTGGGTGGATTGGAAATTAACATCTGATGTACCATAAGTCCACATATTTGCCATAAGCTAAATAAAATAAATCTGCTGGAATCTCTTCTTTGGGTAAAAATCTGAATCAACTCAAGAGCATCCTTCTCAAAGAGAACTTCTTTGGCCAGTTGGCCAGTTGAAGAAAGCCTAGAATAAGAAGGAAGGGAATCCCATTTCAGTCTTGGTTCCCAGCCTAGAAGCAGTAGGAAACTTTCAGCTGCCTGTAGTGTGCAAATAGTGTGTAGTAATGGGTGGTTATTCGTAGCATGCTGGAACCAGCATCAGGAACAGAATCGCCTCTCTTGAAGGCATTCCTGCAACTGGGGAAAAGAAGAGTAACCTCGAATAAGTATGTATTAACTGGGTGATGGATGTAGCTTGCTGGGTGGTCCACACAGAAAGTAGCCACAAACTTCGCTGGCAATGCCTCTATCAATGGACTATATTGAGAGTAGGGAGTGAACTCCAACATAGGCATGTGTTTTCTGGCTATGGTCATTGGAGGCAGACAAATCAAGAGATTCTCTTGAATCGAGAATTTATTTATTTATTTATTTACTTATTTATTTACTTATTTATTTACTTACTTACTTACTTACTTACTTACTTACTTACTTACTTACTTAGGGCAAAATCCAGAGTAATTATGGGGAGTCCTTGCTCTGGAGTAAGAACAACTTACTTTGGATTCCGATATGAATTTCCCATAGGTTTTCACTAGGTGGTACAGTAACTATGGGTGCACATAAAGTCTCTTACATACTCCTGTAGTTACTCTGGATTTGGGGGTTACTTCCTTACTTCCTTACTTCCTTCCTTACTTCCATCCTTCCTTCCTTATTTATTTATTTATTTATTTATTTATTTATTTATTTATTTATTTATTTATTTATTTATTTGACATGTGGCAAACAATACATAGACTTAGGCTGCAATCCTAAAGACACTTTCCTGAGAGTAAGACCCATTGAACACAGTGGGGCTTACTTTTGAGTAGACATGGTTAGGATTGTGCTCTTACAGTAACGAGTATAAGCTCTCGATGGACATTCTGATACAATGCAATGACTCGTTTGTTGAGGAGCACCACAGTCACACTGTGAGGTAGATACTAGACCCCAATTGAGTAGTGAGTTCTGGCAGACACTGTGTTGGGTACGGATCCTGTTCAGAGTTGACCAGTGCTTGCGAGGTAGGTCAAAACCTGCCAACTTTCATGTAGGGAAGTTCTAACAGGCAGCAGAAGGGGAAGAACATCCTGCAAAGTTTATGCTCCAACTTTGGATCTAGTGTTGCACATGACATAGATTGCTTTTCACTGAATTTCATTGCTTTTGAAATTCCTAACCAGTTTTGGCCAGCCTAACTCATGTGGCATATCTTTCCATGGTGGTGTGGGGAGGTTGGCGTATGCCTGTGAACTGGTTTAATATCCCCAGGGATTAGGAAGAAGTGTCTTATGGCACTTTTGTGACACCCCCAGGTCAGCACAAGACTCATTCTGGCACTTATGCTGGCCTAACGGGATTAGGATTGCCATAGAGTTGGCTTTGCTGTAATTTAACTGAATGCGGATTCTTGTACCAGAAAGAGATCATAATCACTTTTCTTAATTATGGGAAACAGGATACTAGTTGCTATCATTAAGTAGCAAATGCCATGATTTCTGGAGTTATCAAGGATTTGTTAATTCCTTAAAAAATTAATCAAATAAATGAAATTAATAAAATAAATGAAATCTCCTTGGGCACATCCAGAAATAGTTTCTGGAAATATATATATTCTCCCCCTTAATTTTGTCCTTTTCTCCCCCAAAGTTGTAAGCCTGGAAAGCCGGTCTTTGCACCTGTCGACCTTGGTGCGGGAGGCCGAGCAACGGGTCAACGATCTCACGGCACAAGTGGTGAATGAGGTGCCAGACTCGGACTGCTCGGAAAAAGAGAAGCAGCTGAAAGCCTGGGAATGGCGCTATCGGCTTTACAAGCGCATGAATGCAGGGTTTGAGCATGCTCGTGAGTACCTGGCAGAGTGGTACATTCACATTGCCCTAGCTGATCACTGATGGGAATAGTGCCTGTGACCTTACAGGGTATCAGGCAAATCAGGCCACGTAGATCCAATCCACACTGATGCACTTTCCACCTGCTAAAAGAGCAGAAAGAGAATCTCCTGCCTCTTTGCCATGATCCTGGCGCGGTCTCTCCAAAGACAGAAGGACAGGACTTCCCATTTGGTTTATAGGGACTGCACAATTGTGTGGTCCCCTTAGTAGACATCTTTCTACCTCATCTCCAAAGAGATCCTCTATTGAGAGATCCTCTATTGAGATGGGCAGCTAGGTTGTAAGCTTTGCCATGTGTTAAAGGCAGTATCCTCCTAGGTCTGACCATGTCATAGAATCATAGAATCCTAGAGTTGAAAGGGACCTAGTAGGTCATCTAGTCCAACCCCCTCCTGCAGCAGGAAATCATCCTAGATCATCCCCTGCTGCTTGAAGACCCCCAGTGAGGGAGAGCCCACCACCTCCCTTGGCAACCTGTTCCACTGTCCCTACTGACTTCTCTGCTCTTCATTGCAGGGGTACCAGATCCTCCCACGAACGTCCACCTCTCAGTGGCCAGCAGCACTTCCGTGGAAGTTTCCTTCCAAGAGCCGCTGAGTGTGAATTCTGCTGTTGTCACCAAATATAAAGGTAAAGCCATGGACTATTCAGGTCACAAGAATTGTATAAATGGTGATCTACCAGCTTACTTTTTTCCCGTTGTGGAAATTCTTTGTGGACCAAAAATTCCAGCCCAATTAATTGGGGTGGGGGAAGACTTCTAATAGCGACTTCTAATAGCCATTTAAAAAATTGTATTGCCTGCAATTTTGGGGGCATGTCGTGTATGACCAGTGAAGAAAGGGTGGCCAATGGTTAAAGGTACAGGCACTCTCATCCATTCTATATGGCCACCCTGTGTGATCTAGGCTACTTAAATCTAGTCTCCTAGTCCACTACTAGATGCAATCTATTCTACTTAAAAGCCCAATCCTGGACATGTCTACTTAGAAGGAAGTCCTATTAGATTCAATGGGGCTTACTCCCAAGAAAATGTGGATAGGATGGGGTGGTCAGAAACCTGCCTGAGGTTCTCATTGGCCTTCTCCAGTCTTGGCCCGTCTTCCTAACTCCCTGTGTCATTCTTTACAATCCAAGTGATTCTTTACATTTCAGTGTGATATACGCACATCATGCGTATATCAAAGTGCTTCACGTTCTGCAAATATAATATGCTGATTCTTCCTTCAAAATATTATTTTTAATTAAGTATAAGGCTTATAGGGAAAGTTACAAAGACTGGAAACTGAATTTGTTTGGCGCTGTCTGGTCGGCCACTATAGCTGAATCAGTTTTACCCTTTTGCCACCCCACATTTTTGTGAAGGGTCTGTGTGTAATGCGAGAAGGCATCAGTCTGATTTATTACAGGGACCAAGTGGGGTAGTTTCACACTGGGGTGAAGGGCTTTGACTTATCCGCTCTTCCCCAGCGCCTGCCCAGTCGGGCCTTGTTTAGGCGGCCGTTTCAGTTCTCGAAACAGTGTGTCCCTTTTTGGGGTTAAACACCTGCTCCCCCGACACAGATCTCCCCGCAGTTTAAATCCTGTGTGTCCTGTCATAACTTTGGCTTTCAGAAGAATTTTCCTTTACCAGCCCCTTAATCTACTTTGACTATTTCCCACCCTCTCTCTCCTTTTGTTTGTTCCATCTGTTGCTCTCTCTTTTATCTCCGGGTTTATCACTCTGTCTCTTCATTCATCTGCATTCCTGTCCTTTTTATTCTATATAGGTGCATGCCTCTTGCATGGATAAGGTTGAGCCAGCCATAGGCAGAGAGGCTTCTCCCTCCATGCCATGTGGGGGTCCCACATGGCAAAGGTGCAGATCTGGGAAAGGTGTGCCCCGTTGCTGCTCCCTCTTGCCGTCTACACCTCCCCTTCCCCGAGCCTTGTTCTCAGACATTTTTCCAGTCCGCACAGCTGGTCTTGCTGTTGCTGGTTCTTCAGTTTCACAGTCAATCCACTTGCAGCAGCTGTACCATCCCTGGCAGCCCAGCTCTCTAATCTAGTCCTGTCGGCCTGCCAAGTGCTACATCCTTCTCCCCGCTGATGAAAGACTCCCAATTACTGACGGAGTGGCTGTGTTTTTCTTCTGTTTGTAGTTGAATGGAGCTGCTCCCCCACCTTCTCCCCACCGCTGGGCGAGGTGGTGATCGACAAGCTGAAAAACCTACGTATCACCATCCACGGCCTCGTCTCGGTGAGTGAGTTACTGTGCTGTGTGTTGAGGCTCAGGGCAACTTCAGGGCATGACCCTGACCCCTGGTCATCTTGTTCTGGACCACCAAAGTGCAAGGCAGTGACCCTTCTGTCCGTCTCCCAGCAATCACATGAGGATGTCCAAATACTTCCTTTTCCCAGTTTGCTTTTCTTCGGGATGCACCCATTTCAAAATTGGGTGCTTCTTCACATGTTTACATTGCAACAAGCAAAGTGTCCCTT